>CAJNDS010002504.1:335000-388619 GCA_905221605.1 Symbiodinium natans
CACAAAAGTACTCAAACAACTCCCCACCCATCCCCACCCATTTTTCATGACAAGCTGTCATTGCACTCCTGCGGAGATTCGAGCTGAGATGCCGCATCGTTTCAGCCCAGGTGTTCTCACCACGGCGTGCGGAGACATGAATGCTTCCATGGTGCCTTGACAAAGTATTCGTCAGGCTATGTAGTTTTTGGCAGGCATGACCCAAAATCAAGGGTGGGCAAGGGTGTCAAGGAGGCAGTTTTCTTTTTCCAAACCTGCTTGTTGGCAGCGGAGCGATGCCCAAAGGTGGCGGATGCTGCAGAGTTGGCTACAACTCTTGCTGGTGCTGCCATGGTGCCTTGCATGCATCGTCAGAGCAGCCAGAGAGCGCAAGACCAGCGACATCATCTCTTTTGTTTTGAATCAGCATGCCTGATGCGGGAGAATTGGTAGGACTATGGGGTCTTTGTGGCGCAGTACACACATAGTCTCAGGTTACAAGCACATTGTTTCAAGAAGTTCGTGTAGTCACGAAGTTAACTTGCGAATGCAAGTTCGAGCGTTTCGGAGCATAGTTCTTAGTTAAGTTTGTGACCCCCGGTTCTGATGGGTTGTGCGAGGTCTTTCGGGGTATTGCCGAGGTGGGTGGGACACCGGGGGCGGCACTAAGGCGGCCTCCTCCGCCGATGAGCACCCCCCCCTCGCCCGAAGTCCTCCCGTCAGCGCGACAGTGCCAACTTCATTCGTCTTCTTGCTTCCTTCACTCACAGGTCCATTCTTGTTTCCGCACTTGTGCTTGGTTGCACCCCCCCCTCGCCGCGTCATGTGCGCAAGCGAATCGCCCCGATATCTTGGCCCTCTCAGGGCTCCTGGTCCTTCAGTGTGAGCGTACTGCTCCCCCCCTGCCCGTCCTCAGCGTCACCATTCTGGGCAGCAAGTCCATCTACGTAGTAAGCTAACTCCCTTTCTCTCGAGCCGTAAACCTGGGGTTGGGCCTGCTGTAGCGTAAATCAGCTTCTTCAGGCCCAAACCCCATTTCTCGAGCCGTAAACATGGGTCTGGGCCAGTTGTTAGGCCCACTTGGGCTGGTCAGGGCTCGTGGTCCTTCAGCGTAAGTGTGCAGCACCCCCCTTCCCGTCCTCCAAGGTCACGAGCCCATCAGCGTCACCAACCTGCGTCCCAAATCGGCCTTCTGGGCCGCTGTCCATCTGCGTAGTACGCAAACCCCCTTTCTCGCGCCGAAAACCTGGGGTTGGGCCAGCTAGCTGTAGCTTAAATCAGCCTCTTCTGGCCCAAACCCCCTTTCTCGAGCCGATAAACATGAGTCTGGGCCAGTTGTACGGCCCACTTGGCCTGGTCAGGGCTCGTGGTCCTTCTGCGTAAGCGTACAGCACCCCCCTTCCCGTCCCCCAGGGTCCCGAGCCCATCAGCGTCACCAACCTGCGCCCCAAATCGGCCAAATCAGCCTTCTGCGCCGCTGGTCCCTGCGTTGTAAGCAAAACCCCTCTCTCGAGCCGACAACCTGGGGTTGGGCGAGCTGAAGCTAAAATCAGCCTCTTCAGGCCCAAGCCCCCTTTTTCGAGCCGAAAACATGAGTCTGGGCCAGTTGTAGGGCCCACTTGGCCTGGTGCAGCACCAACCCCTTCCCGTCCCCCAGGGTCCCGAACCCATCAGCGTCACCAACCTGCGCCCCGCCACAGGTCCATCTGCGTAGTAAGCAAACCCCTTTCTCGAGCCGAAAACCTGGGGTTGGGCCAGCTGTAGCTAAAATCAGCCTCTTGTGGCCCAAACCCCCTTTCTCGAGCCGAAAACAGGGGTCTGGGCCAGTTGTAAGGCCCACTTGGCCTGGTCAGGGCTCGTGGTCCTTCAGCGTAAGCGTACAGCACCCCCCTTCCCGTCCCCCAGGGTCCCGAGCCCATCATCAGCGTCACCAACCTGCGCCCCAAATCTCGGCAGAGCATGTGTCGTATTGCTGTGTCTACCTTCTCTCACAAAATTTGCTTCTTTGAGATGTTAGGTGCGTCATCTTGGCATCTGTAGATACACTTGCCCGCATGCGCCATGTGTCCGCCGACCTCCTCAAGCAAAGGCTTTGTGCTGGACGTGTTCAACTCTTGTAGGCCTGCCTCGCCCGCCATGGACCCATCATGGCGAGAGGATGCGCGTCACGCTGTGCGCATGGGGCTTCTCTTCGCAGAGCGCAGCATCGACGCCTTGCTACCTCCGGCATGCTGCAGCTGGCCTTCCACCGCCCGGCATCGAGGATGCGCGCACAGTTTCCCAGGCCCCCCGCTCCACTACGTCAACTGGTCAGCTCCGTGGACTTCCTCGCCCTCCACGTCCGCCAGCACGTGTACCTTCGCCTTGGGCACAGGGCGCCCCAGTGAACAGCTCCAGCAAAGCTGGAAGCAGTGCTCCAGGCCTCATTACTCCTCGTGCTTCCCCCGCCAGTGCGCGCCTCCAAGGTCCGCCGCGAGGGATTTCGGCCAAACCACGCAGTGGGCTCCCCTCGGCACAAGCTCGCGATGCCCCTAAACCTCCTGCAGTCCCTGCTCGCCCTCGCCTGGCACGTGCTGCACTTCCAAGATGAGCTTTGCACTTGGGGAGCATCGCGGCGCCAGTGGACCTCCACCCCGAGTACGTCCACCCCTGCAAGCATCTCGTACTTTGCAGTCTCGTGAAGGCTGTGGCCGTGCTCGCTCCCGCAGTCCAGCCCGCACACGGAATGCTGGGACCACACCTTCATCGTCGGGGCTGAGGCCAAAGATGGCAGCTCGCCCTCCTTTAGGAGGACGAGGAAGTAGCACCGGCACACCTTCGCAGCCAGCTCCGCTCACAGTATTTCGGTCTGCCCAAACAGCTACTCAAGCGGTTACTCGGAAGGGCACGGCCAAGCAAAAGCGAGCCAACCTTACCACCGTCTCTTCTTCCCCCACCTCATTGCAGGGTGGGCGTGCCAGCTAACTCGGTTCGCCTGGCATGGGTCTCCTTGGTAGAGCGGCGAATTCCTATGGATTCATGGCATGATGCTGAGGTGTGGGCAGAGTTTCTCCCAGCTCACTCCCCTGTCACTGCAGCCTTTTGCGCTTCTGCGGCCGCTGCAGCAGTGGACATGGAAAATCAACTCCATATGGTGGTTGCTTGGAAGTTCATCTTCTCAACGATTCTACGGAAGTGGGACCGCCGGGTCGACCACGACCCCGTGCTTGCGACGTGCTTCAGGGAGCCACGCAAGAGTGGTCCAGGCTGCTGCAGCAACCTCCCCAACCATAGCAGCATGCCTCCACACTATCTTTCACTGCCCTCGCCCAGTCGAATCTGGACTGGCGTACTGAGTGCTCCCTTTTCGGTTTGGAGGTGGTGCCAGAACAGAAGCGCCCTCTTCGATTCTCTGCGCACAGCTTCTGCAGGTTCCTTGTCAAAGCTCCTTTCTGCCCCTTCGCTTCACTTGGTGTCGCTGCTGAAGTACGGCTTGGACGACCTCTGCCATGCCTGGGCCGCGCAAGCCACTCCTCCTTCCTGGAGGCTTCACCAGCTCACCTTTCCCCAGCACTGGAACGTCCGTATGCCCCTCAATGACTTGTGTTGGTTTTAGGCGTTTGGTAACCCCTGCACCTTCCGGGATGGGCTGGTCGTGGGCTTGTTTGTTCAAGTACCCCGTCGTGGTGCGTAAGCAAATAGCCCCCGTCGTGGTGTGTAAGCAAATAGCCCCTCATCTTAGCAGTAGCTCGCAGCACCCTTCCCCTCCCAGGGACCCGGAGTCTTCAGCTAACCAACCTGTGAGCCGAAAACCTGGGTTTGGGCATTGGGCCAGTTGCAACTAAAATCAGCTCTTCTGGCCCAAACCCCCTTTCTCGAGCCGTAAACCTGGGTTTGGGCCAGTTGAAGCAAAAACCAGGCTCTTCTTCTGGCTCAACACCCGTTCCCGTTCATTCTGGTCCACTTGGCCTTTCAGGCCCCCATCCCGTCCTCCCAGGGCCCGGGGGTGTAACCTTCCGGCGCTCCACATCTCAGCTTCCCAGGGCTGTAGGTCCTTCCGCGTAAGCAAACCCCCTTTCTCGAGCCGAAAACCTAGCTTTGGGCCAGATGTAGTAGTTCTGGCCCAGACCCCCTTTCTCGAGCCGAAAACCCGGGCTTGGGCCGGATGGAGTGTAAATCAGCCTGTTCTGGCCCAAACCCCCTTTCTCGTGTCCCTCCTCAGCGTCCCGCTTTCAGCACCCCCCATCCCGACCTTCCAGGGCCGCAGGTCCATCGGTCCATTTGGCCTCCTCAGGGCTCCTAGTCCATCTCGGCCTCCAGAACCGCAGGTCCATTCGTGTAGGCAAACAGTCTCCCTCATCTGGGCCTACCTGGGCTCTTAGACCTTCAGCGTAGGCTTGCAGCGCCCGATTTTGTCCTCCCCCATCAGCGTCACCAACCTGCACCACTCATCTCGGCCTCACAGGGCCCTAGGTGCGCGCAGCACCCCTCATCTTCCTCCCGACGCCCCAATTCTTCTGTGCAGGCAATACACACCCCCCTACTAGCCGTCTACGACCCCTTTGCTCCATCGGAGTAAGCAATCAGCACTCCTCAACGGCCTCTCAGTGTCGTCCATCGGCGTTAAAGGGCTGGTCTCCATGACACCGCTCCGTTTGTAGACACCTACACCGAGTCCTGTTCCTCGGCGCAAACAAGGGGGGCCTGCCTTCTGTCCCTTGTCGTAGTTAGTACACCCAGCCTTTCGGGCCACTGTCCCTCTAGTCAAGGATGCTTGGCTGCATTAGTACCCGCCATCTCGAACCCTTCGTGGAGAGCGGCGATGACGGTTTCGGAGCTGCTCTGCGATATGGGGGGGGAAGATGGTGTAGGCCGCAGTAACATCTGTGGGCCATTTCACTCACTCACTCACTCACTCACTCACTCACTCACTCGTTAAGTTTGTGAAGAATCGGCAGCCAATGATTTCGGATAAGAAACTTCGGGTGGGTGGGACAGAGTATCGGGTGTGAGGAAATGGTCGGGAAGGGTGTTTGGCCGGCGGCGCATCCGTGGACAGCCCATTGCCTCCTTGAAGCAAAAGTGGAACATCACGCAAGTGTTTCTAATCTTTATGCGCTTGGCCCCATGCGCACACTCATGGCAGTTTCGCGTCAGTTTTATGCTGGTGCAGCTGTCCTGTGCCTTGAAGCCTTTTCGTTCTGGTATCTTTTCACGTGGACCACGTGCAGTCTCGGCTTTCGAATACAGTACCCTACTGTAAAGAAGCATGTAAGCACACGCAAACAGCTGTAGATGAGTGAATCCTAGCATGGAGAAGCGCCGTAGTGTTTGCCTTGTCATGCGCCACCTAACGAGGGCTGGCATAGCAGTTTCTGAGTGTAGCAGTACATATAAAGGTACAGTCGTTGTCGTCAAGCCGCGAGCCTTGAGAGTTGTGAATGTAGTGCTAGCTGAAGGTATTGCTTGCTCACACGACGCCTGGCTTCAGATTCAGTTCAGCCTGCAGGGTTCAGCATGTTGGCAAGTCTGCATGCGATGATGTGACCAGTTGCGGGCATCCCTTTGTCTGATTCATCCCTGCAACCATCTGCAACCCCTTTGGTAACCAAAGTTTGGTTCTACTGGCTTTAGGCTGAGAAGGCCCATGTGCCCAAGGGTCTGCTGGCACCTGCCGTCCTAGGCATGCGGTACATGCGGCCGACATGTGTTCAGCTGCTCAATGGATCGAACAGGCTGGGGCTCTGAAAAACCCGCCTGTAGTTCAAGCGCGGTCCCAACAGGGGCGCATGGCGGAGTTTGGTTCGTGTTTGTTTTCCGTTGCTACTGGTACGAAGGCGCGTGCCGCCGCAGACACCTTCACCGGTGCGGTCAACGACCTCTTCCAGGCAAGGCTCCCGTTAATCCTGTGACCCGAACCCGACCCTTCCCTCCTGCGAGTTCAGGGGACAGGCGGCGAAGCATTTCTTCTCCCCTGACAATCTTCTGAGCACACGGGATATTGTGCTTGATTCGATGAAACTGCCTTGTCATAGTCCAATGAGCCATTTTGTTTGGCTTTCCTCCCCCGACTATTGTTCCATGGGAGAAACTTACTCTGAATGTTTTTTTGGAAGGTTTAGGAAACTTCCAAGGTTGGGTTTTGTGGCCTTTGGGTGTTTTTCACAGACTTTGTAAAGTGCTTTGCACACCCTCGTCCTTGTCCTATATTTTCCAGATGAGACGACTTCCACAAGAACAAGAATTCCTTAGTGCACGCAAACTAAGGCGGGTTTGTTTATCGAGTGTGAACCAAGGAAAACAAAGCCTTCCAAAATCTCCCTGAAAATCCACATGGGCTTACGAAAATAAGGGACCCCTACCCCAAACAGTAGGATCTCGTCTCCTGAGCCGAGTCCGGTCCAATGGGACCCATGCTGGTCTCTGGTATCATCGGTGCGGCGAAGGCTCTCAGCTCCCAGGAGCTGCTTCCGGTGCCATGATGTGTAAATATTGGGATGTTCCCCCTTGTACTGGCAGTCCTTAATTGGCATTGTAGTAGCCAATATAATGCTTATTAACGGACTGTTAGCACAAGGGGGAACATCCCAATGCAAATATGAGGTGTAGGCCGCCGCGACGCAATGCGCAGCTTCCTGCAGTTACCTCTGCAGGACCTCGTTGCTCTAGACGAGAACGAGGCTGCGCGCAACAAGCAAAAAACTGTGCAGCCATAGCTCAGATTGAGGTACTCAGGTGTGACGAGTACAGCAGAATGCTACTGCGTGATCCGCCAGATTTTGAGTCTTGAGACCCGATTGGCTGCAGGCGCTGCTGTATGCAAGGAACTTTCACATCAAGGTGCCTATTCTCTTCCCGCAGCTACCCGGATTTCCACATGTCGGGATCACTAAACTAAGAAGTGGGGGAATGTCATGCTTTGGCTTCATGCGCTTCCTCATCTGCTTGGGTCAGTGGAGGCTTCGGCAGCAAGCTGTTTTGCAATTGGCCTGCCAGAGACTGACATTTGCACCACACATGGACGTGCTGAATCCTCATAGATCCTAAGTGGTTGGATGTGACCCTGCATGAGCCTTTTGGCTCTCCGTGCAGGGATGCTCGACAAGTTGCTTTCACAAGCTCATGGCCTGTGGGGGCTGTCGTTGGGGCTCTCCGGCAGAAGACACTTCAAAGTCACGTCATTGTTGAGTCAGCACGCGAGATTTTCAAGATTTGTTGTTGCTTTGTGTCAAGTTGATCGAGGCTCAAATGCCAGGTGTGAACATGCACGTGCAGTCGCAAAGCGGCATTTGTCGGACTGTGCCCTCCCCAAGGTGAAGCAGCTGCTGGCGAATCACTGCTGGTGGCTCTTCTGCACATTCTTGCGGGTGATTTCATTCGCGGCCATTGTAAGTTCAATCCCGGGCTTTCTGCGGAGCTTTTGATGACGTTGGCGATACCATGACTAACTGGAGGCCGCTGGGTGCGACGAACTGCGCATCCTTGTTCGTGGGAAGGCAAGGCCATCTTTCCAAGCCCGTTCGCACCGCATGACGAACATGGTCAGCAGGATGAGTCCTGGACAAAAAGCTCTTGTTGGTTTTATCCTTGCACGGATGTGCTTGTGAATGGCCTGGAGATGGAGAGGCTCTCATTCGGCGAAATGGGCGCTCGGCCACTTCCGCAGCATCTGGCAAGGGAATTCTTGGGGAGAAACAGCGTTTCATGACGGCCAGGCACGGAAGGGAAACCTAAAGTAGGTGAACGTTCCCTCAAAGCATGATCGAACCCTCGGAGTTTGAGGCTTAGGCCCCATACCCATTTCCAATGAGACAAGGTGCATGCGCTTCCACCAAAAATTCTCTGCAAAAACATGGCGGACGAGGAGGCTCGGCTCAGAAGGACCACAAGGTAGTAGACTGCTCGTTTTGGGACGTGCCTTGCAGCTTGGAGAGGTCACTGCGGCGGAAGCGAGCATTTACGTCGCTTGGGATGCTGCAAAACTTCGTGAGCTACTCTGCGTCAAGAGAGAAGGCACGAAAGATGTAATTCTTCCCCCCCTCCCTCCTCGGCACGCGGAAGCTTGCCGGAGGTGCATCTTCATCGTGCTGTTATGCGTCAGGTGTACCCGAAAGCCGAGAATGCGCCATCACACTCTCTCTCTCTCATCCTCCTTCTTTGGTAAGACCTAAGTGCCTCCCTGCACTACCTCTGCGAAGGGGGCCTCGGACTTATTTATGGGCATAGTGAGCAGGAAGCGATTCCTTAGCATCGCCCAGGCTTGTCGCGAACGTGCGGGACAAAGAGCTTGTGTCGCTGGTCCGGTCCATTCTGGAGGACATGCTGAAATGCTCTGTCTCGACGCCCACCAATCTTTCGGTACATTACATGGCGCTGGAAGTCCGAGTTTGTTAACGTGTTCAGTGGGTTGCCTTTGCTGCTTGGGTGATTGTAGCCGTTTTGGTGTTTGTGGCGACCCGTCGTGTGCCAGCAGGAAGCAGGCTGCCTCGAACAAGAACCAGCTGCTGCTCGGCTCTGGGGCTCGAGACAAGCCTGTTTCGACGTGTTATGAGATGCCAGTTGAGTTGACATTAAGACTGTTAAGTTGGGATGTTCCCAGTCCTTATTAGGGATTATAGTACCCCCTAATATGATCCCCATTAAGGATTGTTAGTATAAGTCCGAACTATTGAGAACAGAGGATGGAGCCATTGATCTGCCCAGGTCTCGATGCCCAGCCCTGACCACAGTGCTCGTCCTAAGGAGCCCTCGGATGGTGCCGTGGCTCAAACTTAGATGGGCCTTGTTGTGGTTTCAGGACCGAACATTTGATCATGATTTCATGGCCCGGAACTGAAGAGCAAGTTTGGCGTCTCCCGATCGGCAGATGAGGTTGGTTGTCACCCATGCGCGACTTGTCCAGCACTGTAGCAGTGCATATCCTGACCCGTAAGGATGCGCAGCAGTTTCAGCTTAATATTTGTATCATATAAATATTGCGTGTTTTTGTATAAGTCGATTGCCTGATCTGTTGGTGAGTTGGTCGCTTTTTGCAAGGGCTGCCTGGTAAGTTCCGAGCACCGAGGTGAGGCGCTGAAGCTTCAGGCGAAGCGAAAAGGCAACGGCGGCAACATGACAAGAAGATGAGACGTGTGAAGAGTCCACAGTGGAATTCTCGTGTGCAGGCCTGGCAAGTTGCACTCACTTCAATGAGGGGCTTCTATGCATCCTCCAGAAGCAGCACACGTCCGCTCGAGACAGGGGCTAAGGAACATGGCACGATGCGTCTATCGCACTCGCTGTAGGCGTTGTTCTTTTTCTGTCGTGACTGCAACGGGGACGCTGTGCTTAGGAGAAGATGGACCAATGCCGGGCATTATTTGTCAACTGTACCTTGTCATCAGAAGGACTAAGAGCCCTCCCGTGAGAAGCCACCCTGTGACCGTCCCGATTTTTGCTTGGCCCACCCAGGTGCTGATGAACTTGTGGATGGCTTGGAGGTGGATTATCTGCAGCAGCTGTTATGTGCTCTGCAGATTGAAAAGGAATGCTGTCAAAAGCCAGAAGGGGTAACAAACAAGCAACATTTCCGAAGCACCATTGCCACGAGCTCCAGAGTTGTAAGTTTGGCGGGTATTTTCGAAGCACTTTGTTGCCAAAACCCGCCTGTAAACCCGAGCCGGCTCTAACTTTCCCAAAACTCTGGTGGCCATGGATCTTCAAATTTGGGGAATCGATTCTGCCACGGTTTTGGAGACCAGAGAATTTGAGAATGCGACGTTTGAGCTTGCATTTCCGATGCATGGGTATATGTATATGTTTCCGAATGTGTGGTGGAGAGTCCTCGCTGTAAGGTGGCCATGATCCGTGCGTTCAGCGCCCGCAAGCGTCAGCAAACGGTCGTGACCAAACTAGTGACTGTCACCACTTGCGAAGTCTGTTGATCTTTGTTTTAAGCTTCGAAGGCTGCAAGTGATTTCAGTCACGGGGGTGGTGCATGTCGGTGTCGTGGCGGAGGTGCCATCCTCGCAACTGTCGTCACTTTTGAAGCTTGAAAGTGCCGACAGTCACGATGAGCTTATTTGAAGTTTTGAAAGCTGAAAGTTGGGCAGCCTCGAAGATGGTGATGTTCATTGCTTTCGAAGCTTGGGCTTGGTTTCCGCGTGGGCTTAAACATTGGTTGTTCTGTTGTTAAGAGGATATTCGTGCGTTTCTTAGAGTTGTTAGTTTGGTTTTGGGTAGCTCTTGGCTTTTGTTTTTGTTTGTTGCTCGTTTGTCGGTTGTCTGACATTCATTTGCGGGTGGTGTGTTGCTTGTTGTTGGTACGCTTGATCTTGGGTTTTGTTCACCTTCGCTTGTTCTTCGTTTCTTGTTCGTTTGTTTTTCGTTTGATGTTTGTATCTTGCTCGTTTCATGTTCGTTTGTTGTTTGTGTACCTGCAAATTTAGCTAACTGTTTGTTTGTCTTCTTTTTTCGTGTGCTCTTCTCGGTCGTTCTTATTTATTTAGTCGTTTGTTTTTTGTTCTCAATATGTGTTGTGTGTGTATCTTTTTTGTTCTGTAGTTCGTGGGTTGTTCGTGCATTGTTCCTTTGTTGTTCGTTCGAGATATGTTTATGTTTCGCTGGTGGTGTGTTTATTGTTGCGGCCCTGGTTGTGGTTATTGGTTTTTGGTTGGTTTGGTTGGTTTGGTTGGTTTGGTTGGTTTGGTTGGTTTGGTTGGTTTGGTTGGTTTGGTTGGTTTGGTTGGTGGTTGGTGGTCGGTGGCTGTTGGTTGTTTTTCCTTTTTATTATTTTGTTAAGTTGCTGGCTTGCTTGGTTTCGTTTTTCCTTGATGTTTTTCGCTTGTCCTTTGTTGTTTGTTGCTGGTAAAGCAAGGACTGGAGCCCCTTCGTCCGTTTGTTTCAAGAAAAGAGGCACGGGGCGTGCCCCGACGGGGCGGGTTGCTGCAAGGGGGGGGGGGGGGGGGGGGGGGGGCGGGTGATGGGGCAAAACAACAGACGGGGCTCGAGATTTACTTTCTTCTACTCGGAGAAGAAGCGGTCGGTTGTTTTTGGGTTTTTTGGGGGGAGGGGGGGGTGGGGGGTGGGGGGTACACGACAGCAGATGGGGCACCAGAATTGCTTTTTCTGCTGGCAGTAGAAGCAAGAACCTCCAGAGCGTCAGAACGGACAGACGAAGCAACGACCTCATCATTCCAGAGAGGAGTGTGCTCACAACAACCAGATTGTAACCAGATGTGATCTGGATTTGTTTCTCTACGCGAGAACAAGCATACCGATGTGAACTTTCGCTGGGCACGTTTCTTCCCTTGCAGCTGAGCCAAGCGTATGCCTGGGCTTGGAACGATTTCGAGACATCCTCTTTCTAGTGTTTCCTTAGAGCCGAAAGCAATGTAGCCTCGGGGTTTTGATTTAGGAGAAGTGTTGTTTCTCATGTCTTGTGGGTTTGTACAGGTCCTAGAGGAAGGGAGGGCCAGAGGAAGGAAGAACGTTGACATCACCGGACACCGAGCATCAGTAGAAATGAGGCAGACTTTTGCTGATTAATCATCGCCGTTAACGCCTGCGCAGACGATAGTTGGATTGGGTGTGGTTCAGCAGCTTCCTTTCATGCGGCGCTACTGATGTGAAAGTGCACCGCAAGGGGAGAACCGTCACAGCGCAACCCGTTGACTCCTGAGATGCAACTGGAGTGCAACAGATACGTCGGCTAAAGCACAGCCCTGGACAAGAATTCAGAGCCCCAACACCTGGTTCTGTAGCAGGGTACAGAAGCGCACTGCTTTTCTTAGCAGCAGAGTCCGTGAGTAGGGCTTGTGCTTGTCGATTGGAGGCGATCGTGGACATGGCGGGAGCATGTTCCGCACTCGTGGCCGGCTGATGCATTGACTTGCATGCAGAGCAGTAGTAAGATGGCGAAGTGAATGCAATTTTGCTCATGGTTAGTGAGCGGAACCCTCACGCAGTACGCAGTGTGTCTTCAGTAGGGCTTGAGATGTGTGCCGAGAGTCCGAGAGTACTGCAGATTTGCACTAGCAAGCTCAGAAGTCCCGCGAGGCTCTGTGGAACAAAGCGGAGATGACGCCTGACAGCCTTCTGCAAATGGCGCCGAATCTTGGCACTACTGCAACTGTCACTTTCATGTTTTGCAGTCGCCATTCTGCGACGTGTAATCTCTTGCAAAGCCAAGCTGCGATTCCAACCGAGTTATTGCTCTGTTCTTGCAGTTTCCTTTGCTGCAAACACCGTGCTCACTCACTTGCTCTTTGTACCCTTCTTGTGGAGAAAGCTGGACTTGTTATGGTCGTTTGTTTCGTTGTTGTCTTACTTACTTAGTCAGCCGGTGATGCCGGTGCAACAGGTGGATTAACGGTGGCGCTGAGGCTTTTGATCCTGGTTAGCCTCGCGGCCGGGCAGGCCTTTCGTGCCAACACGGCCCCCGAGACTCTGAGAATCCATTCTCCGTAAAGGATTGACAACCTTTCCAGGTCAGCTCAGGGTGTTGGATATGCTTTCCTTTGAGTAGAGCGCAACGGCAATTGTGCACGGCCAAAAGGGGGAGCTGACCTGATGCTTGATTTCAAGCGTAGCGAGCGCGGGTTTTTGCAGCCATGGCGCGTCTAAGAACATCCACGGCTTCCATGTGCGCAAAATATTTCAGGGTCCTTGCATTGCTTCCAAGTTTTCTGCTTTGACATACGGAGTGGCCCTGTGAAGTGGCCAGCTTCTGCTTTCCACCCCGAGGGAGGCTTGGCAAAAATGAAAGTTGCAGGGATTTGTAGGGTGAAGTGCACGTAGTGCCAGATTTGGGGCCGGAAGCATGGATTGGCTTCTTCGCTCGTCATTGAGTGAGGGTCCAAAGCATATGATCCGTTTTGCCAGCACTGTGCGGGCATTTCTGCCCGCGTTTTTTCGTCGCAGATGCGCTGCGAATGTTGTGGGCATGACCTTGCTGACACCACGCCCGAGTTTCAGCAAGGCATTCTGGAGAATCTCCAGGTTTCCCCACACGCACCGGCTTTGCTTAGTCTGCGGCCGTGGCCTTGTTGAAACCTTACACCAAGGTACTTTGCAGAATGTCCAAGTTTCGCCACACGTGCCGGCTTTGCTTAGTCTGTGGCCGTGACCTTCTTGAAGCTCCACACCAGAGTTTCAGCAAGGTACTTTTGGAGAATGTCCAGGTTTCCCACACGCGCCGGCTTTGCTGAGTCTGCGGCCGTGGCTTGTTGAAACTTTACACCAGAGTTTCAGCAAGGTACTTTTGGAGAGTCCGGGTTTCCCTATACTCACCGGCTCTGTGCCAGACCTGGGACAAGACGTGGGACAAGACGCCGGAACAGGTGCAGGCTCCCACAACAGTCCAGGACTTTTGTGAAGGTAGGACCAATAGCATCCTTTGCTCTAGCGGCGCGAAGGTGGTCGGCTCAAAGTGGGTGATGGGATGGGTACCCTCTGTTTTTCTGAGAAGCCTGAAGGCCCTAGCCTAAACAGGCTAGTACTTCAGGTCGCCAGGAAGGCGAGTCCAGCGCCGAGGCGTGGTGTTGGAACGTGCTCCAACATTCGCGTTCTTCACTGTCCTGTAACCATCTGAAGAGTTATCTAACGAGTTTTTTTGGCCGAGACTTGCAAGTCGAAGGCCTCATAGCCTGCACGTTGTTGGTACTGTGCGCTGGCTGATGTTTGTGAATTCGTTTGACGAGGCTTTGATGAAGCGTCACGGAATGCCGCTTCAGCGACCTCAAATTAGAGCCGCATACAAGATCCATGGTTTATTCAGAGCCGAGCTGCCTCCAAGGCAGAACGCCGGTGTACGCCGAAACCGTGGTTCATCTGCAGATGCGGTTGTTTGTAAAGACTGTGCGGCAGAGAGTGTCCAGGAACCGAGCCAGCATTCAGGATGCTTCTTTCCCTACAGGATTTTCCTCACTTTGCAGATGGCGACACACACTTTGCCGTGCACCCCCTGTGCAACTTGGGAAGCACACCATGTCAGGCGTTTCTGATGAATGCCGACATTCCTGATTGGAGCGCATTTGCATCGGTGTTTCCGGTCGAAGGATTCACCGCATAGCGTGTTTTCTACGAGCTGCTAGTTGTCGGCTAGTTGTGGGGCGAGCCACATGACACGCAGTGCAGGTGTTTGGTTGTGCTGGTCGGAGAGTTGTATGCAACAACTTGTGGCATGCCCAGTAGTGAAAGTCTTGAGGGCTTCGAAGCCGCGTCAATCTTGACTATGTCTATGTGAGATCCAGAAGGCCTGGGCACAACTGCTTGTCAGGAAAGCAGCATGACTTGCATCGCCGGCACTACTGATTCTTGGAGGGCCGACCAAAAGAGCCTCACAAGTGTGATCCATTGGGTTTACGAAAATAGGGGCCCTTTTTTGGGTTCCTACAAAATGGACTATACTATTTTGGGGTGGATTAAGGGGACCCGCCATATTTTTTGGAGATGCCCATATGCTAGCTACGAGGCATGCGGGCTTCAAACTGCCAAGCTCTCCACAAGCTGCCTGCCCAGTTCTTCATTTTGGCCACATGCACCGATCTGAATCACTCCAGTGATAGTCGTACAAGGTTCCAGTGGCACCTGTCATTCATGTGGGGATCTAGATGCTGGATAGTGCCATTGGCGAAGGCGAAGCGTCACCTTTGCTGACCGATAACCTTGTACGGCTTTCACTAGAGCAGAGAAGCATTCAGTGACATGCGAGGCTCCATGTCAGCCAAATGTCTGTGACCCTAGCAGGCCCCGGCAGCCCACCTGCCAGCTACTGATTGGTCCACGCAACGATCGCAACAGTTGGTGGGCATGGAGCTGTGAGCTATGGTGCAAACTTGCAAACTCACCATGTGCCACACCACGCCTAAAAGACTTATCCGCCTTATGCCGCACGCCTGAATGAAGCCTAGCTGGCCGTCATGACTTTACTGCCCGACTTCCCTAGAGCACACTGATTCATTTGCAGCTGCGACACACAAGTTTGTCCGTGAGCATGCTTCCGTGCGCATGCTTCCGAAGATCTTGGCCCTGTCGACATCCCTTTGTCCAGGCTTGCGCGGGCAATTCCACACAGGGGTGTCCTGAGCGGTCCATGGTTCGAGAGCCAGAAGGACAGGTACCCGCTTTGCTTCGTTTTTGCTGAACCTGAACCACTCAGCTCCAGGCATCTCAGGGCATCTCTTTGGAAGCCGCACAGTCCACCGGCATTGCTCCAGGCAAGATGCTGCCGAAGAGGGGTGTCATGTATTTTGGCTCGGACAGCAGGTCTTGCTGAGGCTTCGTGATTGGAGTTGTTCGTTTCGTCTCGGCCCCACCGTTCCTTTCTTCATGTATTGAAGGCAGAGTGTTTTAAATCATGGGTCAGGGCAGCAGCCCCGTTTTCTACCTCAGCTGGGGTGTTGTGTTTGACATTGTGCGGCTGTCACGGCGCATCGTGGCGCACATGTCGGATCATCTTGGACCTCGTCGTCAGGACAAGTTGCTGCGAAGTGCTTGAGGGGACACATTTGTCAGCCTCGTGGGTTGTTGGGTTCATTCTACAGGGGTTCTCCCGCGGAACTGTCGCACCTGGGTCATTGTAGTCCATGTCTTGCTTCAAAGACGACATTTTTCTAGTACAAGCGTGCTCCGGCGGCGTGCGTGGCCTGAGAAAGAAGCGCAAAGAACAGATGTAGCAACGTAGTACAAGCGTAGCACGAGGGCAGTCGATGTTGAAGTACATGCGCCGTGTGCACAGAAGACATCCGGATCTTTGGTGGCTTGCAAGATCGACCTTTGTGGCAAGCTGGCACAGCGATTGCGGAGGAACTTGAGAACAAACTTGGGAACTGCTGTGTCGTGCTCTCACTTGGTAGTCTTGCAGAGGTCTTCCACCGTTTGGGGTCGAAGGCAGTTTGCGATTTTGGGAGCACGAGGGATTTTTTTTTTGGTCGCGGGTCGTTTATGGCTCGCATGCACATGCACAGAAAAAGTGTTGAAGCGTGTAGTGTACTTGTGTTGATTTGCTCCGTTACCCCGGTTCCTCTGCCCTTGCCTTGCTCGCCATTCCTGCTTGCTGCGTGGACCCTTCGAATCAGGGATTCGCGATCTGGAGCTAGTGCGCCTGGGGTATATATGCTTGGAACTTTTCGCGAGCCGCTGCGCAGTTGTCCCAGAAAGGTGCGCTGCGGCATCCCTTCCAAGCTGCCGCGAAGCCTGCTTGCAGTCATTTCCTGATTAAAACATGTGGGCGAGGCAGTTGTGGAGAGTCGGGTTAGTAGGCTGTGCGGCATAGCTCTGGCGTTGGGCAGGGAGTCCTGACATTATCGCTTGAACAGATGACCTGCGCAAGGACAGGCGGGCCAACAGTGCAAAAGGAGTACACACAGCCAGCTCGAGGCCGACTTATCTGCATGAGTTGCATAGTCAGACGATCTTCCTAAGTGCTTACATTGCATATTGCATATGCTGGACAGCCGGGGCTACGTCCAGGTTTGTCACCAGTGCCAGTGCGATTTCGCAGCATGGTGGTGCCAGCGGCAGGCCCCCATTTGTAGTTCAAGGCTCTTCTGAATGCTTCAACTGTTTTTGTTTTCCATTTGTCGGCAATGTCTGGGGAGTTGCTGGACTGTGGGGGTCATAGTGGCGCACTGTGAGCTGCGAGTTCTGCATGCCCTCAAGCCAGTCCTGCAGGAAGTGCGAGCTGCCATGGACAAGCCAATGTGGCTGGAGACAGGAGCCACGCCTACGTAGACCATCACGGAAGCTAGCTCTTTGCAGAGCTCTTGGCAGCTTGTGGGAGTTTTGTTTACAAACTCCTTATTCTCGTGTGGAGTCAAATCGACTTTAGGCGACTTTCTTTGATTCAAGGTCATGCGGCGGGCGGGTGGGAAGGGGGGGGTCCCTATTTCCTGATAAAGTCAGGATATCATCGTACGTGGGCTCTTTGGGCCCGCTTTGGCAGCTGCAATTCTGGAGCACCGGCTTTCGTCCACTGATTTCAAGTGCCATGTAGGTTGATGGGTGCGCCAGGCCATACAGACAAACTTTCGTGCGCGAGCGTTGTTTTGTAGTGCACCATCAGGCGGAATTGTTTTCGCAACGCTGAGGGAGCTTTCCGATGTGGTACCCTCTTCTCCACCGTACCTGCGTGTCAGTGACTGGCCTCCCTGTTCCAAAGGAGCCATCTGAGGCAGCCTGCCACACCTCGGACTGACACTCGTGAGGTGGCTGCTCCTGGCCGGAGCCCAGGGAAGATGAAGCAATATGAAGATCATAGGCCATGAATGCCGGAGGGTTCCCCACACCGTCTTGAGCGTTTGCGTGGTCTTGTGGCCCCTGCTTAACATCGACCCGAGCCTTTGACGCACTGCCCACCCTGGAACAGTTCTTTGGGACACTTACATACTTTGACATGGGCAATCTTTGAACGTTTCTTTCGGAAGTGATATTCTGATGTATTATGTAGAGGGTGTTTTTGTTGTTGTTTTTTTGTTTTTGCTTATAACAAAATCGCAATAAATGACCCTCTCAGTGTTTCTTGTGGGTTCGGACGCCGCTTCTCTACTTGCAACACAGTGCAGCCGGAAATCCAAACAGCCTTCGCTCCCGAGCCGCATCCTAGAGCAGATCCGTTCAGCTCTGTGGAATAGTGCCATTGCCGATGTGCTTTACATTAGAGTACGGTGGAGTTCAGGTATCGGCTTGAGGTGAGCCGTTGTCATCAATCAATTGCTAAACATCAAAACAAGCAGACTCACCTGATAGACATCAAAACTGATGAAGGAAATGAGTGAGCAGTGAGTGAGTGAGTGAGTAAGGGACTAGCTGCAGGCGGTGGAATGTGCAGGAAGCTGGGAAAGGCAGGAAGCCTTGCCTACGGCGCCGATCCCTCCGGCTTCTCAGCGTCATTGCCCCCTCCACTTGGAGTTCACCCTGGCGAACGCCCCATCCCAGGAAACAACGTTCACATGGCCTGCTGAAGCAAGAGGGCATGCTTGCATACGCAAAGAACCTCACCTGGTGAGGCCGGCCACCGGCAAAGCCGGCAGAATGCCATTCCCGCAGAAGTTCTTGCGACAAGGGCTCTTCCCCCGAAAGTCTCCAACGGAATTCTATGCCGTGCAAAGCAACGTCCATTCCAGGTGCATACAGCTTTAAATGGTGCCTATAACACCAGGGGCACGACAAGCAAAAACCAACCTAAACCCAAGAAAGCCCCACCGAAACCTAACAAACCAAAGCAAACACCTTAGGTGTCCCTGCATGGGGGGTGTGGACAGACTGTGCATGGGAAAGTGTATGTTGCAGCACTGAAATCGCAGGGCTGAGCATTTCTTCACCATGGTTCGATGTCGCAACATGGCAATACATGCAGTGCACCCGTCCAACTTGCAAGAATCGCGGCCGGTCCTATGGCAATTCCCGTTCTTGCGAACGACCACTCCTACGCAAGTTCCAACAAATTCTACGCACATTTTCAACAAATGCAAACATCCCAAACAATCCTTCTCACAAATCCCAGCATTTGCCACTTTCCGGCCGGGCTGCCGAACATCCCAACCATTCCTCGGAAAATCCTGACAAATCCTCAACAATCCCAACATTTCCCAATCAATCCCGACAATCCCCACCCTTTTCCGCTTGATTCCCAACTAGTCCCAGAAGAGTCCAAAGGTACTCATCAACATCCCGATTCCCGGTTTAGGTTTAGGGCAGGGCTGGCAGGAAAAAATGTAGGAACAACTCAGGTTTTCGAGAAGCATTGTTTACAGCAGCACGCACCTAGAGAACCTGACAGGGAGCAGGGCAAGATGTCCATGCATCCCCCCCACAAGCAGCCACAATGACAATATGCCCTCGGACTGAAAGGAGGCGAAGGCTGAAGCTGCGACCAAGACCCGGCTAGTACGAGTTTTTCAAGAAAGGGGGGGGGTGGGGTGGGGTTCGGGCCTTCATTTGCAAGCGAACTGCTCGCATGATCATGCGGTCGTTTGGTTTTGAAGGAATGTGTGCTGATGACGTGACGTCTGTTGTTATTGTTCATTATCTGTACACACACACATATATATATATATACATATACATATACATACACATATACATATAACATTTTCATTAGTGCATTTATTCATATGCATATTTCTTTTAACATGTTCGTATTTGCTTTTTATCTATCTATGTTTTTGTGGCACATATCGTGCGTATGACGTATTATCACGAACCCCTCAGAGTCGCAAAGCAAATGATAGTTTCGAGCACCCCAGAACACAGCCCTGGCTGGTCTGGGCAGGTGGCAAGACACACACTTGCTTTGTGCAAGTGAGCATCGGCACTGCAAGTGTCAACTTTGACAACAGAAAAAGGAAGTTGTCATAGCCGGTACACTAGACGAGTACACCTTATTTATGCTAGCCTGAGGCCTGGCGCCGTTTCCCGCAGCGGATCACATGATGCCCGTGGTTGTCAGGCCTCAGAGCTGTGAAGGAAGTGCTGACGCAATTCCATTGAGGATTGTTCGTATAAGGGGGCAACATCCCAACTGAAGCTTGTGGAACAGGGGCCGAGTTGCACATGTGCCTGTCAAGAGCTGCAGCTGCACCGCACTAATGCAAACGCGTGATGAGTCACCCGGGCCTTGCAACCTCACACTTTCTTGAAGCTTCGAGGAAGCCAAGAATCCGTGCCAAGCAAAGGCAAAGGATTTGAATTAAGAGTTCTTACAGAGTCCGGCCACCCAAGTTCTGAAAGGGGGTCTTCTTTCAGGGGCCGAACATGCAATTAATCCGTTCCCCCTCCTATTAAACCCCTACACACCCCAAAACCCCAAAAGGCTTTGGCTTTTAGTATTGGGGGGGGGGGTGGGGGGTTCCTATCGTTTGTCCGAATACACAGCCCGTCCTTCGAGCTTGCTGGCTCAGTCATATTCCAACTCTAAACCTTAACCTTTAAACTCTTGAATCTTCAGAGTTTCGGGCTTTCAGAGTCAGCGCAAGGGGAGGTTCTGATTCAGGCTTCCACCCCCCCCAAACCCCATTCGGCAGAGGTTTTTGAAAGGGGCGGCTACTGGATCGGGCTTTCGGGCCAGGCATTTTGATTAGGGGGGGATTAAGATGCAGATAAATATTGGCCGGAAGGGATGAAAGGGGGTCTTCTTTCCCGGGCCGAACATGTAATTAACCAATTTTAACCGTGCAGCTAAGTGACACCTGAAGTGTGCCATTCCGCCGAGAACCTCGCTCTCGTTCTTTTCGCAGGCCGGCGTGTGCGGGGCCAACGAGGCCAGAGTCCAGACAGTGTTGCTCGGGGGGCAGGTTGCAGTTCGAGAGCCTAAGTTTAATCGGATTGACGCTGAGAGGGAAAATGCTGCTGGGCCCCCTGTCGCTCTTCGCAAACGCGCCTGTGTATCTTCGAACACGTAGCAGCATCACGAGCCATGGCCCAGCTTAGTGCTGAGAAGTGTATCTAGGGAACGCGGCCGGTCTCACGAAGGTTCTTCATTTGGCATGGCGAACCTTTGCCTCGTATCTTCAGATGCTTGAGGTCCCAGCAGCAGATGTTGAACCACTTGAACCACACCGGATCGCTCCACGCACCCGTGTCGCAGCAGGCTGCCGAAACGACCCACTATCTGAAGATCTTGTTGATGTCTACTGCACCTGTGAATGTGCGAATCGGTCTTGTCATGCTGTTGCAGTGCATGTTTGGGTGTTTGCAGCCCCTCCCGTGCCTCCCGACAGGGCTTGCTGCTTGTAGCAGCTGCTTTCTGGTAATGTTGTGTTTGCTTTCAATGACTAAGCCCCATGCCCTGGTTCTCTGCCCGAACGCAGTTAATTTCCCAGAGCAAGGTGGAGCTCGTCAGGCAAATGCCAGGCCGGGATTTGATAGCGTGCTTGTTCATTGCAAGAACCGTCCGTCAGGAACTATGTTTCTCCAGACCTCTGCTATTTAGGCACTTCATGGCACTTCCAAGCATGGCGGCAGGCTCTCCAGTATATGCCACACGGCAGCTCCAACTGCCCCTGTGTGGGGCTCAGGTTGCGCCGGGTTTGAGAGATGCTGGGAAGTAGGTGAAAGGTTGGCACAAGCACGCAGAAAACTGGCGTCCGAGGGCTGGTTCCTTTGTTGCCCCGGGCTACACGGGCGGCTCGGGCTATTTGGCGCAAGCTGCAAGGCTCGGAGCTTACACAGACAGCCCAAGAGTCGAAGTTGCCACCTCGCTTCCCTCCATCAATATGGGCTCGGATGCTTGAGGCCGTGTCCGGATCTGCCAGCGCCAGCGAGGCGGCCATGGGCTCTCAGAGCAATTTCGGCGTTCCTTTTAGTGCCGCTGGAATCGAACCTTTCTGCAGTTGCCTACTTCGTTCGGACGGCAGCCAGGCCTACGCAGGAAGCCTCGCAGCGAGCCAGGTCACCTATCCAACACATTCGCTGGTGCGAATCTCAGTTCAGAGAGTGTTGCATTGCTTGTTCACCTTGTGGTGTGATGTGGTTGGTTGGTCGAGATGCGCGAGGCAGATGATGCGTAGAAGTATGTCTGAGCAGTTTCTCGCTTGGCTCATTCGGTCTGTGAGGCCACTGCAGGCTCCCCAAAGAGCCACATCGCCCCTGCGGCCTGCGCGGTGGCGGGCGACTAATGCAATGAGTGTTCAGCACAAACCCCCATGCGACTTTCCCTTCCCCCGTGCTCAGATAGTGCAGCCTGTCTTGTTTTCATACTTGCTCAGACCTGCAATCTCAGTCGCAAGTGGTTTTGTGGTTCATAGGGGGGAAAAGCATGTATTGCACAGGCCCTCGGGGGATTCTTGCGGTGCCTTGACTGCCAGGGTCCGTCATAGGACCTGGGACAGTATGCTGTAAGCGGAGCACTGGCTCCTGAAAACAGGCCCTGCTTCAAAAGACACACGGTCAGTACACGCCGTTGCTAGCCGACAGATGAGACGACAGTGTCTGCTGCCGCTGCAACGGCTGATGCAAACACCCCTCGCAAATACCGTGTTGCCCGAATATTCCCGAATTCCGTGGATGAGTGCGAATACCATGGCCCATTGTATGCGTATGCAACCTTTAGTTGTGCACTCGAGTTGGGCGTTAGGGAAGGAGTTTGGACGGTTCGTTAAGGTTAGGGTTTTGGCCTTCCAACCGAGCGAGAAAGATTAGCTCTTTCTTCTCTCCTATCAGCTATGCCAAACGATGGGAATCTTTGCTTGCCTTCGAGCCGGTTATGGTGTCTTCGATTTGTGCGCGCCACGCAAAGGCTCCACACAGCTGATCCGTCCTGGAGCTGCGATCCCGACTCAGGACGTCGGGGGGGAGCGCACAAGTTTGTTTCAGAGCAGGTGCTGATTGTGAGCCCACGGAAGAAGTTATAGAGCCAACAGCTACCGTCCATGTGTTTTCCAACGTGGGCGGGTGCTTAGGCGCACATTCACTTTTGTGAAGCCTCACAACCCATGTGGTTGCCCAGAGGCCACGCAGTAACCGGTGAACGTCCGGAAGAGACGCCGCTGGGCTCGCAAGAAACTGTGTTGTAGTTCTGGCGAAAGATTCGGGGACGGGGAAATGATTGCCTGGTGATGTCTTGTATGGCCTGTACCGTTACAATGTTTTTGTTGATAACTATTTCAAAAGCTAAGCCCTCTCTGCGCACACCAATGCTGGGCCCAGCTTCTTGCTTCACATCCACCGTTCCTCGCCTTCCCACCCATCCGCCCACCCCCAGAACTTCATACTTCTCATGTGTACAATGTTTCCAACCCTGGACAGCTGTTTTCCGGTCCACACCTGCCCCAGAGAGAGTGGGGCAAGTCCTTGAGTGGAGTGAATTGGAGGGACCAAGAAAGGCCCAAGCCATGTAGAATCCCCAGAAAGGGGGCCCTGCAACAAACAAAACGAGGGGAGTCCCGTTGGATAATGTGCCAAAAACTCATCCACGCGTCTGTCCTGTCTCAAAAGTAGTCACAAAGTGAGAAGAAGCAGCGAACGGCATGCATGACCCTGAAAATTGTTCGTTGTGTTGACACACTGCGAGGCGATATGTTGGTGTCTTGGCTGGCAAGGGGAAGTGACACAATTCCTGCAAGCCAATGCAATAGATGACTTTTGTACACCACTGAACTTGCAGGTGTGGCACGGCTGGCAGATCACGTGCGCAGATTTCCTCAGACAGTCCAGACCATTTCTGGAGGCCAGGGGGCATGCTTGGACAATCAGCACTACAACTTGCCTGAGATTTCCTGTGCAGGCACTGTGCGCAACGTCACCATGGAGCCCGTGGATGTTCCAAAGAAGTCGTCCACGAAGACCGGGTGGCAAACAGCTTGCAGCTTGTAATGTCCCCAGCAGCTTCAGCTGCAAGCCCATGCGAACGATTCGTGTCGCATGCGCTGCAGGTACGAGGAAAACTTAGTGTTTACCAGGTAAACAAGATGGGACATCGTAGGATCCACTCGAAGTATTGAAATCCAGTAGACGACAAGAAGGTTCAAAACCACTCAACTCCGGCGCATGGCCTTGCACAGTGCTTAAAACAAAGTAGTGCAAAGCCTCGTGACATGCGTATGGCCCATTCAAGGCCTCCCCTTGTCCGATTCAATAGCCTTCTTTGCCATGGGGGCCCGCTGCTGCGCCGCAGAAGCGCCGAATGCGGCCGACCCCGAGTCGGTCTGCAGGATGATGGTGTCGCCTTGCGAGCACTTGCTATCCCTTTGGAGCATTCCCTGTGTCTTGCGTTTCCCTTGCCTTGCAACTTGCAACCAAGAATTCAGGCTGCAAGTTGCTAGCGACATAAGGTACTGTTGAATCTGTCTGTTAGAGTGGTCACATGTTCAGAACCCTAGGCACCCATGCCTCTTCCCAATGTACGTGGTGAAGGCTGCGGGGACTGGGAACAGCACCGCTTTTTCCAATGAGCTGGATGTGGGTGTGTTTGCCGGGGGTGCTGATCATTCGGCAGCACGCGCGCGCTAGGTTTGGCAGGCATTGGGTGTACATGTGTCATTGACCATGGCCCACCGATGGCTTGAATTTAAGTAACTCCGTTGAGTGCAGTGCATAATGCTGGTAAGTCCAGCAACTGGAACACGCGTGCGTGCAAGTGTTAGTTGTCTGGAGGTGTCCGACTTCTTGGAAATGGAGGGCCCGCCAGAGGCCAACCTCGTTTTCTGCTTACGTGTAACTTCACTTTTTTTAAAGCTTCGCAGCTCAGGAGCTGCACTTTTCGTTTCTTGCGCGCGCCCTTGCTTCGCTGGAGGCGCATGATGCCCTCATGGACCAAGGGCTGCTGCACGAGTGGCATCCGGAGATGTTTGTAGTGTTCATCTCGCACCAGTGGCCTCCAAGCTCAACAAACCAGACTCGCATGGGGACGGTCTGCTGAAATTGATCCTTCCGAATCCTTCCCACAAACAAAAGGGCCATGAAGACCCAGCATGCCGCGTACTGAACTCCACCCACTGCCCTGTTTAGGCTTGGCACTGGGCATCCCGACCCCTCTGGCTTGCAGACAGCCGTGCTGCGCCGCGCCTTCAGAAGTGACCCAGTTGCAATGCGCCCAGAGTGGAGCCGTGTGAGCCCCAAACTAGTTGAAAGCCTGCACGGCAACGGCCGAAGGTGTCAGGAAAAAATAGGTGCAGTAGGGGTGCATGGCTAGCCCTTTCGAGTCCTCCCAAGAGGGCCATACGAGGGTTCGCTGGATGAAGGCCCCAGTTTTGCTTCCATTGTTGCAATACTTGCCACATTGTTTCAGAGTCTAGAGTCTAGAGGGCAGATGTTTCTCATGTTCAAGGTTGTCTGTATGAGCTTGATGCATTGATCTCGTTGTCAGTTGCTCCTGATGAGTGGTTGCGAGCTGTCGCTGGTAGGGCGTCATAGACTTGTTCGTGTGTCACAGCCCGTCTCAGGCAGTTGCATAGCACGGGTTAAGAACAAGGGTCTAGAGGAAGGTTGTCTGGTTTGCTCTTCATGCGAGAATAGTGAGGGACCGCCAATGTTTGTCCCAACGCACACAGGCTTCATCGACGGTTCGCTGAACGTGGAGCCCGACTTAATATCCATGGACGTGAATAATATGATGTGGACGACGCTGGTTGCACTTAGTCGCGACGGAACCTGTGCAAATCTGCGCAAGCAGTGTGCTCGCGGTTGCTTGCGTCTATTGCTTGCAGATGCATTCCTTGCGAGCTGCACAGGGCACCCGAGCCGCTAACCAATTGACCAATGAGCACTTCTGTAGGCAAGGGATGTGGACAATAGTTACTAGTGGCTAGTGGACATCCTAGCGAAGTTGAAGCCAAGAGGCTTCAGTATCGGTTTCAGATTCTTGCATTGCCAATGCCTATACACCTAGGAAGAAGTCCTGCGACGATATTGCAGATGGTTACATCTTCTTTGACTGGTTCGCCATCCCGCAGATCACTGCCCGAAAGCCAGGCCTGTTCAACGCACTGCCAAATTTGCCTTGTTTTAGCATCCGAGGGTTGGGGAGGGGAGGCTGCGATGGTGGATCCCGACTAGGCATTGAGAGCACGAGCACGGGCCCGCATGAGCATGTTCCAGAACGCAAACAACAGTTTACATCACTTCTCAGTGCAGCCATCCTCTACCAAATTAGTTGCGACAGGAGTAAATGAGGAGGGGACCAAGTCTGATGCGGCGCTGGCGGTTGGGGCCTTTGTCCAACAATTTGTGCTGTAGCTGCCTTTGTCAGTGTCGCATCCGCCGACTCGAAAGGGCGTGGTTCTGTTCCGAGCCATGTGACGGCTTGTGCTCTAGGTTCAAAGCATCCCGGCGTACGTGGAAGTTTCCGACCCTCGGAGTGGGTTTGGGATCTCATGCACCGAGCACTTGCAATTGAACTTGGTAAGGGGGAATTGGGAAGGAGTGGGTAGTGAGCGCAGGATGGCTGAGCAAGTGTGGCGCCTAAAGGCATTGCGTCAGCTGACAGTAAAAGGGTCGCCAGCGGCTGTGCTCTTACAGCTCGGATTGTGGAGTTCAGGGTGTAGCTTGGGGTGAGGTTGGGGCCATGCCGGCAGCCAGGATCTCTTCATTGCCCTGGTTCCGGAGCTGTTCCATACCGAGAGCGGCGCTCTGGAAAAACGCAGATTTCATTCTCGTCGGCCAAACATGCACATCCTCGGGTCGGGAGTTGGCAGATGTCAGGAAGACAAGGCGATGTAGTCGTATTCCAAGCCAAGGCAGACACTGCAACTACACTTCGTGGCTCTCTCGCGGATGGCGTGCAGCTTAGTTGTTCCTTTGCAGTCGCTGCCTGCAACGTTTTCTGAAGCTCATCATGCCACATGGTGGCGCACAAGCACAAGACAATAAGGGAAACACGATCGAGCGGAGATTTACGACCAGGGTAGCACTATGGCAATGCCAGCACAATTTGACTGACTCGGGTTTGGCGGCCACACGCTGAAAGCGCAACCAGGTGTGGACCGAGGTCCACTCTCACACAACAGGGACGTTTCTGTTTCTGTGGGTCCGGGACTGCTGCATGGTATGAACGCCCGCGATCTTGATGCCCAAATGCAAAGGCACGAGGTTATTTGTTGGAGTTCGTTGTCTGGGGATATTTGGGCAGTGTGTGTCTACGCCCCTCCGGTTTCGGACTAGTTTTCAGGTGCATGGCATGCTGTTATAAACCGGCAAAGCCACGATTTTCGGAGCTCGGGAGCCAACGCGAATTCGAGAACGACTACAGTGCTGTTTTGCCTGGGCACTTCGTCAAATCGGCGTGTGGGCCTTTGTTAAGTTTATTATCGTAGGAGCCTTGAGAATGTCTATGGGGTGGCTGGCAATGTCCGACTTCACCAAAAAGTGGTCAGAGCGTTCCTTGACAGGTGTTTACATGGGGGGGTCCTCTTGCGTGTTCCGGTTGTGGATGCGTCTTTTGTCAGTGTGAATGGCAAAGGCAGTCAGTGACCCCCCTTTCTTGTGAGATGTAGATCAGATGGCATGATTCGGTTTCAGACAAGCATGTTCAAGCAGACCAGGTGCCGAGCTGAACTCTGGTGCCGGCTTCTCTCCAGTAAGCTGCTGGGGCCAACGTTAGGTTCAGCATCATGAATCCATGAGACTGGAGGGCACCGTCAGAAGGTCCAGAGGTTCTTGCCGAATCGCGGGTTCAATATTCTATGCTGTTCGAATGAACAGCGTGGTGTAGCAGCACACAATGCTTTAAAGCATGCAGGGGCAAAGCTCACGCGAGGACAGACACTAGCGTCATCGTCGTGTTTTCGCCCCGGGAAGCTCAATTCATCTTCCCCCTGGATTGGCAGCTCGGATGGCACTGTCACGAGCGAAAAGAGCCTCCCAGCTTCGAGCATGTCCAAAGGCGAGCTTCGGGATGCTCTGAGGCTTCGCAATGCTTCGCAATGCTTCGCATGTTGCGCAGGATCCCTTAAAACAAAAAAAACCAGTACGGAGACGGCCGGGGTCCGAAGGCCTGAAATCCGGAAGAGGAGTAGGGAGTCTTAGGGAGTGCCCAAGTGCACATGGCCATGGCGTGGTCCATCGTCTCCAAGCTTTCGGACAATGTGTGTGTGTGTGTGCGCGCGTGCGCTTGGTTTGGCCCAGTTGAGCTTCAGCATGAGGCAGCAAAACCTGATCGCTGAAGGCGAATTTACCGTGGAGGCTTGGCGAAATTTTTCTTTTCCGCAGGAGGACCTTCGGATGAGTGCTGACGAATTGGATTGTTCCATCCGGGTGTCCTACGGTGAGCTGAGGACAGCGATCGTGAAGCTGTTGTCCAGTTGGGTGAGATGGCTGTGGAAAGCAGCTGAGACTGTCAGATGCAGTGCCTGAGAAGTGCTACAGTCCTGCGCCCACAGCCTACCAGTAGCAAATAAAAGGTATTCGCTAAGCATGTTACATGACTGGATGTACTACTTGGGTACAGACGAAAATACCAAATGAGCAGACTGCACGTGGAATACTGCACGCAATATCATGCAATACAGAATTCAGGCAGAGGGTCTTTCAGCCTGTGAGTTTGTTTTCCTGTGATCTGTTCAGAGCGAGCCGATCTGGATTACGCAGTGTAAATTCTAAAGCAGGGCAGAAACCCCAGTGGACTTCTTATGCTACTCAAAGTGTCGCATGTGCAATAGGCATGGTTCGTCCACTTGTTGAATGAAGGAGGTGCGAAGTTAAGCCCCGCGCGCCGTTCATGCTAAAGAGCCGTGGTGCTATCGTCACCGCCGTTGCCCCATATACTCGCGGAAGCCTCATGAGCAATTCTGGCTCCCGGATGCGTCCCGAGGCAAGATAGGGCATCTAGCCGACGAGGGCCCGCTTCCTGACTGCAAAGTTAACCGGCAGATTCGGGAACCCGACGGCATCTAAGATATTTCGGCAGATCGGGCTGTCGGATTAAGCAGGCTGTGTATGCAAGGGCGAGCGTCCAGTCATGCGTGTAATGGCATCGTGTCATGCCTGTTCATGTGCCCATCGTGTTTTCTGGCTGAGGCTGCGGCACTACCGCTTCTACAAGGCTTGACACAAAAGCAAAGTCAAGAATTCTTTATGCCACTGCTACTATTCTACTTCTACTACTACTACTACTACTACTACTACTACTACTACTACTACTACTACTACTGCTACTGCTACTGCTACTGCTACTGCTACTGCTACTGCTACTGCTACTGCTACTGCTACTGCTACTGCTACTGCTACTGCTACTGCTACTGCTACTGCTACTGCTACTGCTACTACTACTACTACTACTACTACTACTACTACTACTACTACTACTACTACTACTACTACTACTACTACTACTACTACTGCTCCTGCTGCTGCTGCTGCTGCTGCTGCCGCTGCTGCTGCTGCTGCTGCTGCTGCTGCTACTGCTGCTACGGCTATTGCTACTACTGCTACTGCTGCTGCTGCTACTACTACTACTACCACTACTACTACTACTACTACTACTACTACTACTACTACTACTACTAGTACTACTAGTACTACTAGTACTACCAGGCACAGGGCACAGACAGATTCAACTTGCCACTGGACACAACCACGGTCAAGCACAAATCAGAGCCCCTGTGAATTTCATGATATGTGATGTTTCGTGAGCTGCGCTGGTGCTCGGGTGGTAAAGTTTTGGTGTACTGGTGGTAGAATTTGGCAGGCGATACGCAGCAAGCTGTTGGGCCAGCCGCGTCAGGAGCTCTGAATCATGCACCTGAAGTTTATATAGATGCATTTTCGTTTACTTCACCCGCCGCAATACATCCGGTGAAGTAGGTTGACAAAATTTCGATTTGTCGTTTGCACTTTGCTCGTGCAGGAGATGTCCGTGGATACCTTCCTCTCCACTTTCAACTTCGAAAGTATTCAGGTTGCTGGACAGAGCTGTTTCATTAGGTTTGGCTGGATGAATCAAGGATGAGGTTTTTCTTCGCATGGGTGGCTTGCCAATATTGGTGCAAGGCCATCTACAGTTCATGCTGGTGGGCTGAGAGTCAGAAGCCGACAGCATGCCTTGACAGCTGGGAGGCGGCACTAGATGATGACAGCGGCATGGACGGCATGGCTTCGTGGCGATTGGAAGCATGTATTGCGTGGCTTTCACCTTCATTCCCTGCTCCGTAGGAGGAGGCGATGCGACAGGGGAGTCCCTTGGATCCAAGGCCACGGCCGTTTTTGCTGGTGCCGTGAATGTCCTCGAGAGATTGGTGGAAAAAAGTACCTTATCTTGAGAAGGGGGAATGTAGGCCACGAGTCCAGGCATGATGCAAGCAGATCCAATACAATAAAAACGCATTATAGCCATCCCCTGTGTGTGCAATCGTTTCGGGTCTCCAAACTGTCTTGGTGGCGGCCTTCCGTTGACTTTCGACTGGGTGGACCGGTGATCACTTACACGAGGCGCACCTTCTGATCAACGAACCAAGCAACCGCAGTTTTGGCGCTGTGTTGGCAATAAGTTCCTGGAGAAGAGGGTGAAGAGTCAGCCCGCCATTGTTCGGTGAGTGAGGAGGGGACCCGAACAGACGAATGCGCGGCATGGGCGATCTAGGCGCGGCCGCCTGCAGTTGTGGATTTTGGTTTGCTCTAGCGCAGAAGTTGTATCCTATGCCGATGCCCGTCACCGTAGGCTACTATGACACCCAGACCTTGCTCATGGTTGCTGCAAAATCGCGACAGCCGGGCGAAGTGAGACTTGGCTGTGATCTGTTTGACGGTCAATTAGAAGACTCAAGTTCCTTGGCAGCGTGACATGTTGGCCAGCAAGCTCACGGCCTGGGTACCGAAAATCTGTGGCAGGGGCAGGCCAAGGTATGCCGAGGTCAGGGGTCGAGAGCGCCTCATGGTGCATGAGCTGGAAAGACTGGTTTGTGACCAAGGCTTTCCACGCTCATCCAGCTGCGCGCGGACCCCTTTGCCGTTTCGCGAAGTGGACGCTTGAGTTCTGCTATTGACCCTTTTTGTCCTTGGCGGATCTGAGGGGTTCGGGTTCATGTGTGTCTAGGCTTCCTAACATTGACCTCAGCTGCTGACCGGGCTAGGAGGAAATAGGAAGGAGGGCGTGGCATTGCGAGTTGAGGTTCCCTAGCTCTCAAGACACGTTGAAGATCTCAGCTGCTACAGTGCAGCATAGTACAACCGGATGGGCCTTAGTACAGATGGGGCGATTAGCCGGGACCGACAACAACGAAGGGTTTCTCTAGAATCAGAATTGCGGGGGGTGTCAGGTTGATTCAGCATGGTCATGGCTGAAGCACGTCGCTGCTCGCAGCCGAGGCATCAACTGCGCCTATCTTGCCAGATCTCCTGGACAAGTGCGGGCCTTGCTCGAGGTGCTCATGGGATCATACGGGTCATACCCACCGAGAAATGTCACGTGTGGTTGGTTGCTCCTCTATCCAGCTCACGATTGTACTTGTAGTGGCTTGGTGACGTTGCCATTTGACTCCTTGCATGCCACTTGGACTACTCTCGGCCAGGCTCGGATGGACGTCAACACGTCTTTCGAGGTGCATGGGGCATGTGCGTTCGCGGACCCCAGTCGCTCGATCTGATTTTGTGTGCGGAGTTATGCCCGGCAACGCCTCAATAATGATTCAGTGGGCAGACCATTCGTTGGGTCCTGCTCTGCCCAGTGTATCCCAGAGCAAAACCCCAGGCACAGTCCAGACGATCCTTGCAGCCCGGGCAAACATCAACAGCCAGGGCGAAGGCTTCAAATGCTTGTGAAGCACACATGCCTTCCATGATCTAGATTTGGCGGGTGTAGCCATCACCAGTTGGTAATTTGATTGTGCAAAGATAGTAAGTGCATGGTGCTTGAGGTGGCGACCTGCCAACGAGGTTCTGTCCCTACAGTTGGGCAATATCACATGAGAAAGCCAGATCAGCTCCATTCATGACTCTGCACATCAAGCCCACAGTCTGCAGAGCAGCCACCATCATATATCGCCCCCCCCCCCCCCCCCTAATGTGGGGGGGACGTCACTCGAAATATAGTTTTCGGACGTGGGGGGGGGGGGGGGTGAAGGCAGAATAAGGAACGAAAATCGATATGCGGGCCGCTCAAACGCATTTCTGTCCTATTTCCTGTCTTGTGCGGTTGGATATGAATTGATGAAGGGTAACTATGAAACCCTATAGTTCAAGCCCTAAACTCTGACCTCGAAGCCCTTGGACCTGCCGAGTTGAGCTGTCTTGCCTCCGGTGTCGATTTGAAAGGTTATGGTCTTGGGCTCTTGGGTATAGGGTAGATGCTGTTCGAACCCGGGGGAAACCGTCAGTAATCCTTCTGTCCTTTGAAAAGAACCGGGGCCCCTGTGGACCTTACTACCCGTGCTGGATGGGACGATCGGCAGTGCTGTCCACTTCAGATTTATCTTCCCCCTCAACTAAATCATGACAGAATCATACGGCAGAAGTTCTTTTTAGAGAGAAGTCGGCATCCGAGCAATGCGTGAAGGCTTAAGCTTTGAGCGTTTGTTGAAGGCTGCAGTGTTTTAAGCCCTAAACAGAGCTGCAGGGGCTGGAGCTTTCATGAAACTAATTAGAGACTGCAGGGGCTGGAGGAGACTGCAGGGGCTTGGGAGACCTTACTCGGCCCTGTTAAAGACAAAGTAGAGGCTGACCTCTGACCTCCCTCAATAGCGGGCCTGGGGGAGACTGAATAAATGGACCGGCGGCCCGGCGGGGTTGAATCGGAAGTCCAAGGGGCCCAGGATCTCATCGCGATCGAGGCTGGGGGAAGCTGAAATACACTGAGGCATCGATACGCCGCTCCGATGCACCGATACACCGATACACCGGTAGACCGGCGTGTCTGTGAAAGAGGAAAGGAGGTGAGGGCGGAAGGGAAGGGAATCGGCATATCGGCTTAGCGGCGCATCGGCGTATCGGCGTATGCCGCGGGGAGAGCGGGGGGGGGGAGGGAGAGCTCGGACGAGAACGCGTTTCAGGTACACATTAACACACCGATCTGCACCGATACACCGGCCACAGGAACTCCGGGGGCGATCGGAGCAGGACTGAGGCAATCAAGGCCCAGTACAGCAGTGACTCCAAATCGGCGTATGGCAGCAATTTCCAAGCCCGGGGAATGGCGTACGTTATACCGGTTTCCGCCCCTTGTATCTAGAGTCCTCCAATCACGCTCGATCGTGCCTGACTCGGCCTGTCCGTTTCGAAAATGCAACGCTTGCAGCTCCCTCTCTGTTTTGTGGTTCAGTGGCTTTGCTGGCTGGGTCATGCTGGGTCCCTCGTGTTTGAGTGCAGGTTACACTCCGTTGCACGCCTGTGCTCTTTTCTCCCGGGGAAACCGCTTTGCCAACGAGATCGCGAGACTGCTGATACAACATCGTGCGGATGTGAATGCCCGGGCCGAGCCTGCAGGCCACTGAGTTGCAACTTTGCAGCCACAGTGTTACAAACCCAAGTTGCTGGGAAACGTGGAAGTCGTTGTGAAGGTGCAGAGAGTTCAATTGGGCTGAACACTCCAGATGCATCTTGGTGATCTGCTCAGGCCTTTTTAACCTGGAGTGCCGCTTTGCCCAGATTCTGGTGTCCTTGGCTGGAATTGAGAGAAGTCCCTATGTTGCAAGGACAGGGGTTAGAAATCAGAAATCGAAGTGTCCACTGCTGATGACTCTGGACTTCGAGAAAATGAAAATAGAGTCAATAGAGTTTCCTCCAGGATGTTGTCCAGCATTCGTGGCATGACGCCACTGGGGGCTGCTGCGATGGCTGGCAACTTGGGATACATCCTTGCAGCTTCTGTTCAAGGCGTTGCTGCAGGATTCTATAGAATCTTCAGGTTTTCTAGCATGTACTGCACGTCGCGCTGCAGCTTGCGGTGCTTGCCAGTAGCTTCAGTTTCACATAGTCTTTTCAGCGAGAGCGAGAAGACGCAACGAAAGTGTAGGCCTGGGTGTGCAGCATTGAGGCGACGAGAGTTTGTGCCAGATTCTGCTGGAACATGGGGCCGACATGCGAACGAACGAGACTTGGATTAATGTGGATTCAGGTGCGAAGGGAAGCCTCGTCGTCAGCTAGTTAGCAGCTAGTGATAGTGGTTGCAGCCTGGTAATTTCACAGAGCCAACCTTTGTTTCCGATGAAATTGTGCGACCTTCCAGCTACCTGACAGATTTTATCAGATTTCTGCATGCCCTGCTCAATGAAGCGGCTGCAAGCATTGTGTTTTTGAACATAACCTGTTGGAGGAGCGGGGCGACACACCTGAAGACTTTGCGCCTCTGGGAACGAAACAGCGGTTTTTTGTTCGTCAGATGCGTCTCTGATCCCTGCAGCATGGCTCTTGATTTTGTTTGCAGTGTACTGGGGAGGCCTGTACATGTACTTGGTGGTAGCGTGGCTACTTACAACTTAGGATGCTCAATCACCACGAGCACCTCATCCCTCACCTGGCCACATTCGCAACGTGAATGTCGAAGGCCCTTGGCAATTCTTTCCGGCTTCTGGGGGTTTGCAATGCCTTACGTACTATGGCAGAAGTCTGCTCCAGTTTTGTTTTTCCAGAAACGCTAGATGATGCGACTGCAGATCGCCACCATTTAGAAGCTGTCCCCAATTCGGGTCCCCTGATCGGCAGCTCCTGGGGTAGGCTCGCAGAGGGTCTCCCCTTATGGAGAGCCATCAGTGACAAGGGTGGAAGCTTGCTGTGTCTGTTCTGAATATCATGGCGCATGAAGCCGAAAACCCGAAACTCCTGAACTGGACGGATGTTTTTTAACAAATCAGCGGTAAAGTAGCAACTGCAGCAGCTCAGGGCTTAAGTCCTAGGGTTTTGGGTTCGCCCTTCTGTTGTGGCTCAGGTTTTTCGGACGAAACGCATCCGAAGTACAACTTCCCCTGTCTCACCCAGCTGGGAGGCTGATTCCACGGGGTTTAGACTTTCTGAGCCTCACTTCCGGCTTCGCGCAGATGCAAAATGGGTCACCCGTGCTCCGGTGTCTTATGGAAGATCAAGGCTTCTGCAGCTTGGGATTGCGATGATGTTTTTGCTCCTGTAGGGCAAGCGGTCTATGAGGTGCTTGGGGATCTCAACCGTAGAAAGATGAATTTTCGCTGCATCTGCACGAGTTTCAGATACTCGACAGTGGAGAGAAGGGACGCGAGAAGCAAATTCAACACGTCATGGAAGACAAGGCGGCAAATGCGGCAAATCAAAACTGGGGAGGAATACATGATTTGGGGACTGGAAGACCCGCGACTCCGGATGCTGCGTTGGAACGGGGGCAGCATGCATAATTCCAGCTCAAGAAAAGTCAACGGATCAGCACGTTCTCATGCAGCTTTGCAAGTCGCAGGTCTGGAGAAGGGAGTGGGGTTGGGGGAGAGAAAACGCCTCCGGCACTTTTGACGTCCCCTGTAAGTAAAACTTAGGGGATGATGACTTTACGGTTTGAAGCCACTGCCTAGTTGTGTTATGAGATATGATCCAGTGCCAGAGCCCGCCATACGCGCCTACAGCATTGAAACCCACTCGTGCAGCGCACACGCCCATCTGCAAGTCTTTGAGAGCCAGTGAAAGTTACATTCATCTCTTGCCTTGCACAAGACCATTGTTTAGTCAAAAGGAAAGGCCGCTGTGGCCTGGTAGTTCTTCTGCAGGGTACATACAAAGTTTGTTCAGTCGACTGTTTGCAGGGAGCCAGCACAAAGCATGCTTGCTTGTTGCTAAGACCGGCACGCGGCACTTCGTAGGCGCGAATGAACCTCGTGGAAGAGAGTCTTGTGTTTCCAGGACCGCGCTGTGAGCCTGGCCACGCCGTGCAGCACCATCCTAAGCAGGAGCCAAAGGCTTTAAGGAGGCACAAGGCTGGGGTGAATGGGCTTTCGGAGTTCGAAATTGTTACGGCTGCAGGTGCTTTGCTGGAGAACATGGGTCACAACTGCGCCGCAGGTGAGGCCAGGTCTTGGTACCATCTCGCATGTGCAAAAGGCCATGTCAAATGGTGGTGCCTTTCTGCTGCCGGCAAAATGGGAACCTACGATAAATGACTTCCATCCCCAGTTCGTGCCTTGGAATGATAAGCTCACCACGAACAGAGTTGCATAAATGCTGGCGGGATGCAGTCGCTAGGGTCACATTTCGATATGCTACATGTTGGTCTGCCGGGCTGGCGAGCACTGGCCATCGTGGAACACATGTAATATGACATGCTGTAACTACCGTCCCCAAGCTGCTCTCAGTGATACCATTCTTCTTCTCATTTTGGTCGATCTTGGGACGACTTGTGCCCGTGCCTCTCGTCGGCCTGGAGCGCCACCAACTTTAGTGCGGAGACCTCTCTGAGGCGCAGACTCTGTTATCGACGTATTAATGTCGTAAAGTGCTCGACGAGCCCCAAGCCATTGAGTAGGCCACAGAGAGATCTCCCCCTTTAGGATGCCAAATGAAGAACGACTGCCGCCATACGTGCGCAGACAATTTAGTTCAAAGCGAGCATGAAGCGTGCCCACTGTTGCAGATGCACAGTGACAGGCCCAGCTGTACCAGCAGTCATGGACAGCACATAGACACAATCACGAAGCCTCTGTCTGCTCGAAACTTGGGCAAACAGTCTCATGCCATTCTCCCCTCACTGCGCTTGTAACAGTGGCCCTCCTGCTACATCCTGAAGTTAGAGCTTTTTAAACATCCCCAAGCATCCCCATCATCCAACCATCTGGCTAGAACTAGACGCGCTCAAACCAACGGCGCGACTGTGAGCCTCCTGACGTGCAATTCCATGGCTGATTGCGCGGTCCCGGACGGAGCCCCAGTGTTGGAGCTGCAAGTGGATATTCCCAGCCGGACATTAGCATCAAGCGAGTCTCTTCAGGATGTCAGTATGCGCAGTTCAGGAATTAGAGCAGCAAATGAGACACGTGACGGGGGGTGGGAGGGGCCGAGGGCCTTCGGCTGGCGCTTCTCGCCTGGCTTTGGGCTACACCTTGGGCCGAGGAGCGGAAGCTGGAGGTCACAGAAAGCCAAGGCGCCCCAAAAGTCCAGGAAGGCGTTGTGTGCTTAGCGGCTTCACTTGCTGCTTTGTTGCTATTTTTGAGGCTTTGCTGCAGGCCAGACCGGCGAGTGAGCCCTCTAAAGCCCACCGGGGTCCAGATATGTCAAGATGTCAAAGCGCGGTGTGGGTCCGACTTTGATTGTTATGTGAGGTACTTCCGATACAAGCACATCTTCCACAAGAAGCCCAGCGACGAGGATTTCCAACATGCTCAGAAAGTGGCAGAAGAGGCGCAGATTGATGAGAAGCAATGTTGGAGGTCTGCCGCAGGTTGCAGGCAGTGTTTGAACTCCGTTGCGCATCCGTGCCTGTTACGTCGCGAGGTGCGGTGCGTAGTATGTGCGCATCACTCAGTTTCAGCATGCAACAGGGCACTTTGATTCACAAGCCAGCAAGGCCAAAATAGTGGCATCATTGCTGGCAAGGGCTCGGTCGTTCAGCGAGGACTGGAGTGATGTTAGCCAGGCCCTGCGCAAGGTTCAACATCTACGAAGTCTACGTTCCAGGTTAGTGATACTGTTGAGAGAGCACCACCGCCCACTTGACAGTGGATAGGACGACATAGCCGATGTTCTTGAAGGCAATGTGGACTACGAAAGGACAGGTGACCCTGTCACGGAATCTCAGCTGCAGGCTTATTGCAGGAGTCGTGTCAGCAGAAAGTACCGCGGGCGTGTCGGGGGTTAAAAACGGCCATCCAAGGACCAGATGCTGAAGCACAAGCGCGGGTGCAACAAGCACTTCAAGGAGGGCGGTCATATTTCTCGCGCGGACCCACGCGACACATGTATGGTAGTATGGTATGCGCATGTATGCGCTCTCATTCTCGCAAGTGGGAGGCCGGTCCCCAAAGGTTCCCGAGAGGGGATCCCAAAAAGGGTCCAGAGTCCCTTGAGCAGAGGGGCTCACCAAGAAGTGGGCTTATGTAAGGGCACTTTACGAATAGTTGGTAGCCCCTGAATGAGGCCCGAGGGCCTCGGCAGATTTCTGGGTTATGGCTCGACCTGTTATGGTATGGTACTCGTATAGGAAGGAGCCTGATTGCTTGCTCCATGTGCCGCAAATAGCATGCACGAAGTTGCTTTGCCAGGACGAGCTTGTTGCTCAAGGCTACATGCTCCGGTCATGCCGCGAGGCAGCTCGATCAGAAGGAGATGCCACGACGTCTTCATGACGTTTTATGTAATTTGTGTATGTTACCGCGTGCCTGCATGTGCTGGCAGCGTTCTGCCCAAACTAGGGCGTCAGATGGCGACAAGGCTCGTTTGTTGTCAGCTGGTGTATCAGGTGGCCCCAGACTACAAAAATGACACCTCGCCGTGTTGCTGGGACGATTCAGTTGATTTCAGTTGTAGCACGGGCTAGGTTGTCTTGGTTTTGGAGGTTGTTGGAACGCAGGGCATTGTTGCAAGGTTCGTACATCTTACGGCTCGCGGAGAAGTATCCTAGTGCCATGGTACAATAAGTAGCAGAATGGGATGTTGGTTCATATGCAGTTCCGAAGTTCCTAAGCTGAGGCGATCCTTTGATGTCCCACAGCCGCACACGATCACACGCTTTCAACCACAGAATACTAGCCTATGAAGCCAACGCGAGCGCATAAAGATTTACGGTTCGTCGCGCTGAAGAAGAACCCTGACCCCCTCGAGCTGCTGGCGAGTCAGTCCCGATGATTGGCTGGTTCACATTGCAGTCCCGCTCAGTTGTTCAGATATCAGAGACAGCGCCGAGTAGCCCAAACCGTGAGCGCTCGGCCGTAGAGGGCAGTCTGCCAAATGACACAAAAACGAGCACGCCGTGGCCGCAAAGGACACCGGAACATCCCTTGCAGCGGTTTTGAGGACTTCGGGTTTGCCGCACTGTAGCTAGAGGTTGCCTGGGAGCCTGTGTCTTGCCGCAGCAGCAAAGGCTTGTGGCACAATCCCGATCCGCCAAGCCAGCAAGCTGTCGACACATACGAGGCACCATTGCGCGCAGCCTGTGAACAAACAGCATGTACGCTGTACAACAGGAAGATCGACATGGAGAGTGTTGAGTCCTACAGTCAGCAAGATGCTTTTCATCCTTGGGCAAACGAGCATTCTGCAGATCTGAGAGCTGCCAGCATCTCCTGTGCCAGCCAGGTTTGGAAGGAAGGGCTGTTCTATGCAGCTTGGACCAATCTTGGTTTCTGGACATGGTCAACCATGATCTGCCGAGCTCAGGCGTGCGAACAGAGCGTGTCTCGGCACACCGACGCCTTAGCCGAGGAGCTGGCCGTTGCCTTGAAGTGCCAGATCCGTCAGCCGAGTCAGCTGCTTCCAATGCTTTTCCTGTGCACGAGCCAAAGAACCAAAATACTATGTCACAAGTGCACGAACCTCTCGTAGCTCCAGAGCAAGGCCAGGCGACACAAGGTGGCAACTGACTCGATACTTCGTGCCATGTCATCTCGATTCCATGTCTCTTGCTTTTTCAAGGCCAGTCGGCTCCGAAGCCTCCATCGCGAGGAACCCCAATTGCACAGCGAAGCTACAGTGGTACAGGGAGGGCACGCTGCAGTTGTATCGTCGCTTCAGTTGTATGCCGAATGCAGCAGAACATGTGAAGCCTGTGCGCAGAGTGCGAACCCAATAAAGCATCAGGAGCAGAACCTTACGCTCATCGCAGAGGAGGCTGTCTTGGAATTCTTGTTCTTGCCGATTCCTGCAGCACGGGTGCAGAAAGAGTGGTAGTTGGTGGCCAGCGGCTGCACCCAGAATCACCGACGCTGAAACTTTTTTCAATTCCAACAGCGACCTCTGCCCTTTCAGCGGAACGTAAAGCAGGTGTGCAAAACGACGGCGAAATGTGATCAGAAGCGCAAGGCAGAGGCACCAGTGGACTGTGGCACAGCGCATGCCACAGCACGACAGGATATCACGCAACATGCGTGGCAAGCACGCACGGCGACTTGTTGCGAGTGCAGATACATGAGGTTCCCCAAATTTCTCGCCTGCTTGCAGGTGCTCCGGAAAGAAGGCAGTGAGCAAGGCCCTGACCGTATGAAGATGTACCAAGCATAGCGTAACACTGCGTAACAATGGCATATGATGTTTTCGAGTCTCTACCGAGATGAATGCCATGAATTGGCTAGCATCCCTTAGGCCGATAAGAGCGCTGCAATGTAAGCTGTCGAGTCCTCTGCAAAGGAGCAGCTGGTGTGCCCAAGAAGTCAGGAAAGGGAAAGGCAGGAGTGGCAAAAGGGCGGCACAAGCATGCAAGAACGAATTCAGACAGGTCGCTACAAGTACAAACGCGTGTCGATTGCGAACTCGTCCAGACTAGATGATTCATGCATCATAGTGCTGCCTACACAGCGTGTCTGGCTTGCTGTTTTGTGCATAATCTGCTGTTGCACCATGCTTTGCGCGATGCTGCTTGTGGATGGCCCCCAAGTGCAGAATGATTCAGAATGATGTCTAACTTTGATGCTCGCCAGGCTTCAACGCGGGAACTCTGATGTGCGATGAAATCCGGTTCAGCAGAAGGGCGGCAAAGAATCAGCCTACTGACCTGAACCCCGTCGCGCGGGCAGTAAAGCATTTGTGGAGGGCACTGCTTCCCATGGCAGGTACTACTGAGTGTTCACTTTCCACGGGGCCTCACCCAGATAGAGAACCAACTCAAGGAAGCCCCCAATCTGGCTCAAGCAACAGTTGCTGAGATTTTTAGGGCAGCCAAATGGAAAAAAAACACCGTATGCGAGAACCAGAGGCAGCTCAAGGACAAGCGAACGTGGCAAGCAAAACCACGACTTGCTGAGCTTAGGCAGCGTAGATATTAAGCTTGCCGTGACCTGCCATGGCTGATCACCTTACGTGATACCGCCCGCAGTCTGTCACCAATGGCGTCGGGTGCTGAGGAACATTCTTTTGTGACGTCTGCCACAGCGCTTCATTGAAGTCAATATGTGCTTTGTCCACCACTGGTTGAAGTGGTTTGTCATTGTCAATTCATACTGCGTTGCTGAGCCTTACTGTCGTGGCGCGGTGCTCGCTTTCAGACCCAGGGCCATGGACCTGCGAGTATCCGGGAAGCGCAGGGTGAGTGAACAAAGAGCAAACCCCAAACCAAACCCAATCAACGCGATATTTGGTAGAAGTGATGGCATCAGTGCTGGAAGGTTTTGATCGTGGAACCTGTGCTCTGAACACTGGACCTTTGCCACGAAGGCCCGCGGTCGATGGCGCGAGAGCACCGCCAGAAAGCCCAGCTTGACTTCTTTAGCAGATTCGCGCCATTGATTGTCATTGATCGTAGAAGCAGCTTCCGTTGAACCTTTGCCGGCCAACATCCGGATGCCGTGGTGTTTAGTGTGTTTCTTTGCAGCAGGAAAGACAGCACGACAGCAAGTTCAAAACTTTTCGGCAGGTCTGCCGGCCTCAGCACAAGAGAACTTCCTAGACTCGGATCCGAGGCCAATATACTTGGATTACAATGGCTCGGCACCAAGTTGATGCTTGTCGGTTCGCAACCAGAACGCTTGTTTCCAGCAGCTTTTCGAGTTGCGATTCGCTCGGAAGCCAGAATTTGCATCAGCCCGGACGATGTCCCGTAACGATGCCAGAGCGTGGATATCGCCACAGAGCAGCCGTTCAGGCACGACTCCAATCGACAAGGAGGTATGCGCCGCGATGAGCACGATGATGCCTGGGGCTTGGTGGTAGAGCCATGGTATTTCGTAGAGGGGTGGCAATACATGGTGTTCACAACATGTGTTCGTTGGTTAGCGTTATTGCTGGCCTTCTTCAGTCGTTGAACCATTGGTCATTCTTTCTTGCGCAGGAGTACGCACTGGGGAAATCCATCGTCTTCCCACTTTTATGGCATTCAGGCCCCAGGATAAGCAAACTAGTGTGCATTGTGTCCTGTCACTGCCCTTTCTGGTGCTGTGAGTTTCTTTCAGAGACGTCCCGGCATGTCCCGGCCCAACGTGTCGCGGAGGCCAAGAAGGCGGTGGAAACTGCAAGGAGGCGCCCCAATGGTTCAAAGATTTCAAAGGCGCTCTTTTAGGAAGACCCGTTGACGCGCAGACCGGCTGAGGCAGTGTGCAGAACTCATCGGGGCTGAGCCAGGCCATCTCAACTGTTGTACTTTTGACAGCACCGCATTTGTTGAACGCGGTCCCCCGCTTCCCCCCCCCCCCCCCGCGACCCACGAGTCCAGACCCTGAAGTCCCCTCTCCTGGCAACCCCTGCCATCTTCTCATTCGTGACAAACATCAATGGCGGAGCATCGACCATGCCCTGTAGTGCAGCCGATGCGACAAGCTTGGGCTCAAGAGCCCCTGCCCGGGAGCACTTGCGAGTGCCCAATGAAGTCTCCGGCAGCATGCTGGCTGCAGGGGCCTTGGGGCAGCAGTCGAAGTAGCCTTGCTTTGATTTTCAGCTCAGTGTCTAGGCCGAGGCAGGGGTGGCAATGTCGTGATGGGTTTCCGCCTTGAGGTTGCTTCTTGCCGTTGGCCTGTCAGAGGCCAGATTGGAGAAAGCTTGGTGTGGTTGCATTTGACTCTTTCATACTTGCTCGAATGCATTGCAGGTCGCTTTTGCTTTGGCCCCGGCATCAGTGGCGGCAGATACGAAAACTACAGCTTCAAGCATCGGTGAAGCAAATGCGACGGTCGAAGAGGAGGAGGACGAAGGCAGCATAACTGACTGCAGTCCTAGTCCTACCTCACTGATCTATGAGATGTCAGGTTGTTTTGGGACATTCATTGGAGCTGCCATCGGGCTCTGTCATTTTCTGCTCGGCATGCAGTCAGGCGACGACGACGAGGCAGATGATGGCAGCGATGTACCAAATGGTTCCAGTGCAACGCCCTTCGGACAGATTCTGCATCGCATCGCAATGTCCAGGATTGAGAAGCCCATGTCGGGAAAGCTTTATCTTCATTACTTCCAGGAAAAGCTGCTCATGCCTAGATCGCAGACGCTGACTTGCATCCAAGGTTGGCATAGACGCAGACTGCAGTCCAACCTTCCGGCGCACGCCAAGCATCTGCAGGCCAGGTTACAGTAGCACTCCATGATTGGAGCATATTGGAGTTTACGAAAATAATGGACCCCCCAATACAGTCCCCCACATAGTATTCCCACATAATAAGGGCCCCAACAAGGTACCCTTAATTCGGGAAACCGCCATATTGGAGCGTATTTACCGAAGACAAACCATGCGAAAGTCAACCGTGCCCAACGATTGCACCGCCAGCCGCTGCCAACAAGCTTGCCAGCAGCTCTTCGGCAGGCACCAGTGGCTTCGAAGGCATATATAGGGAGCTCTGTGTACCATGTGGTAGTTGCAACCTTCAAGCACAAAATGGGCCAGCTGCAGCATGTCAAGACGTGCGATTGGGGCTCAGGTCCTCATCCAGCAGATGCTTTGCCAGCCAATTTCGATGTGACAAGGTGAAGTTAGAGAGTTCCCAGATTCCCCATCCTTAGGGGCAAGGCCTGCCTTTGCCTCGCAGCCTGGATATCTCGGGCCTTTGCTAATCCAGTGTTGCACCTCCTGTCCACACCTGTGCAGACCAGTACTTCTTGGAATCTCAGGCGATCTCCTTCTTGGCAGAGACCGAGACAGCAGAGGCGATCGGATGCATGCAAATTTTGCAGTCCCATTGAAGGCCCTCCTGCCAGTGAGCTCGGATCCCGAGCTTAGGGTTTAGGGAGTTTAGGGAGTTTAGGGAGTTTAGGGAGTTTAGGGAGTTTAGGGCTGAAGAGTCCAAAAATCTCTGAGCCCCGAGCTGCGGTGCCAAGATTCTGGACTGAGACAGGAGGCAGCCTCGACCGCAGAGTCCGAGGCGATGGTTGCAGAGGCCTCCTCTTGCTGTAACAAGGAGAGCAAGGTAAAAGCAGAGGACACGTAGTGCATGTGTATAAGCAATTACATAAGCTTAAACGGAAGAACAGTTAAAGGCACAAACGCAAGGACAGTTCAGCAAATTTAAAAGAATCAACTAAAGTATAGACTTAAATACTAGCTAGAATACAACAAAGACAAATCAAAGCAACGCAATCAAGCCAACGCCAAAGCAAATAGAATCTTCCGTGGTTTCTACTATTTGCTCCTGGAGTTCTGGCAAAATCCTTTTTTTTGTGTTGGCCTGAGCAGTCTCAAAGTGTTGTATAGTCCCTCGAATGCAAATTCCAAAGCACTCCACCACAAACTCCACACAAATCTCAGCTGAGGAGCTTGCCCGAGCGGGATATTGTCTTTTTCATACGTCAGGGTTGGTTGTCGGGGGGTGGGCTGGGGCATCTCCAGCTTGGCAGGGCGGGCGTTGCCAACATCAGCACTCATGAATCGCTTGGGAAGTCTATTCGGGTGATTCCCCCAAAATAGGGGGTACCCTTAAAGGGACCCCAAAAATGGGTACCCCCATTTTCGGAAACCCCCCCATTTGCCGTTCCTGAACTACTGGACTCTTCGGACCGACAGGCTGCGGCAGCGCGGTCGGCAGCGCGACTGCGCCGTGCGCAGCTGCGCCGAGCAGCCGGAGGAAGCGAAGAGGAGTCAAGATTGAGAAGAGAGCCTTGAAGAGTCATTGAGATGTAGTTGAGTTTTTTTCTGTCTCCTCCTCTTCTCTCTCTCTCTCGCCATGTCTCTGCCTCCCTCGCCCTCGTCTTTGCATGCTTGCATGCTGCTCCTCCGCAGGACAGACAGATGGCAGAGACCTCGCTCCATGCGGCACTGGCAGCCTGGGAACAACGTGCACCCCGAGCTCGGCAGCTGGCCGCCGGGGCAGCCGGGCACGAGTCGGAAAGGAAACTGGAAATCTCCACTTCGCACTCGAACTTTCACATGTTGATATAAACCCGGCTTCCGGCAGCGGCTTGCAGAGTTGGCTTTACATAAATAATCTTAGTCAGGATAAAGTCAGCCCTCGCCCCTCCACACCCTCCCACACCCTCCAGGCTCTTAATCCTAGCCAAGCCCTGAACTTTGGCTCCGGACTTACTTCTTCGAACCAGAACTCTCAGTTTTTTGTTTTCCGCCCTTTACTCTCTGCATAACTCACAACTTGCCGAAGTGCATTCCACAAGCGACTGCAGAAACGAAACCTCGCGGTTCAAGCATTAACCCTGTTAAGTCTCGGAGAACGCAGGGGCCGTCTTGTGAAAAAAACTTTGAGTTAAGGGCAATCATGACAATGCAAATAAATTGATTGCATTGCAGTGCAATCATTGAATAGGCTATGGCCTTTGCCATGACCCAGGACTTCTGCGCTTTGAAGATGCCCGTGTTTCTGTGTGTCTTGAGGGCGGCAACCTTGTGACTGAGAGCAAAAGAGAACCCTTGGGTAGCAGAGGCTTCTGAAAACCTTGTTAAGTTGTAGGGTTCACAGGGGCCCGCCATTGGAAGGCCTAGGCAGAAGGATCTAGAAGGCTCATCACGAAGGTTTTAAGATGGCGTGAAAGTATGGCCGACAGACCGGACCGAGCTTCAACCGCAAAAGTCCGGCCTGAAGCATCACTTTGATCACTGTACAGCAATGCGTCTGAGCAGATTCTCAGCTCTTTTACATCCAAGACCGAGGCCGTTCTCCCTTCTCCCTTCCACTGTTTTTCTGATTGCAAACATGTCGTCGCAACTTGCTGCTGGGGATGCGGCTCGACGAAATGTTTGGTGTTGTGCAGCTATGGAAGCGGAGCTAAGGCACACCAGGCCCGCAGCGCGGCCCTCCACCGTGCTGCCGAGGCCGGGGAGCTGGAGAGGAGTTGTTCTCTCCGTGTTCTCTCGGTGTTCTCACGGATCTACGCTGCTGGTGCATGCATGTGCATGTTCTTGAGTCTGTGCTGACTAACAGGGAGATATGGAAACAGATGGAAACGAAGGATGACATGAGATGACGCTGCGAAACAACATGAAGGGCAATGCCAGTGCCGAGCAAAATTCGTGGGCAGAAGCACCCCTACCGAACCGCCAGATAAGCGTGCGTGCACCGCCAAGCTGTGCAGTGGGGCGGTGTGCTGGGGAGGGCTGGGAGGGCAGACCACTTGAGCAGTCGGGAGGACGAGTCCGGGGGAATTGCAGGTGAACTCGAACCTCGGCGCTTCTTCAATGATCCGCTACTCTGCCGCGCCAATTCTTGTTCAGCAGTTTCCGTCTTGTTATATCATTGAGCAGTTTTCGCTTTTGTTTTCGTGCTCGTGTCTGAGAAAACTTGCCAAGGCGCCTTCGGCCCTGAGAACTGTGTTTCCACGTGGCGGGACGCGACACTTTGCTAGCAACGCTTTGGACGACCAAGTCCCACTAGCCTCGGATGGGCCGGAACTCAGTCGAACTGCTGACATGTTGCTGTGGCACAAAGGACGTCCGGGACATGTTTCTTGAAGACGGAGTGCCCGACACCCAGACTTGACTATGTCCTTCGACTAACGGAGCACACGCTGACTGTAATGTCTGGACTGTTGACTCTGAAGGTGAAGGTGTGCAGCACTTCGATTTCTTTGACATGGGCTTTCTCTGCGAGAATGCTGATAAGGCCGCAGCAGCAACAGCAGATCTAATCTTTGTTAGGGGGGAGTGCTGAAGTCTTGGTTTGCTCTCGAGCCACAACATGTAGTGTGCCGTGGTCCGCAGCCCTTGGAAACAGCGATCGCCAGATCACCATGGGAGCTTACGATTGTTTGCTGATGCGAGGTGAATATGCAATTGTGAACATCGTTTCCAATTCTTAGGCGCAATTCCCCCCCATGAGGCTCCTCAGCAGCAAGTTTCTCACTGACAATATCGGACCTCCATCAATGGGAGTCAGTAAGTCCTTAGAACCTGACACCAAGAAAAAGATCTTCCCTTGCAAGCTCTCCAATTCCTGGCCATTCTGTCCACCTCCTTCGTCGCTCCAAGTACTTTCTCAATCCTATCCTTTGCAGAACAAACTTTGGTGTCTGACTGCAGAACAGAGCGTTCGGAATCCAAAACGAGTACCTGCAGAGGAATTTACTCACTGCGACACGGAATTCCACCTGCCATTCGCTTTTGTTGTCTTATAAGTTCATCTGATTAGTGCCCCCAACATGAACACGAGCGCCATACGGAGTCTCAGGCGCTGTACTGAACTTGCGAGGCGCCAGTGGAACATCGTTTTGGCACCATGTCGTTTGCCAGAGTCGAGGTCCAGGCTGCTTGGGGCATGGTGCACTAGCTGACTTGGCATTGAGCTCGTGTGGGACGAATGAACGGAGACCTTCCCGCAACCCTGCTGTTCCTGGTGCTTTCCCTTGTAGCCTGCCGAAGGACACAGACGTGGCATGCGAACGCTGCATGCCCGCGCAGGACACAGCGTGACTTGCTTCTTTGACACTGTAGACTAAGTTGCGAGAGCCCGGCCACGACGAAGCCCATAGACATCACAGAGCGCCTTTGAACCCACTGTATCCTTATATATCATGACCCTATTCATCTCTAGGCTTTGGCCACAGTGTCCCGCAGGACAAGCCTCAGACTGCAGAGAGCCTCTCGCAGGACCCTAAAGCTGCAAAGGGGATGGTTATGGTACCAGGTAACAACATGATACATGCAGCAACAGCCTGTGGAATATTGCATGTTGTAGTCATTCTACGAGTAGTCATGTCTCCACACACACCGTGGCCCGACAGGAGATGCGGGCTATGAAGCAGTCTTTGTCAAAGGCTTCAGATACGTTTTTGAGCCTGAAGGCCAAGGCATCCGAGCTCCTTCGCTGAGCTGATCGGTTTTGCGCAGGTGTTGCGCGATACGCATGCAGGATGCTCTTGTAATGACTCCTGGTCCCGACTGCAACTGAACCGGTCTGGCCGTTGTCCAGACCACGAGCCACATGTTGACCGGATGATGTTTCACCCTCGCGTACGCGACTGGAAAAAGCAAACGCGTGGGAGACTTTGCGGCGGTGAGAGGAGAGAGAGGCTGCAGGAGGCTTTGCCAATTGCTGCGCGTTTAATGCCACACTTTGGGATTGTCGTTGCCGGACCTGTGGTGCAGCTTCAGTCCATGACTGCAGTGTCTGTTCTGAAGGAGAGATTACTTTCATGTCCAACGGCACCGAGACCATCAATCAAGCAAGCTGCCAAGCCTGCATCAGGGCGCGCAGTCATGTAGAGCCGATCTCTCGTCTAAATCTAAGCTTGTCTGGCCCAGGCGCTGAAAGGCTTGGCGGAACTCGGCGAGACAGAAGGACATGAAGATGACACCACATGTTGGAATTGAAAGCTCACGTGCGGGCACCCACCGAGATTCTTACGGCATGCGCATCTGGGCAAGATGGGTGCATTTCCGCAGGCAGGAGACACTTCATAACGCAGGCAGGATGCGCCGAGATGCTGGTTTTTCACTGCAGAAACCAATCCTTTGTTGGCCCTTGCAGGCCTCTGAGCACGTGGCCGTGCTTGAGGCGGCTCGAATGCGATTGAACGCGGCTGACCGTTCTCGAACAGTCTTGAGGTCCACTTGTCTGTCCCCGAATTGAAATTCGGCATCATGCGGCGATCCGGGGTGTTGGTCGCTAAACTTCCTGATTCTGGGCATTGAGTACTCTGGCCTGGAGATGGGACAAAGAATGTTAAAGAATCTCAAGAAAATTAAGATGCCCAAGAGACTCTGGCCATGGCACAGTTGCCAGGTCTGCCGTGCCTTGGAGCTGCGGGGCTGCCAGGTGTGAGCGACCTTTCTGTCAGTCGGTTTTTCGGAGCAATGCTGTTTGACTTCAGCTCAAGAACACCAAAGCAATTGGAAGGTGACAGTTTTGCCCGTGGACGCCGAAGGCCTCCGAAGCAATCTCAAGCTTTATGCAACGCTTAAGCCACTAGTATCCAGCAGCGCAAGTTGGCAGCATAATAGCCGGTGCCTGCAGGGCTTAACCTGTAGTTACTGTAGTCTGTGGGGCTTGGAGACTTCCCTGAAGCTCGCTTGGCATGGGTTCTTGAACGTGTGTCTGTGACCCCGCCGCGAGGCTTGGTAAGCCCGGCCGATGTGGAGGCACTCCGCTGAGATGTTTATGAACAGGTATGTAGGAATGTACTTGTATGTGTCTTTGCGGTTTTGCACCTTCGCCGTTTCCGATCTTCCAACTGCACCAACTTCGGATTTTCAAGATCTTCAGGCTGCCGGACTGTAGCATACTGTAGCGGCCTGAAGCATTCGCCGCAGTGGGCTGCGGAAGTGTGCCATGCCTTCATGGCTTGACAGGCAATCAGATGCATGTTCACCCGCTGCCCCGAGTAGGCAGCAATGACGCCGCAGACCATCTGCGTCAGCATTATGTAGCTTGCCTCACGTAAGCAGCTTTTCATGGCGAGTGTGGTAACACGCTCCAGTGGGCTACGCTGTGGATGATTCACAAGTTGGGCTCTTGATTTCGAAGGAGTGGTCCTCGACACTGAGAGAGCATGAAGGCATGGCATCCTAGTGATGTGGGTAGTCTGGGTTCTAAGGCATTCCAACAACGAGACGGGCGCGCTTCAGCCGATCCGAGAGATCGCTTCAAGGGTCAGGTGCGACTTGGTTTGGCTTTTGGTATAACTTTGGCCCATCTTGATCCCGTTGGGATCGCAGCTCCCACAGTCACCATTGGCAAGGTTCCAGCATGTGCAATAGCCTGCTTCACGCTCCGGTGTTCGCAGGAAAGCTTCACCCACCGCCTTGAACTCAGACTTTTCGCGGCCTCGAGATGTTGCGAGTACTCCGAGCATCCAAGCCCATGCCGACCCCGAGTCATGTCGTCCGTACTTCCGGAGCATGCATGTGGCTTCCTGATTTCCAGCGGTGTTTTCTGGTTTCCGAGTCAGCCATGCTGGATTTCCAACCGTTCCGTTGACCATGTAAGCTTACCTCGTTGAATCCTGGAATGAACAGCTGCATGGCCCGATGCTGTGAAGCTCATGTCGCTCTTCAAAACTGTGCTCTGGGCGACTGCTCTGTGAAGGTCTACGTGCACTGCGATGCTTCGCAGAGACTTGGGCACCAATTAATGATTAATGACTCGATTAATTGAATCTTTCGAGCTCGTCGCATGTGCTGGAAGAGGTTGTGCCTTCCATTGTTGAAACGTTGCCTGAGGAGCTTGGGCAAGCTGCCTGTGGACGTGGACTTGCTGCCTAGCGGCACCAGATTCTGTTTCGACGGTGCTTTGTTCGTCAGCTGTTCATCTACATTGTGTGCACCTGCAATCAGAATCATCCTTAAACGCATGCTTGCCTCGGCTCATACAGTACCGGTGCGCACACAGGGTAGGGAGCAACGATTCGTGGGCTCATGGCCTCGAGGCCTCGCAGAGGCAAAAAAACTGGTTGCAGTCATGCAGCCGCATCATCGTTTTTGCAACAATAGAACCCGGTCGGATGGTGGCCATGTGAAGGAAACCCTGAAGGCACAGAACGAGGATTTCGATGAGTGGTCAAAAGTGCCATGAGCTTCACAATGGGCCGATCGGAGTTACAGCAAGCTTAGCAAGTTAGTGGGAGATCTGGGAGTGCGATCGGGGCCGGCGACATCGTCCTTGGAATTCTCGTTCGTTCATTACACGGTAGGGTAGGCTTGGTCTTCAAAGGACCAGCATCCAGGCTGGGCATTGACCTGCTGACCATGGCCGGCCACAAACTCTACGCCCCAAAGGGTGTGGGTGTGGCTTGGCCGCATCAAGCACCGGCGGCTTCGTCTTAAGCAAGTGCAGTAATAGCGGAAAAGTCGGAGTAACCGCGGAATAACCGTGAGCGCTCGATGCGAGCGCAACAGTCCCCATCCTTTTGTGACAGCGAAATTCGCCATTCTTGCACGCGGGGTGGGGAGTTAAGAACATTTTTTGTGAGCGCCATCTGCGCCGGAGAATCAGGGTTGTGTGCCCCGGGACAGGAGGGGGAGGATGGGGTGGTCTGGCCCTAAGGGCGTATAAGAAAATTATTTTGTTGAATCACGGTGTTGCGATTCCACCGGGGGCCGCCCGGCCCGCACATGGGATGCCCTTTTTTTGTTCTTTGCGCTCTTATTGCCGCCTTACATTCTGAGTAGACGTGCCATACGTGACAGCTCGGCAGCCCTCATAGGCACATATTGGAGCGGCCAACAGCAATGAGGGTTTACACGCAGCAGCTTTGCGCACAATTTTGCAATTTTCTTGCTGGAAGTGTGCAGCTCCGCCTGCAACTGAGGCCCTCTACAAGCGTTCGCGCGTGCCAGCTGCAAGCTGAGCCACATCACGAAAACTGCATGCGGCTTGCGTGCAGTAGGTGTTGGTCACCGCCTTGGTGCTGGCCCTTGAAACGGGAGCATCTTGAATACGATGGTTTTGCAATGCCTCCATGCCAGCCTGGATCACAAAATGAAGTGCTAACTCTAAGCTGGGAGCGCTTGCTGCAAGGATCTCCCCGCGCTGCTCCACGGAGGGGGCCAGGCGAAATTTGCACAATGCCCTCTGAAACAAGTTGGGGGTCTCCGAAGTTAGGGGTACCTTACTGGGCTCCCTGCTATATGGGAATCCTACTATTTGGCGGACTATATTGGGGGTTCCTTATGTCGTAAACCCGCATGTCGGGTCCAGCGTTGAACCTTCTTCACCGCTGTTTTGGCATGTTAGGAGAAGAAGCCTGCGTCATGCCGTGATTGTATGTTGCAAGTGCAGGAGTCCGGACGCCGCGCAAGCCGGACTCCCAGCGCTTCCGGTCAGTGACACGCGGCTTGAAGATGTAAGTTAGAGTTGCTAGTGATACTCAATGACGTGTTCTTGATGCTGAATTACTAGGCACGGAGAACGTGATCCACATTGTTGGCCTCGGTGAGGCACTGTACAACGACTTTGCTAAGTCTGCGCCACTTAGCTTCTTTATGTGTCGTAGAGTCGAGGACAAGCGCAAGGGTGCAAGGAGCTGAATTGGATCTATGCTGGTTGGTGCCCGGAAAAGGCGCTAGGGAACCTAGGTTTGGAACACGCGCGCCACGCTGCGAACAGCATCCTTATGCAGCATGTACAGCAAAGTCAACACGCACGGCTGCATGCAAGCTTGCCAAACAAAACCTGCAGGGGAGGCGCACTGACACCAACTTGCTCAGCACCTGTAGCTTCGTTGGAGGCAGTAGCGGATTCAAGAAATCAGTAGACTCAACTAGGCTTAGACAAGATGTACGAAGCCGGCTCGGTTGATGCCTCGAACCCTTCCATGCATAACAGCTTTAGCAACTCGGCTCGAATGATTTCCGGAGCCTTCCAACGTTCTTTAAAGAAAGAAGATGGCCCGAAGGCTTGAACCCTAAACCCGATAGACTTCGACCATCTTCGACCCGCTGCTTGATGGGTGGCTGCACAAAAACAGAGCCCAATCCCCCCAGTTGTCAAGCAGGTTTAGCTTTGTGTTGGGCTTGTATCTGGTGTTTGACTGCAAAAGACGTTTTCGTCTTTTTTGGTCAGGGACCTTAGCAACATGATTACGGATTGTGTGTCCTGAAGGGGCGCAGGCTTTAGCCCCGTCGTATGTACTAGTTATGGCATATGACTGGGCGGCAATGTTATAGTAGTTTACCGACTTTTCTGCCCTGTACAAATTATCACGAACATGTTTAACACGCGTAGTTTGATTTGGTCGGTCTCGTGCTTCAAGTGTTCCACCACGTCCTAAAATATGTGTTTACACTCAAGGCCTCAGAAGACCAGGGCTGGAGAAGCAATGTCCGGATCATCTCCACACTTGCATTTTTCAAGAGGCTACATTTTCCAGCTTAGACCTTGAATACGAGGCTCCCATGGGGAATACATTTGTGAGCCAACTAAAAGGAACAGAACAATATGGTGAGTGTTTTCCATATGAACACCGCCGGGTACAGGTTTCTCGTGCTAGGGCTTACAGGATTTGCAGGGTGTTGTTTATTTAGTTTATGGGAGGTGGAGTGTAAGATACATAGAACATGTAAAGGTCTCTTCCTATACGTGGATGTATGAAGTACTTGTACAGATATAAGCAGGTTTCGGAACTCAAGAACGCATATGTCTTCATCGGTCCGGAACCTGCCGTGTTCTCCATGTCACTTTTGTTCTGGTGCTCTATCTGATAAGATGTGTTTGCAGTACCTGACCGGTATGCCTATCTTGTCTAGTCTCTTAGCCTTTGTGATGGGGCCCCCCAAAATCGGGGACACATGAGGACTATTCAAGCCCTGTTCAGGTTTTCTTAGGGGTTTATCTGCAGATTGAAGCGTGGCTCCCGTATCTTGAGCAGAAGGTGGAATTCGAGTTGCTCTCATTGTGGTCTGAAACATAATCCTTCTGGGGGGGAGAAGGGGACGCGATTCCATCTTGCTGTTGGGGATGCCAAGCTGGGCTTATTGCTTGTTTTGAAGACCTTGGGACGACCTGCATGTCGACACAGATCCGTACCCGGCATGCGCACTCTACGCTTGGTGTGCGCCATTGTAGAGTTCGCCCCGTCTGCCGTAGTTACGTTGGAGATGGGGCTGCGGATGCGCAAGTTGAGAAACGAGCAATCTCGGCAGCCACCATGTTGATTTCATTCTGTTATTGCCGGGCGCGCTGTATGCTGGAGGCGTGCAAGATCGCCCGTCGGGACCTCGTGAAGCACGGCGCTTGATATTGGCCTCTTTTCAGTTCCTCGAACCACTTTCTGTCGTGGTTCTTGCTCAGAAGCTAGTCGCCTGATAGCGGTTGCATCAGGAATGCCGCCCATATGCGCCAGATGAGAGACAGGCCAGGGTTCAGAAGCTGCCCATGGGGAGGCTTGGTGGACATTTGCGGCAATGGGATTAGAAAGCTCGCTCTACGTGTCGGGTAGCCCTTGTCAGCCGATCTTGCCTGCGAGTTGCTGAACAGATGAATGCCCGGTGGCAGGTTGGAGGACCAGCTCTCAAAGCGTACCTCGCCTCAGCTATTGCAAGACACTGCCTAGCTCCAGGGACGCAAAGCAATTCTCAAAATCTATGCAACTGCAGGGTGCAGAACGCATACGCACACAACACACACACACCACACACACACAACACACACACACAACACACACACACACAACACACACACACACACAACACACACACACACAACACACACACACACACACACAACACACACACACACAACACACACACACACACACAACACACACACACACAACACACACACACACAACACACACACACACACGCACACACACACTCACACACACACACCCACCACAACCCCACCCACCCACCCCACCCCA
>CAJNDS010002505.1:0-29392 GCA_905221605.1 Symbiodinium natans
AAGCCTGCCGCAAGCGGGCAAGGACGGCAGAGTTGTCCCAGGGAATGCTCCCATGACCACGGATTACGTTCTGCAATAAGTCTGGTCTGCTCTCTTGCAGAGTTTGCCACGTGTCCTCGCCGACTTCTCTCCTGACCTGTGCCAGCAGGTACGCCGCACGGAACTCCAGAAACAGGTCGCTGCCTTAGCCAAGGGTCAAGTGGGTCAAATGCAAGCTTCCTCTACTCACTACATCGACATCGACGTGCTTAGATACATTATACTACAACTTCGAATTCGAGGCAGCCCGTCGTTTTGGGTCGCCATCCGCTTGTCCAGAAGGCTTTTTGCACAATCCGGGCGCATGGAAGCGCCGCCATTCAGGTGCTGCACTGCACTTGAAGAGGGTATGTTGTAACCTAGCTAACCGAAAGTGCCTGCCTGAGAAATACCTAGCCTAGTAATCCAGCAGAATACGGCTCCGACTTGCCAGCTGTCATAAAGTCTCCATTACCATCTTTTGGCCTCGCTGCCCATCTCATCGGAGAGTATGGTTCCAGGAACATTTCTGCGACGGAGCTCATCACCCAGAATCTCGTGCAAGTATATGGAGTTAGCCATGCAGTTGTGTTGGGATCTGCAGACATGATAAAGACTGCCGCAAACCCAGCTAAACTCCGTCCTGCAATGTGAGCACGTCATGTGGCAACAAGCGTTTGCACGCTCGATGGGCATGTTGCAGCCAGGGCAGCTGCGAAACAAAGCTTGCCGCAGGCACTCCTCGATACGAGGTGCAACACCTGAGCCGCTCACAATGAAGTGGCCGGACACCCAAGGCCAAGGGCTTCGTGGGAACATGGGGCAACACTGCTTAGCCAGCACAGAGTTCGACTAGAGCGATTCAGTTGTGCTCCAACTTCGCACCCAGTGTTCTTCCAGTACTGGCTTCGAATTTTTCTTGCAGCATCTAGTTCATAAGCCAGGAAAGTTACAGTAACAGTGTAAGCCCAGCCTATGCTGCCTGGAATGAACAATCCGGCTCTATCGAGCTTCTCTTGCTCAATGACAGGAAGCTGCGTAGTGCTGGGCAGCCACCCATTATCCTTCTGGTAACATACGGTAACTTGGAATAAGTACCTCTTAGACATTCTCAAACCTAGAGGATGGATGGGCTATATTTTCACAGTTTACACTCATACTGTACGTCACAACAAGCAAGCTTTTTCGTCCCAAGGTCTGCATGAAACTTCTGCTTTGATTGAGTTTATAAACACATGTGCTGCTGTCGAACTCGCTACCTGATGATGTCCTCCGCAAAAGGCAACGTCTACACTCAAGAGCTCACAGGGTGCAAGTGTCAGTCCACAGAATAGGGATAGGAGCGCTATACTATTTCAAGCATTCTGCATAAACCTAGTAAATTTGCGTGCTTCCAAGAAAAGTGGTTCTACACGCTTCATTTCTTTAGCCTCAAGGGTTTGAAAAAAAAAAGACCGCAATTAGTGCTATGGCAACGACCGGGACCGGGTCCCGGACGCTGGCAGCCATCCATCAAGAGAGCAGTACGGCGGGCCTCCTCCTCGCAGCTTAGGCCGTGGTGAAACGGGGAGGCCCCGCAGCGGACACAGGACTCCATAAAGCAGACCTCGCAGATGAGTCTTGGTCGATCCTCGTCTCCTGCATGGCACTTCTTACATCTGGGCTAGTGACAGCCAGAGCGCAGGCTTTCCCCGTTAATGAGTCCAGCAGCTCTGCTGACTACGGTTGTTCATTTTGCGCCAGCTGTCGCTTCAGCATGCAGCTTTTGAAAAAAGCAACCAAAGAAGCGACTGCTTGCGTGCTGAGTGACCAACCCAAGCACGGTATGGACAATCTGGTGTCGGGCAGGCGATGAAAGACCTATAGCAGGCAAGGCTGCCAATCAAAGGAGGATTGAACACCCCTCCCCTTCCCCCCCGTTCTTCTGCGATTACAACTCGTGCAGAAAGCCCAGATTACATACTCGTGCAGAAAGCCCACAATGTGGAAGCACGCAGCCGACCCTGCATATTCAGGCAGGACAACAGTTCGACCCCTCACAATGTAAACTTTGCAGGAGCACCTTCCCACTGACACGGGCATATCGAAACTGCCATGCCATTTCATATTGCCTACTGTATGTACGGCCGTGCATGAAGAGACACCGCAAAAGACTGGCATGGATGAAAGTCGGAAAACGCAAAACGGGCAGCGTTCTACTTGGCTGGTCAAAACTCATAACACAATGCAACTGCACCGAAATCCGTTCAAGATGCGGATCTGCGAGGCAAAGGTTTTCCACAGATCTTCGAACGAAGCGGCCAAAGTCCGCAATGGAGAGGACGGCCCGCAGCTGCCGATGACCAATCAAGAGCCGGCACTCCGGAATCGGACAAGTGATAGAGCTTCTGCCTATGGACAAGGCAAAGCTTGCGCGGCCACAGTTCCTATGCACCTTAACTAAGTGCAAATGCATTCCGTATACAAGCACAACGTCAGATGTGGCTAATCACTGAACGACACTCATACGACTGTGTGGGAAGCGGAACTTGCTCGTACGACTACGTATGGCGCACGTCATCACATTGTGCATGTTCAGGGGGCCTAATTGATATAATGTCCATCAAAAGGCAGCAATTTTCTGAGAAAAGGGCACCCTGTGAGGCCCAGCTGCCCTCGCTCATCTGAACGGCCGCCCATTGCTGGATGCAACCACGGCAGAACCATCCATGACCGCAGGGCCGCAGTCTCAGTGCTCCCCCACGTCTGCGAGCGTCTGTGCAAATAGCACAAACCTGTGGAATGACGGGGGAACAAGCTACTGAGCAGCTACTGGACGCAGCAGTCGCGACGTGCTATCAGCATGAACGGGTTATGCAACCTTGATATACGTTTCGGGTCGTATGAGGCTCCCTAAGCAGATGCAGTAAACACTTGCAACATCTTGCAATCATGTCATGCTTCCACAAGTCTTAGACATGGAACTGCCACCCCTCAAAGTGAAGCCCCAAGTCCGGACTTGGTGCTGTTTTCCCCGCGCCTCTTCCTTGCTGTTCAGGTGGAGGGCCGTTGCAGCATCGTCACCAAGCAGAATGTCTCCGGCTGCCTGGCTGCATGGCTTGGTATCGGAGGCAAGTTTCATGTAGGGTGTCGCTCTCAACATGGGCCCTAATTACCGCACTTACGGGAAATTTTACAATAGACATGATTCTTAAAACGAGACCCAATTTACAGCAACAACCCCTAAACCCCGAACCCTGAACCGCGATCCTCGCACCCTGATTTGGTAGACTCTGTGGTTTCTGAAGAGATCAGGATGTCAGGGGGTGAGGCTTAGGAGCTCAAGATTTCGTTTGGTTTTGGTCTTTAGTACTACATATTTTTTGGGGAGGGGGTGGGGGAGTGGCGGGACAAACTTGTTTGTAAGCAACTGCCCAAACGTTCTACAACTTGAAAGCCTGAAAATAGTTGCGCGCCCGGAAGCTCAGGCGAGGGACAACATCTCATTCCGCGCTGTAAGTGTTACGCTTAGAGACGTTAAACAACAACAAGAAGTTGCCAGCTTTCCCTGCTATTCAGAAGATCCGGATGGAAGTTTCAGTTACAGCATCCAAGCGCTGGACAACATAGCATTTGGCTGGCGCATTGCCGGTTCTGCAAAAAACACGAATCGAATTAACAAAAATAGTCAGAAGAGTGATGACAATGGTGGTAACAGGTGGTGATGATGTGCATGGTCATGATAGGTGCTTCTTTGGAAGGTTGGGCCGGTATGGGCCGGTTGGTCGGAGGGCACCCAGCACTTGCTATCTTCTTTTCTTCCTTCCATGAAGTACAGGGAACCCTGTATGTTGATATATCCTGCATGGCCAAAAAACATTGGAACCGGCTAATAAACCCGCATACATTAATCCTGCATATTCTGCCAATGGGCAGCAGCATCTCCTGCAGTGGCTTCAAGCACGGCACGTGCCCGGCGAGAGGGACGCGTGATGTGCAGGACAGCCCGGCTCGCCCCAGTAAGCTCTGCCAGCATGTCGTCAGAACCAGTCTTGCCGTTGATCTCCTTGATCTCGTCGCCGATCAGCATAAACGTGCCCCAAGGCTGGGATGTGTCTTGCCGGTTGTTCCACTCTGCTGCTGGTGAACCTGGCAAAATGTCCTCTATGAGAAGCACGCTTGGGCCGCTTGGGTCACTTGGGTCATCCTCATCTGGGGCACAGCAGAGGCCCAAAGAGTCTGATACATCCTCACGGGCTTGGCTCCGACGAAGCTCCACTATTAGGTCCTGGCTGGCTAGCTCTCGCTCGACCAGCGCCTCTTGCAGCAAATGCCGGCCAGAGTCTGCGACCGAGAGGTTCGACCTGACAGATGTCGAACGAGATGGTTCCAAGTAGTCCGCAGTTTCAATGCGCAGGAACTCATGATCCGGGTGAACGGTGGCCCTCAAGGCGTAACAGTCCAAACACAGATTAATCTTGGCGCAAACGCTGCATTTGAATCTGGTCCCGCGGATCGGAGAAGTCTTGCATGAGGTGCAGGCAATACCAAGGTGAGCTTCCACCATCATGGTCTCTAGAAGCAAGATCAGCGGCCCCCGTGCGGTGTCAGGGATTCCATCCACAGTAGGAAACAGCAGTAGCCGATGCGCATGCCTCCAGACCATGCAATCAAGACCATCGGAGCCCTCAACCCTAAACTCTACTGTAAATTTTGAAACCTGAGTCCCTAAGCCTACGGGCCTACATCCAAGGTTGGTCCACAAGATGGAGCCTTCCAGGTGGTATCTCCATCTCTGCAACCGCCAGAAGCTCCGACTGTGCCTTACTCCAAACCCTCACAGGGGAATCCAGTTTCATACGATGCAGAGGCTTCATAACTTCATAACTATCCGGGGCTTGTGGTTGGGAAGTGTTAACTGCAGCACCCTTGGGGTCGGAGGCGGCATGTTTGGATTTCAATGCAGGCTGGTGGCTCCACCAGCCTTGCAGACCTTCGCGCACAAAGCCAAGTCGAACTCCTTCAGAGACTGCCCAGACATGCTCCGACCCTATGGGCTCTAGATGACTACTAACTGCGTCCTCAGCTGGAGCTTTGAAAAGAAAATCGGTTCCGTCCGTACCTCAGACGCACTCTACATGTTTTGGACAGGTTTCCAGCCTTGTGCGAGGCTTGCTTCTGCCATCCTTGCTTCTGCTTGTGCAACATTATGCTTGTTGCAGTGGGGGGTGCCCCATTCTGGCCTGAAGCCTCCATTGGTCGAAGGCTGGGTGTGCTTGCTTCGCAGCTTGCCAGCTCGCATGGCTGCCACTGGCCCGACCTGCGCGTCAGGACTTGGCTTAACTTGTGAGCATCCTCTCTCCTCAAGGTGGCTAATGGATGGACACACATATGCAGACTATGTGAATTGCGGTGACCGCAGTAAGCTCATGTAAGCTCAACCGCGCATCCCCTCGAGGCCTTAATGTTGCACACAAAGCGGTATGGCCCTCGCTCTCGGCCATCATTTCGATGCTCCAGTGCAGCTTGCAAACCCGCAAGGTTCGCAGAGCGGACCTTCACAAACACCTGAACACCATCAGAAGCTCGTTGAGGCAAAGGGGGTAAAGGGACGAAAAGGGCACACGTCCTGCATGTGGGAAACCATCTCCAACCATCCAACCGAAACCTGGGTCCCTCCAAGCGGATGCAGGGAGCGTTAACACAATCCCACGCACGAGCCTGCTGCTCTGCTGTAGCAGGTTTCGCACAGATCAAGGATTTCATGGCCCGCAAAAATCCAATCCTGCAGGGCGTAGTGATTCGAACGTTTGCAGCATGGGCCCCAGGTCAAGGACACCGGACACTTAGCCGACCTGACCTGCAAGAAACAAGTGCGCAGGTGCAGCTATGCCTGCTACAACCATTGCTTCCAAGGGGTACAAAACTAAGCTCCTAAGTGATTGCTGCGGACCATCTGGTAGGATTAGTTCATCTTTAAAAACATGGTCTGATTCCTCATCCATAAACTAAGGTGGTGTTGTGCTGCGAAACCTGAGCGTGGGCACTCGACAGGGCTACTCTGCGAAATTCTCCGCAGGTTGGCACATTCAAACTTGGGCTTTTCATGCAGTTTCTTTTTCGTCGTTTTGTAACACAGTTAGAGAATCCTAAAGGCAATAAAGAATCCTGGCAATTCAGGGAGATGTCGTAAGCTGTTTCTATTATGTAGACTGGGGTGCTCCAGGGATACACTTGGCTCTGCTGGATGGGGGATGGGGGCAGGATGCACTGCAGAAATGTTCATGTGGTTTAGTCCAAGACAACACCGACGGTGGGGAAATGCAGCTCAAGCCTTAGCGAAGCTTGCGATGCAACGTGCTCGTGGGGCAGGGGTTCCAGAATAAGACACACATTTCTGCTAGCGGGCGAAGACGTTTTGAAAGCAAAGCCCATAAACTTGCCAGAATGACAAACACATGCTGTTCATCTTGTGTGGTGCCACCCGGTGCTAGACATCGGGAAACCATCCAAGCAGCAAAACTCTTGAAACTGCAGGATGGAGCTCGCGCACTTAAAACTGACAAGCAATACCAGTAAATTTCAGGAATAATAAGTAAAGCTAAGTCGGGCAGACCCATCAAGAAAAGATCCACACATCCACATCCATCACCGTAACTGTGATACGATGCAAATGCGAGGAATTTGCACCAAACGATTCAGCATAGTTGGCAAGAATGTGTTGTATCAGATGTATCAGAAAGCAAGGCTTGATCTTCCTCATTGTTTCGTCTGCACGCTGCGAGGCGTAGCCACCCGAAGGGGCTGTGGGTTCAAGTGAAACAAAAGCTTACTAAAACTGTAGGGGTGAAACTGCCGGTAAGTTCCCCCTCTCATTCCTCGTCCTCGGTTTTGACGAACCGCTACCCTCAACCGAAGTGAGGCCGGAATGTCGTTTTGACCAAGTCGTTGCCAGTGGCTCGAAGACTTTGGCCAAGGCAAATTGCCTGTATGCTTGCACATTCTCTGTGTTGTCTCTTCGGGAGGTGATCCATGCCCTCGTTCGTGGAGGCCGCTATCCCTCAACCGAAAGGAGGTCAATTCCTATAGACCCAGATGCTCGTTCTACGAGTCTCATTGCATGTCCTCAGCGCTTCCATCCACATCCCTCAACCGTAGTGAGGTCGGACATGTCTTCAAACCAGGTCATGGCCCAAGGCTTCATGGACTCTGGTTACGGTGGTTGCCTCATGCACGCACATGGCATACTTCCTGTGTCTTTTGCCGGGAGGTGATCCATGCCCTCGATTCTCAGAGGCCGCTATCCCTCCACCGACGGGGTGGTCAATCCCCTTAGACCGCACCATATTTGTTTGAGGCCCAATTCTACATTGTCTCGTCATCTCACCCTTGCCGGATCCATGCCCTCGATTCACACATCCCCAACACGAGCCAGGCAGGAGGACCTGGTGAAGTACCTGCCCAGACATTCCCCTATTTTGGCTGGAGGACGCTAAGCGACCGAAGTCGCCGCTACGCACCGGTGACCCCACGCCCCACACCTTTAACAGGTGGCCAGTACAGGCGCCAGAAGGGGGCCGGGTAAGGTGCCGACACCCAGGTCATGCCAACCCTACCTGTGAGGGTAGTATGTACGAGGCCGCTATCCATATGTGAGATTTGACTTTCTTCCAACCCAGTCGAGGCCATTGTCCCAAAGACAGTCGGCTGGTTGTTTTGTTTGCCACCAACACTCCATACTCTCACTTGGGAGTTGCATTTTACCCTCAACCGAAGTGAGGCCCACTCTTCGACCACGGATCGGCTGCTTGCTTTGGTCCTTGTGGGCATTTGTGAAAGCAGTGACAGTGAGGTCTCCAAAGGAACATGTCCCGGCTAATCCAGGGTTCTCAGCAGCTCCGGTGTTCACGCTCTTACTAACCGTGCCTTGCCATTCTCCCCAGAGTCGCCCTGGCTTTCTCGCTCTTACTCACCAGTCGACAAGTAACCCCTCACCACAAAGCACACTGCACATTTGGGACTCAGGCTTCCATTGCATTGCTGGTTCATGCCCCTTTGCTGGCCTCCATACCCTGGCCAGTGTCCCACAACCATAAATGGAGTTTGCTGTTTTATCCATAGTCTACATGCCCTCAGACCATTGTCGAGGCCGAATGCTTTGTCTTTGTTTGTTGTGCATACGCTGGGCTGCGGTTGTCTAGCTACCAACTGCTCCGTCACACCGGCACCGCGGAGGCTGTTCCTCAAACTGCATTACCGCTTAGACCCAGTCGCAGCAGCCTTGAAAGCTGCACGCTGTGCATTCCAGAGTCCTTGTCCTTGTCCAGAACTCAATTCCGGCAGACCAATTCAGTGCCCGGCCTGCCAATTCATGTGTCTAGCGAGGCATGCTCGCAATCTCAGTCCCTCTGGCGCCCTTGGCATCTGTTGCAGGAACTGCTTGTTTTCATCCTTCCCTCCGCTGATACGAGGCCGGAAACAGCACCATTTTTGTCAGCGAGGTGTTGCACAACCCTTTTGTTGTTCCCTCAGCCGTGGCGAGGCCGAACCATCCATGCTCTCAGCCAGGCGAGGCCGAATCTTGCTCCAGCATAGCGAGGCCGAACAGCCCTTGCATAGCCGCACATATCACTGGTTCTGAAAGCCTTGTGATGCGAGGCCCTCCATTCCGGCAAGCTGAGCCTGCATTCCGGGTTTGCACTCACATGGCCCTAAGTGGCGAGGCTGTGCTCGCAATTCAATCCACTTGCCTGGTTACTGGCCACGACCTTTCATCAACCTCAAAGGAGCGTCCATTCCTCGTCATCTTCCGACAAGGCCAGCCTCCTTCTCGACACATCAGGCCCATACACCATGATCACCAGCCTACCCAGGTATCTGATTGCACGTCTGTTGCCATCAATCATCAGGGATGGGTTCGTGGGATCGACATAGAAATCGATGTTCCAAAGCCTCGCGTCTTCACAGCATCGGAAGTTCCGTAGCTGCAGGTGGAGGTTAGCTGCATTCAAGCTTCTTTGGACATTCCAATTCCCACAGCTGCCCCAGGCTATGTTGCCTCTCCTGGTGCGACGGACAAAGTGGATACGATATGACTGCGACAGTTCCAGGAAGAGCCCTTCACGACGCCCCTGGTGTGACCATGCAAATACACAGCATGCAATTGCCGGCATGGTCCGTCGCTCTCCGTCTGCCTTGCAGCAAGTCTCTTTGGCGTGTGGCACTATGTCCAGGGCACAGTGGACAGCCACTCTGCTCGCCGATAGCCCACGAGCGGAATCAGGGGTTGAAACGGGGCCCCGTTCCAATAAAGGAAGTTAAGGCCTCGGAACCCTATTCGCTCACACCGTTCTGCTATCTTCTTGCACCTCAGTTCCAGGAGGTATTTCCCTCAACCGTAGTGAGGCCGAACTATGTTGTCCCTCCGCCGAAGCGAGGCCGAAGACTTACCACAATCCTCAGCTCAGGCGAGGCCGACAACACCCTCAGCAGCGAGGTCGAAAGTTCCCTCAGCACTCGGCGAGGCCGTACACAGGCAGCTATGTGGCTGGCAGAACTACCGAGCAAACACAGTGGTTTCGGTTTGAGTCCTGTTGGAGCCCACCCTTAGGTACAGCCTCCAGGCCACCGAACAGCTCACTACCTGCGCACCCCACCGGGGTTGAGCCGAGACTTGAGCCATTCCTCATTGTTTCGCACCCCCGCATGAAGGACATGCCCAGAAGGGCATGTGAGCTTGGTGGCTACATGCGAGACAACACCCTCCGAACCCGACAACAGGCAGAACCCATCTCGGACGATGTACAGAGTCATTGCTGCACCCAGGAGAAGAAGCTACACGAACCACTTACAGGAAAATGGAGTCGGTGCAACGTGCCAAGCCCCGAAGCAGAATCGCACATGAAGCCGGCTTCAACGTTGAGCAACATTGCTTCCATGCGAGTTCTTGGCTACGGCGAGAAGGAGGGCCCTTGCTTTCAATCGAAGGACAAACGAAAACAACCCGCAAGATACAGGCACCTCATGTCACCCCAACATCCAGCATTCGGTCATAGCATTCATAGCTTTTGCCATCTTGTGCTGCATGTGATCGCGCAGCCTGAAGTGTCCATCCTGGGATCGCAAGCCCGGGAGGGCCAGCGCATCCAAAGCCTGCGGGATCTTGTAATCTTCCTTAGTTGATCTCAGTGTACAACCACAGCAATGGCACGACCCAGCTAACAGCGTGAATAAAAACATCTCAAACTATGGCTGCAGTTTTCAGTTAAGGAAAACCCTGCTTCAGCGGCATCCGCAAAAGCAACAAGGTTACCACTGAAGAACCTGGCTTCGATGGGATTCTCGTGCCGAGCCCTCGCGAGCCGTTCACTCAGTCGCCTCCGGGGTTTTTGAGGATCCAAAGAAAAGCAGAGCTCAGAGCTCTTAGACGCCCAGAATCACAGGCACAAAAAGAGTCAAGGGGCCGCAACTCCTCCTCATCACGGAATGCTGTATCTTCCTGCAGTAATTCGGGCGGGACGCTCGCGGTGTAGTTGCCTGTTGTCCATGGCATAGGGGGAGCGAAAGGCCATCGCATGATTGCAACACTGTGCAGCCGTGCGGCTACCAGCATCTTGCCAGCCAATGTGCACCACCCTTCCATCTGGTGAGGTGCTTCGAACAACAACAGACTTCCAGGCACCAGCAAAGAAGAAAAGCATACGGGCTCCCGCCACGGGAAAGGTGCTGACCTGCACTGATCTCACACGTATGACGCTTGGAGATGCGTATCGGTCTCTGCTTTAGGTTTCGTTCAGCCTCTGCTAACACGCTTCCAAAAAAAAAGATGTCGCTGTGGAAACAGCTTGCTGTATCATACAAGGGGCAGAACTACTTCCGTTTGCCATTGTTGTGATTGACCGAGACGAGCTCATTTGCAGCTGCACTGGTCTGAGGAGCATCCGCTGCTCTGCAGGGCTCATCCAGTACCCAGGCCTTCGGTAGATCATGGGACATTAATGGTAGATTCTGGTAGAGTACATGCGGTTTGGACGATTCCCTGCACAACTGCAAATGAGCTTTTGGCGACTGTCACAACAGAGTTTGCCGGCAACCTGCCTGAGGGAAATTTGGAGGTTGCCAGTTCTGGGCATCACTGCAGTTACCTCGGACGGCATGCCTACAAACTGTACACATCTGCACACTGAATGGCCGAACTCAGCGCAAGTGTCTTCGGAAAGCCTAGGGTTGTGTCCCGGCTTAGAGCTACTTCTATGATTTTGTTACGTGATTTGTTTTCCGAAAAAAGGCAAAACGAGTTTTCAAAAAATGCAAAAAGAATGGCTTCAAAAAAGCGGGAAAAATGGGCTCAAAACAGTTGGCTTGCAAAACAGAGAAAGTAAGCGAAAAAAAGTGGGTTCAGAAAAGGGGATAGAATTGGGCAAAAGGGATCAAATCCTGTGCCTGCGCGGAATCCACGCAGGCAGCTGTGGGTTGCTGTTGTCAGGTCTTTGTGTTCTTCTGGTCGTGTGAGTGGTGGACCCTTTTGCGCACGCGTTTTTCACCCCAAATTTCGATTCATGTTTGACCTCATTTGTTTTGCTTTTCTGGCCGTTTGGACATGCTAAACCTCTTTGTTTTTGCTTTTCTTCGCGAGAAAAAAAGCGACCAAAAAAGCGACCCGACCAGCTAGAAACAGCGAAGAAAAGCGAAACAAAAGCAAAAGAAAAGCGAATACACGCCATACAAAAAGCATAAAAATATGGTCAGAAAAAGCAACGAAGTGAGCCCACAATGGTCTTCAGAAATGCAGCCCACGAAAGGACGGTTGAGCGGGGTGGGTCCGCCGTCTTTTCTTGCCGCAAACTCTTGGGAAACTCCCTTGCTAGGTCTGGAGTCCTGTAGTTTCTTTTGTCTGTGCTCTCTCTCTCTCCCTCTCTCTCTCTCTCTCTCTCTCTCTCTCTCTCTCTCTCTCTCTCTCCCACGCATGACCCCCCCGAAGGGAGGCCGCCCCCAGGGGCGCGTGCCGGTCTCAGGTCTGTTGGTACAAGACGCCCTGCTCGTATTGAGCGGACGTCCGGCTCGTTGGCCAAACACGGGAATTGGGTTCTGCAAAGCTGCTACTGTTTGGCATCCCCCTCCTGTACTTCCCGGTTTTCCAGATGGGTTTGGGGTTCAGACGTTCAAACTTCGCAATTGGGCCGTAAGTACCTGCAAACCCAAGCTAGATGCACATGATTGTCCTCCCCCTTTTCTGTGCCCCCATCTTTTCTTAGTCGCTACTGGCTCCCTCATGCGTTCTTCTCCTTCTGCTGTCGTAGTCCCCTTCTGGTACTCTATGCCGATGTCGATGTAGTTCGTGCCCCCCAACTGTTCGCCTCCGTCGCTGTTCTGGTAGTCGGTGGTCGCGTCGTTGTAGCGCTCTCTCCCCTTCAGTTTGTCTCTTTCTGGGTGCAGGCTCTTCCGGGTCGGGTGACGAGGGGTATTCCTCCGTGGGTTCTCTCTCCGCCGTCTCCAGCTGTGGTGGTTCGTGTGGTGAGTGCGGGTCGGGGAGGTGCGTGGTGAGGTGCGGTGTTAGTGGGTGTGTGGCCGGTGGCCGGTATGAGGGAGGTGTCTGGGGTGCCCACGGGATGGTGTCGGGGGTGTTGGGTTCTTCCCCCTCTGTGGGCCCCGGCTTAGGTGTGGGCCCCTCTTCCTCTTGTTGTGTTTCGAGGAGCACGATGGGCGCCCCCCATTGTTCTGCCAGCCATTCATCAAGTGCGTAGGCCGCTTGTGCTGCCAGGTGTGCTTCCTCTTGTACCAGGAATGGTACTAGTTGCGTGAGGATGTTTCTGGCTTTGATGATGTGTGCTGGCTCCCCCTTTGTAGGCTCCCTGCCCTTGTGATCTTCTTGCGCCCCCGCCGCCAGGCCAATGACGTCCGCTGGGTGGGCCGGGCTTGGTTGGGGACTTTCCCCTTTTTGTTTGTCTTCTGCTGCAGCTGGTGCTGCTGCTGCCGCTGCTGGGGTCATCGCGAGGTGATGTGGGTGGTCTTGTGGTGGTAGTCGATGTGGTGGTAGCGGCGGTTGGGACCATTGTGGCGCCTCTATGACCACTTCGTGTGCTTCCGCGGCCTGTTGTGTGAGCGTGAGGGTCTCCCGGAGAAGGCGTTGGATGTGGTGTCGGGCCTGTCTGCTTGGCTTCTCCTCCATGGGCGTCCCTTTGTTTCCTTGGTTCATCTGCTCCAGCAGCTGCGTGATTTGTTCCAGGCTTGCCTCTGCTGCCGCCTCTCCTCCCCCCCATGTTTGCCAATCGTTCACTCTCCTGACCTGGCTCATGCGTCTTGTGCCCCGTGTCATGAGCTCCTTGATGACCGCCAGTGTGTGGGTGAGCTGGCTGGTGGGGGTGTATGTGTGTGACTCCAGGAGGTTGCTCAGCAGTTTGGCTGCCTCCTCCCACTCTATGGCGCGACTGTGCTGGTGTGTGTCCCCTTGGGAGTGGTTGCCCCCACGGTTTCTCGTAGCGGTGGTGCTTGCAGGGCATTGCGCGGAGAGGGAGGGTGTGTGTGTGGTGCTCCCTTCCTCTCTCTCTCTCTCTCTCTCTCCTTTTTGCTTTTTGAGAGTCATTGTTTATTGATGTTTTGGAGTCATTCGGTTTGCTGTTTTAGAGTCATTGCTTTTGCACTTTTAAGGCTTTCGCTTTTCGGATTGCATTTTATTCCCAGTATTTTCGGAAATAAATCATTTCCAGAGTTTTATAATTAGAAGTAGCTCAGCACGTGTCACCAGCCTAGGGTCTCGTGGAACGTCGGAACATTGTCCATTGAACGCCCAATGGCAGTCAAAGTCAAGTCGCAAGACCTCTTTGCCACTGATTTCTGCCGCCAGCGTACTCCACAGCGGCCCCTGCCGGAAATCTAGCCACTGGTGCTTCCGACCGCCTTGGCGCAGGCTTGAAAAGAAGGTAGCTGCCCTATGCATGTACCCATGCCGCGATGGCGTCACGTTCTGGCCAAGAAGCTCCACCAAGCGAAGGGTGAGGTTGTGTACAGAGATCCATTGCCCAGGCTCTGAAGAGATCTCAGCACATCGAAAAAGTTCCAGCAAAACAACGAGGGCTGCTCGAACGTGCTCCAACTATCTCCAATTCAACTTATAAGCTTTGAAGCTCTGCCGCCTCCAGCATGTTCCAGGGGCTGCGGGTCGTAATCACACCACGCATCAGCTGCTGACTTCTGGTGCTGATGTACTCTACTCGAGCGCCAACTGCAAACTCAGGCCTGGCAATCACGTGCTCGGTGCTCCTGGTCACAAGGTCTCGATGGAAGTGCAAGAGAGCACAGTGGGCATGGAGTCTATGCGGACTGTCCACCCAAAACGGCATGGGTCATGCTCAATGATGCTTGACATTTTGTAACAACAACTTACTCTCTGCAGATACTCACTGTGAAACTGAGCAGGTGGGCTGATCCGATGTACTGCAGTGCTGAAAAACACCAACTCGGGCAGGCGTGTCCGCAAATGTGAGGGCATGAACCGATTGCATTGCATACCTCCAGTATTCATGCGGCCCTCCCCCTGCAATGACTCTCTGTGCATGTTCCTTCAGGAACAATGGACACCACTGATTCAACCCTGAATGAAAAACAAGGAAGATGGTGCAGAGCAAGTTCGTCAGTCTACACCTCGGAAGTTGAAAAGCGAGCCCTGCTAGCATCTCAGAGGGACATGATCACGCTCTGGCTGGTAGAGCTCGCTGCGGTAGTCGATCTGTGGTCACCTCGGGTCACTGAATCCTCATCCTCAAGGAGGAGCGTCTGCAAGTTGCTTGGTGGCATCGCCAGCAAGCTCACCATCTCTGTCTGCGACTTATCCCAAGACAAGCCAGTGCAGTAGTGGCCTAAAGCCTGCACACTCCACCGGCCATGGAACTCGTTCCAGAAGAGCCGCGTAGCTATCAGTCCATTGTATCTACTCGCCTTCTTGCGGTCCTCAGGCATGAAATACCGCAAGAGCTCCTTCCCCGTTGCATCAATGACTGTGCTGTGGGGTTGCTGAACCATGCCGAAGTTGATCTCAGAATCCGGGATGTGGGCCACCAGGAACGCCACAGCCACCTCCTCCGGAAGTGAATCCAATTCTAGAAACACTCCAGCAGAAAGGGCTCCGTCACCTGTGTGAAATGCACCCTTGATACTGCAGTCTTCGGCCGAGATCGTGGCCACATGCTGGCCGTCGGCGCTGAACAAGACCAAAGCAACGTTGACGCTGCTGGTCTCATCTGTTGAGTACCAGTCCCAGCCGAGGCCGACAAAGACCCGTTTGTTGACGCCAGCCGGGGGAAACACGGGGCAGTCTGCAACAGAGCCCTTTGTCATGGCGACGAAGGAGGCTTGTGCCCGGTGCCTTTTGGACACCATGGGAAGCATCTCCTTGATGAACTTACCAGGCAAGTCCGGAAAGTCCATGAAGTGCCAAGCCTGCTTCGTCCAATCGGCTTTTGGGACGAGAGTCCAATTGCTCCAATCCTGGCGCCGCAAGACACCCAAGCAGCCCATCTTTGCTGCCGAGGGCACATCTGTGCTTATCTCGCCCAGGCAAACATTGCCACTGAAGTCCACATTCAAAACCATGTGCGAGGCAACGCTTGCCAAAGGAACTCCCGTGGCTGATGTCACCATACAGAGAACCATGGCGACATCCATGGGCAGCAAGTCTAGAGACACCCAAATGGTGCCGCAACAAGCGTTGCACATGTTGTGCGCCGGCGCCCGAGCAGTGAGCCGCACAGCTGACTGGAACGCTGTGAGGTTGCGGCTGTGGACGGCATCGACGATTTTCCCATCGGTATTGACCAACAGTGCCTGCAGCGCCAGTTGCTCTATGGAGGGCGTCGAGGACCAGTCCCAACATAGTGCAAAAGCACAACTCGCATCTGGCTTTAGCGGCACATCCTCGTTGAGGTCTAGCTGGGGCCTCCCGGTCGGAGTCCTGGATGTCGCCGATTTAGGGGAGTCCGGCACCCTATCCGACCCATGCAGCTTGTCATGCATGGCTCTCAAGACATGCCAGCGATGCACACGGACAGCTTCACGCTTCTCCGCCTCATCAGCTTGCTTCCGATGCTTGGAAGAGCAGCTATCAAAGAGCTCGCGGTCGGCGTCCATGAAGTTCTTCAGCACCTCCAGTGTCTTGCTCATCACGTTGGAAGCCCACGCCTGGGTCACGTTGCTGTACAGGGCGCTTACAATCAGTGGCATGTCGTCACGGCAGGAGGCAACAGTGGAGCGAACAGTCGGTGAATGGCGCCACACGTTGAGTGCCTTTTCGGCAACCTCTGAGTGTGGGCAAACCACGCAGGCCGACAAGCGCTTGGCCACGGAAGGGCCGATGGACTTGAAATCAGCACTGGGCATTTGGTGAATCATGTCCTCGAGCTCCCCAATGAAGATTGTCTGCTTGGAGCTGGCGCACTGGGGCCAGTAGCGAAGGAGACCCACAGCCACGGACTTGCACAAACCACTGTCCTTCTTGCAAAATGCTCGCACAACATCCTTGAGCTGGGAATGGAAGAAGGAAAGGTGGTCCAGCTTGTAAAGGGGCAAGAGAACGTCGGTGAGTACATCACGGTGTTCCTTCCGCAAAGGTGTCTGAAAGCTTCCCACAATGCGGGCCCCGAAAACCTCAAGCAACTCTGAAAGGCCACATTGGGGACATTCTCCATCCTCATTGTTTGCAGCCCGCTGGCAAAAGGCCTGGATGGCACGTCGAATCGAAGAGCGCAGATTGCTCAGCTTGCTGTATATCTTTGTGATGAGTGTTTTGAGAACCTCTCGCTCCCGGGGGTCGTCGGACTCGATCAAGTCAATGAGCTTTGTAACGAAGGACTTGTCCATGCCGCCCGCCTGGGCGCTCGGGAAGTCAATCTCTTTACTTTGCACCACCTTCAAGAGCAGCTCGTACACAAGCTCGAGATGCGGCCAGGTTGGCTCCAAGAGAGGCTCGTCATCATCTCCGTCCAGCAGGTCCATGGGCGTCCGGTCTCGGTGCATGAGGCTTCGAAACGCATTCCTCTTGACTAGCTCCACGACATTGCCAATGAGTGTGCCGCCACCCCTCCAAGACAATTGCCCCTCTGACTCAGTGCCGGCCGAAGCCGAAAGCGGATCTTCCACATCGCTCCTGCCAGCGCCCGAAGCTATCCTGGGGTTGCTCTTCGTCTTCTGCGCATCGTTCTTCTCACCAGGCCAATATGCAATGATCTCAAGGAGGGTGTATCGCTTGCCCTCCTTCTCGGACATCCCTTTGTCCGTTTTGAAATCACACACTGGAAAGCAACACTGGAGCTTTTGGATGAGCAATTCTGTCAAGGCTTCTTGGTCGCCGGCGCAGTCTTTAAGGCTGGCAAGCTTTGCATAAGGAGTCCCACAAGGAATCATCGCGAAGAAGTCCTCAGTGTCCTTTCCATCCCTCTTGCCTTTTCCGGTCTTAATTGCTGCTAGATTCTTTTGCTTTGCGTCGCCCTTGCTCTCCTTCGGGGACTTGGGCTTCTCCGGTGAAGCAGACCGGCCAGACTTTGCTGTAGGGCTACTGGCTCCATCGCTGCTGCGTGTGGTAGACGCCTTTGAGTCCTTGGAACCCAGTGAAGATGTCGAGGAGGAGGTCGAGTTTCGTGGGGAGGTACTGCGTGAGCTTGGCCCTAAGACTTTGGTACTGGCCATTCGTCGCTACACGCACGCAGGCCCGCAACAGGCCAGCTTCCTAGATTTCGTACATCCAGGCAACAGCCGAATTTTCATCCATGTTTAGTGCAAGCTCGAGCAAGATGGCTTGCACTTCGCCGAAGCATGCCTTCTCATGAAAAAGAAAAGAAGCCAAATAACAGCAGGGTCTTGCATGGACAACGCATGAGCGAGCGCACATGGGCACAGGATATGCAAAACATTCTGTGAAGCACTTGCGAGTTCTTGCAAGTTGCTGGCCTGAGAAGCTGGTTTGGCAGTGCTTGAATCCACTGTCCAGGATGCCCTGGACGTGGAAAAAGCTGCGTGGGCAAAATCCCACCATGTCCACGGACTCCCACTTGGTGCTCCATGCGGGCTCAGGACGTCCATGAGCTTCCTACTATTTCCAGCCTGTTGAATAACTGCGTCTGTTTGAGGCCAGAAGTGAATGAAGATGAAACTCCATCATCTGCATGCTGTCTGTGCCGATGCACACACCGACTGACCACTGCGACTCTCTTCAAATTTCGAACAAATTCAATTGCATCTGGAAGTGTGTGCCATCAGGATGTGTGTGTCTGTCATCCCAACTAAGCTTTCGGATCTCGGACTTGGTTTGATTTTCTGCCCTACAGGCGAAGCAGTGAGCTTGGCAGGGAAAGTACAAGACCTGTGACCTCAGCAGCCAGGCCCTATCTGCGATACACGTATCGTGCGCCTGCTTCGTTTCCACAAAACTTTTTGTACCGTTATCTACTGAGTGGCCGGCTACGAGAGCGATGGCCATCAGGCTGAAAGATTGCGCCGGCTCAGAAATGCCGTCCTCAGGTGCGAATGTGAACCCTGCAACTAGAGAGATGCCAAAGCTAAACATGTTCAAGCCGTGAACGACGTGAGGGTATGCCGCTATAGCCTTCGAATCACGCATTACGGACGAAGGTGGCATAACTCGTTCGGGCTCTGAGGATGCTTTAAAGCCTTAGTGTCTCCTGTGAGTTCTTCCAAGGCTGAATACTGAATTCTCTCCGAAGTCCACCACAAGCACATTTTTTTTCTTGTCCTAAGGCAGCAAATCTTTTTACATTTACATCAGGAGGTGGAACGCGAGGGTTGTCGGAGCTGTCGGCATTGGGGCCCACACGCGCGGAGGGCGGTTGTAGCCGCTCTGCAGAACGAAGGCGTAGATCCTCAGGTCACGGCCGTCAGCTTTGCAAGGAAAAACAGGGGGATGGAGAAAACACACATGTCCCTGGTCGTGAAGAGATGCACATCAGTGGGTGACACTGCATATCACCTCAATGTGGATGCCTCCTGGAGAACAAATTACACATCAGTGGCAAAAACACACGTTAGTTCATGTCCGCTGCATGTCGGTCCATGCATGAGAGCTCGAAACTCACAATACCTGGCAGAGGCTGATGTTGTAGACCATTTTTACTGCAATTTGAAGTGCCTGTCGACAGCAAATCCCCAATAAAAAATAACGCCGAATTCTATCGTTGTCACTTGAAGAATCATTCTGGAATTTTCTCGAAATCCCGGTTGGCGCATATGACACACATACTGGAGCATTCATCTTCGATGGCCAAATGGCCCAAATTGTAATTCTCCCTGCGAGCGCTCCCCGATGCGAGAGAAAGCTACCACCCAGCACTGGCAGCCAGGCTCCCGACGCGAAAAGGCCATACCTTTCACGAGGCGACGCGATTTCAAGAGATACGGATGTGGTCTTCAACGCTTAGAACAGGGATCATCTTGGGGTCGAGGGTCGGGTTTCAAACGCTGCTGTTGCGAGTTTGTTATGCGCGGAGCTGGGTTGACGAGTCATCTGAGGTCGTGGCAGGTAGCTGGCTCCAGAGTTGCCCAGGCATCCTGCCAGCAGAACTCCGAAACCTGAGCAACATTCCCACCATGTCCCGCTTCTGTGACATCAGTGACAAGCCAGTTCAGCTTCGCAGTCTCTTGGGCCCCTAGCTCAGCAGGCCGGCGACGCCCTCCAGGCTTCGGAGCGCTCTTCGAGCGAGGACGGCACCTTAAGGAGGGTGCGACAGTACCATCCAATGGAGCGCCAGCGCCCGAAAGAACAAATGAGAAGGCTGGAGAGAGCTTTGAGATCCTTGCCGTCCAGTCGCCCCAAGCAGAGGAGATTCAGCGAGGTAATGACGACACCTCTGAGTGAGGTTGAACGATCTGCAAACTGCAAAACTGCAAAACATCACAGCCTACGTCGGGATGGAGACGACAGTGTCACAACAAATCTTGCGTAGAACAACTTCACGCGGAAGGCCCCCCAAATTGGAACCGGTCCCAAAGTCCCAAAGTCGCAACATTGGCGCGTTGAGCCCCTGGCCAATGAGACCGCCAATCAGGATTGGGCTCGCTGGGAAGGCTACGGCAACCTGGCGCTTGGAGAACCGCGAATTGGATGAAAACTTGGTCAATCGGTCACTTACATGTCATTTACGGGCTGCTGAACGCCGAATGTCCCACTCATCTGGGGTCTTCGCGGGGTCACTGAACGGATCAGGCTGTCGAAAAGCTGATGGCCTCCAGCAAAAAGAGGTACACGCAGGGCGATCAGCATACAAAAAGTCTGCGAACGACTTTCTTCAACCGTAGAGTCAAGACACTCTCCCAGCGCTGGGCGAAGCAGCATCTTTAGAACCTTTGGCCAGGAAAGTTGCCTCTCTCGGTTCACTGCTGCGTAGGTCAAGTAGCCGTTTCGGTGTCCTACCAGTGGCAAGGGCTCGTAGTTCAAGCTGACGGGTTGTTCCTTGCGCAAAGGGTATCTGCATGCCGATCCCATCCTACAAGCGGCGAGCGACGCGCGGTGCTGCAAGAATTTGCATGAACCATTCCCCACCGCCCGCTGAGTTCCTATACAACGGTAAATTGGCACACAACACTAGACAACGGTAAATTGGCACACAACACCTCTTCACTGATGCCGTGTCGCTCACCTCATGGGGTGTCCGAAATGCCAGCTCTGGATTGCCGATTTCTTCTGGTGTGGTTCCCGGCTCCGTCAAACTGCCTTTATTTGTTGATCGGCGCCGGCTGTGTCTCTCAAGCTCAGGTTGCTGAAACGAGGTGTTTGTACAATGACACAGCACGTTGGCGCTCTTGTTGGAACCACGCCGAACCGCTGTCTGCCGGACTGGGAGTTGCCTTGAAGGTTCCGGCTTCGTTTGTTGGCATTATCTCTTCGAGGTTGACTTGCTTGCTCTCTCTCTCTCTCTCGCTTTCCTCCTCCTCTTCTTCTTCTGGTTCTTCTCCTCCTTCTCTCTCTCACGGCCAGATGGCCAATCCAGTCTGGATCTTTGTAACCCACTTTAGGCGTTTCTTACGAGCCTCTGACTGGGACGAGTTCGTTGTGGTGCTCTCGGCGCAAGGACTTTCAGCCGCGTGCGATGTCAAAGGCGTGCAAGAACTGTAACACAGGGAAGCATAGTAAAACCAAGCATAGTAAAACCCCCTTTCAAAACACGCTTGTAAAACCGACCATTTCCATTTTCATGAGGCAATGAGTTCTGTTGCCCAGGTTATGAGCAACCCTTTCTTGACCCCGTCCTGGTCAGGGCCTGTCACCAAACCCAGAAGGATCAGCGAGAGAGACACCTGTGATGGTCTTTGGATTAGAACTCCGAGATTTCAACAGGAAGACTGTGCCAGTTTACGACGACTCTGCGACCTGCCACCACAAGTGCATATTTTGTAGCGGAACCTGTCGCAACTCCGACTTGTCCTCCCCACCCACACACTGTCTGGCACGGCAAACTATGGATTCTGTAGGCCTGCTTCCCTCACGGCGACTCCTACAGTAGCCGACACATAAGAAGTGTCTCAGATCATTGATGGCTTGACGCTTTATCAACAAATGCACCGAGGTCGGTGTATGCTTTTGTGACGAGATGGTTCCAAATGGGAAAGTAGTCTGGAACATGACTCACGTAGGACCTAAGTGAAAACTGATGTGGAAAGCATCTTCGCTACCCTTGTCCACATTGAGCTGAGTGGCCAGATATCCGGTCAAACCTGCCGCCAAGCTTGAGTTGGACTCGCTATCAGTTATTTTTGTTTGCCTAACTCCAAGTCTCTAAGTCCCCCCACCCCCCCCCCCCCCCCCCCCCCTTACTCCACAGCTCACATTGCCCCTGCCAGGCTGCAGAGCGTGAAGTCACATCAGGCGGCGTGAAGTCACATCACCAGTGTTTCTATGCGAATCTCCGATCTCACGCGCCTCACGGCATCATTTTCAGCAAGTGCTCGACATCAGGTTTTCGACGCTTAAGGAAAACTGCGTGCATTTTTGAGCGAACCCCCGACGGTTTTGGAAAGCTGTAATTCCAGCATCACTCAAGGATATGTTTTGGGCGAAGCCCCCAATGCCACACAGGCAGAACACCCAAATTTTCGCCGACGCCCGCCCCGCCTGCCAAGTACCACCCGCACGCTTGTTTGATCTCAAACTGTGTTCTCTCCTCACGTCTGGGTTTATGGATTGGCGGGTTTATCTGGGCGGCAGGGCCTACTTGGCTGCAGTCAAGCTGACCGAGACCATGTTTGAGAAAAGGACCGGTAGAAAACCGAATCTAGTACATGCCCTTGATGCAAGAAACCTCTGTTGGGGAACGGCGTAACTATCACCCGGCCCTTTCTGCGGCGAAAGAACTGAATATCTGCATGCACACTGCGGGTCATGGTCACGTGCCAGCAACACCAGCACACACAGAGACAAACAGACAGACAAACAGACAGACAAACAGACAGACAAACAGACAGACAAACAGACAGACAGACGGACGGACAGAAGACAGACAGACAGGCAGAAGACAGACGGACAGACAGACAGACAGACAAGCAGACAGACCGACAGACACACAGACAGACAGACAGACAGACAGGCAGACAGACAGACAGGCAGGCAGGCAGACAGACCGACAGACACACAGACAGACAGACAGACAGACAGACAGACAGACAGACAGACAGACAGACAAGCAGACAGACAAACAGACAGACAGACAGATGGACAGACAGACAGACAGACAGACAAACACACAAACAACAAACTGACACACTCACACACACACACACACACACACACCCACCCACCCACCCACCCACCCACGCACGCACGCACGCACGCACGCACGCACGCACGCACGCACGCACGCACGCACGCACGCACGCACGCACGCACGCACGCACGCACGCACGCACGCACGCACGCACGCACGCACGCACGCACGCACGCACGCACGCACGCACGCACGCACGCACGCACGCACGCACGCACGCACGCACGCACGCACGCACGCACGCACGCACGCACGCACGCACACGCACCCAGACCCCCCCCCCCCCCCCCCCCCCCACGCACACCCACACACCCACACACCCACACACCCACACACCCACACACCCACACACCCACACACCCACACACCCACACACACACACACACACACACACACACAATTATCGACGACCAGCAAATCCCCATCATCCTATCAATCAAGAAGTATTCCGCAGAGCACATCTTGACTAACTTGTAAGGAAACCCGGCTGGGAATGCAACTCCCCAGTGTCCTGCGCCTGCGATGCGACTTTAGCCAAGAAGACGCGACTTAATCCCTTCCCTAGTACGACGACTGCTACCGTAACTAGGGCTATGCACACAACTCATTTAGGGGATAGGATTAGGGGGACCCTTGGGGATATAGACCCTCTGAATACGGTCCCTGTTTAAGAGAGCCAGAAGAGGGTTCAGAAGGGTTCCCTTTTAAGGGTCCCCCTTATCCTACCTAGGATCATTGCTTGTTGGTAGTGGTAATGGCAGTGGTCGTGGTCGTGGTCGTGGTCGTGGTGATGGTGGTGGTGGTGATGGTGGTGGTGGTAGTAGTCGTTGTCGTCGTTGTCGTATGCTATGCAATAGTGGGTAGTAGTTGGTCGTAGGTAGTAGTCGTCGTCGTGTTCTCGTAGTCACGCTGTTTGACAGTATGGCATACAGGCATTGCCTGTGTGTGGCTTTTGAAAAAAAAACAATTAGAAAGCCCTAAGCCCTAAAAGTGCGTTGGACATACGAAGCCCTGGGCCATCGCAAGCACGACTTCGACAGCACAAGCTCCAACCGCCCTAAACCATCTTGTTTGTGGATCTTGAGAATTTGCCTCGCCTGGCTTGTCCCAGAAGTGTGAGCGCTGAAACGCAACGTTGGGCATAAGATGCCCTCACCCTAAGAGCCCGAACTCCCAAACCCCTGCATGCCCTGACGAAACCCGCAAATCCAACAGTGAGGATTCATCAGTAGCCCAGTGCCGTAGTTGTGGTGAGCTTTTGTGATTCGGCGAATGGTGCTGCGAATCGGGGTGGTTTTCTGCTTTGAGACCGAACTTTCTCGAAATGGGGTTTGGATTGTGTCGTGGTTCACCTGAGTGGACCCTGAAGCCTTGCCTGCAGCGTACCAGAGCCACTGCCGACAGCTGTAAGAATACTACGATGCGTATAGTAAGGTCCCAAGGGAAGGGATCAGTCAAGTCCGTCCAGGCCTGCTGACACCGACATTGCAAGATCGGCTTCCTCATCGGGGACCTAAGTTTGCGCAATGGTACCTCTGTAAGCTAAAGCCACAGCTTGCCACTCCGAGAACATGGACGGATTGCCGCACGTTTTTGCAAAGCAGCGCCGGGCCGGGTGCTATGGACAAGCGGCGGGTGATGGCTCCAAAACCTCGCAACATCGTATCTTTCCTGCAACCCCCGTCAACCGGAATTACTTGGAGCCTGCTGCCTTCCCAGTGCTGCACTGCAATCTGACAATGCGGTGTTCCGACACTCCTGCTTCACCTGACTGTCCACCGGACAAGAAAGTTAGAAGAGGCCGCGGCACCCAAGGGATGGAATTGGCCAAACCTCGAGTATCAAAGTATGCCAGCAGGATACGGAAACGGGGTCTGAAAGATTCGGTGTGCTCCGGTGTGCTCAACTCGTGTGTTCGACTGTGACGGTGTGACCATCTCTGGTTGTCGGTTGTCTTTTTGCTAGTCCCCAATGACCTACCCCGCTCGGCTCGGTGTGGGAGCCCAGGATTTTGGGTATACAGGCTCCAAAAGGGTCGGATCTGCTAATCGCTGAACCTGCCCTCCGTCCTCCGTCCCTCGGTCCCCTTCCTTCCTTCCCTCCTCTTTTCCTGCCTATGCGCTTAGCCCTTTTGTAAGGGCGCACGTTGCAAGATTCGACGGTGTGACGCTGAGTGCTCGTGATGTTTTTGTTGCCACGCTTAGGTGGTGCGGTGATGCACATAGTGGAGGGTAAGTGAATAGGAGGCAGCTTCACCACGCAACACCGGGCATCTGCGAGCCGAATTTGGGCTGATAGGACTAAAGTACGATGATCCACAAAGGTACCGGGTCAATGAACACAACAACCACAGGGAGGTTCAATGCGGAGACCGCAAGACAACTGGTGAAAGTCAATCTGCGGTACTAGGTTTACAAGTTGTGAGGGGACACGACGTCACAGCTGCCACTCGCCTTGTTCTATTGTTAAGTGTGACCCTTCGCGGGATGAAAGACTGCGCGGCTGGGTTGTTCGGTCGGCATTCTGTGTAAAAAGCTTCTGAATTTTGAGCCTTTTCAGCAACACTTCTGGAAGACAACAGGACCCAGCTTCTCTCTTCTTCTGCTGGGCTTGAGGGCCACGGTCACCCACCCTGTTATTTTCTCTTCCTCTCTCTTCTCTATCCTCCTCTTCTTCTTCTGCTACGGGGCTTGAGGAGTAGGGAGGTTACCCTACCCCCCGTGCCCAGAATACGCTGATCCTCTCTACCTTCCTCCTCTGCACATAGCCCCCTGGGGTGGGGTCGCCCGACAGGCGTGCGTAAGCGAGTTCAGTGTGTGTCAGTGTGTGTGTGTGTGTGTGTGTGTGTGTGTGTGTGTGTGTGTGTGTGTGTGTGTGTGTGTGTGTGTGTGTGTGTGTGTGTGTGTGTGTGTGTGTGTGTGTGTGTGTGTGTGTGTGTGTGTGTGTGTGTGTGTGTGTGGGTGGGTGTGTGTGTGTGTGTGTGTGTGTGTGTGTGTGTGTGTGTGTGTGTGTGTGTGTGTGTGTGTGTGAAACTGTGCCTTGTGGTAGCTCCTGGTCTTACAATGGGGACCAATCACAGGGCAAGTAGGGGCATGTAAGGAAGTATCCAGGTAGTTTAGCTCTCTCTCTCTCTCTCTGTATTTCCTTATTGCCTTATTGTAGGAGGAAAAACCTGTAGAAGAGAGAGGGCCTGTAGCTGATGAGGATCGTGGAAGAAGACGGACAGAAAGGAAGAACCGAAACAGAGACGCAAGAAAGAAGGAACAACATTCGCATCACCATTCCAAACCCGTCCTGCGAGCATTGTGTTTTGCAACTTTGGGTGGGGGCGGGGGGGGGGGGGGTGGGGGGGGCGGATTCCCCCTCCTCCCAAATCCCCCGCTTTTGCAACTTCATATACCCGTTCATACCCGTTCATCCCGTTCTTACCAGGGAAAACCAAGGAAACAAAACAATGGAGCTTTTCCTGAGAAAAACCTAGTCAAATACAAAGGCAGTAGAGTTTTATTCCTACAGAAAACCAAGGACCAAGGATGGCTTCCTGACCCCGTCCCCCCCCAACCAAAAAAAGTTCGCGAACAAATTCTCCACCCGTAGGCAGCGGCTGGTAGGTTTGAAGCCCACTGAGCTTCTGGCATGAGGCGATTAGCATCCACTAGCGCTTTGCAATGCGCAGTGCTGTGCTCCGTGCCGATGAGTTCTTTTTACGAGTTCCCTGTTAGGGCAGTACGCATGCAGCACTCTGAAGCAATGTAGACTGTGGCTCGTGCTGGAATCAGGAACGGTGGAGTAAGGATGACGCCATACCTTTGCAGAAGTCTTGGACTATGATCGTGGTACCCTTGTGCTGTCACACCCGCTCATGAAGCACACCACACCCAGCATGGCTTTCAGCGGCTAGCATAGCAGCAGGCGTTGCCTTTTTGAAGTTTCTGGTAGCGAGCTTCACAACAAACAAGGTGGCAAATTGGTGCGATCGCTCGCGATGAAGGACTCTCATGAAGGCAGCGTCTCCAAATGGCCATCCCTGTGAAAAGTGAGAAGTGGCAATGGTGTTGTCAGATATGACTGCCATCACAAGACTCCAGGAACTCACACACGCGATCGCCCACCAGCCTACGCATGAACAGAATACATAATGCCGCGCGCTGCACACAAGAGGAGACTGTACGCCGTCTCCCACCGGCAAATGAAACGGTGTCCAGACTGCAACATCACTCCAAACAAGTCTCAGTCTCAGCATCTCAACCTGCTTTGCCACAGTAGCCGCTATTGCAGTCATGACACGTGACACATCTTCTTGTTCAATGAATTAGGCCAGTAGGCCCCCTTGAGGGGATTTTCAAGCCATTCTCGAGCTATCACCGCGACCCTCTTGCTCAAGCGTCCCTGATACATACAGCGTGGGAGAGTCAATTTTTCTACATTCACGGCGGTGCTGGCTCATCATGTTGCGGCAGACAAGTTTGCGAATGCACGCCTGTTGCTTCCAGCATGCAAGGCCTTGTCTGCAGAAAGAAACATGCTCTGCGAGCAGTTGCGTTGCTCTGGCACTGCAAGGGGCTGTGTCTCCGTGGACTTCGCCCCTTTCAAGGAGCCACAAGTGGTGTGTGAGCGGGAGTTAGTGGGGAATGTCAACACGGGGGGTCCACGTGATGCCCGGAGGCAAAGACCCTCAAACAGTGATGGCGGGTGGACCTCGGCTGAGACTTGAAAAGCAGAACATAGCATAACCCAAAACCAATCAACAAGCTTGAGGATGATCCCGCATTCCAAGACCTGAACAGGACTGAACTTCTGCAAGCCAGACTGCGATACTCGCTGGACTGAACTACTACTTGCTCGACCTGAGGAACCCTGCACGCACGCCTCAACGGGTGCACATGTTCATGCGTTCAAAATTCAAGGTGTGCTAGAGGCTTATGCCTGACGTCAACCAGCGATTCTTCCTGGCAGGTCCAGTGGCCCAGGGCACTTTCCCGCTACCGTCATGTTTGCGCACGGTGCTGCAGGATATCTACCATGTATGAAGCCCAGTCAGCCAAGTGGCCAAGTGCTCATGGGAAATGGACTGGCCGGCTCCAAACCCGAAAAACCAGCTCTCGACATTTAATTGCTGTGCGTGTGTTTCATGAAAGCCCCGCCCCAAACCCCGCGACCACGCAACCATGCAGACAGTTGCAGACAAGCATCCAGGAATCAGACTTAGCTGAGAATTCCCAGTCCTGCGCCACACGTTGTGCCTTGCAATTTTACGCAATTGAATCTGCTCGATGCTTGCGAAGGTTTTTGCTGACGGACCACTACTACAGGACTACAGGAGCTCTCCCCGAAGGCCAATAAGGCGGCCACTTACGCTGTCGTCGCGCCAAGATTGAGGTTGAAATCATCTGGCGTCATAAAGATCTGGGCCTGCCGCAGTGAATTCGGCGATGTACACCCCTGCATGCTCAGAGTCGCAAATCTCCGTAAGAAACTTAGGAACAGGCCCACCAAGTTATTCAATGCTAACTTAACAACACCACGAGGATACCATGGAAGCTTGACCCAAGTATATCGCCTTGCCACGTGACAGGCTGGCAGTGTCGTTGTTTCTGGCACTCAAGGTTTGATGGAGCCTGGTCGCACGTGCGTGGAACCAACTTCACAGATCCATGACTGCTGAAGCGCACGTGTCAAAGCAAAGCCTGGCCGCAACAGCACTTTGCAACTCTGGCTGCATACTGCAGAACTACCGTGAGTCAATGCGGTTGCCAAGCCCCAAGCTTGTAGAGTTCAACACGCTCCGTCACGTTTGGTATGGATTCATTCAGCCCCGCGATGAAAGTCATGGCGCTTTGCACCTTGACAGCCAAGATGCCAAAAGTGCAGAGAGCACTGATGTGTTCATTGGCACAGGAACAGAGGGCTGGAGCATTGCTGCTCACCATAGAGAAGACAAAATTGAGTTTGTGGGGTACACCAGCTTACGCATCGGCATTGGCACATCCCAGGACATTTGGCGCAAGAGCGTTCCGTGCGATGGTCGATCAACTCACGGCAAATGCAGGGGAATCGTCAAGGCGAGCAGTGGCATGGGGAGCGTTCACTCTTTTATCTAGACAAGATCCGGCAGCAGGTGCACGCTTATTCGGCTAGCACACATATTAATATGTCGAATGTAGAAGTCAACAACAACAACAACAACAACAACAACAACAACAACAACAACAACAACAACAACAACAACCACAACAACAACAACAACAACCACAACAACCACAACAACAACAACAACAACAACAACAACAACCACAACAAACCACAACAAACCACAACAAACCACAACAACACACACCACAACAACAACAACAACAACAACAACAACAACAACAACAACAACAACAACAACAACAACAACAACAACAACAACAACACCAACAACAACACCAACACCCACACCCACAACACCACCCACACCAACAACACCAACAACAGCCAACAACGCCCAACAACACCCAACAACACCCAACAACACCCAACAACACCCAACAACACCCAACAACACCCAACAACACCCAACAACACCCAACAACACCCAACAACACCCAACAACACCCAACAACACCCAACAACACCCAACAACACCCAACAAC
>CAJNDS010002505.1:29492-387970 GCA_905221605.1 Symbiodinium natans
AAACAACAAACAACAAACAACAAAAAACAAACAACCAAACCACAAACAACAAACAACAAAAACAACAACAAACAACAAACAACAAACAAACAAAAAAAACAAACAAAAAACAAACAACCACAAACAACAAAACAACCACAACCACAACAACAACAACAACAACAACAACAACAACAACAACAACAACAACAACAACAACAACAACAACAACAACAACAACATTTTTGCATTGCACTCACTGCCAGAATCAGCATGTGGACCTCTGATCACTTTGGATCCTCGGCACGTCGGCTACTCTGTATCCGCCTTGGGAGCTCCAGCAGTCTTTGCTAGTTCGTACTTCACGCCCCTCAGGGCTGCTGAAAGGATTGTTGTGCACAGCTATGTTCGAGTATGTGGAATGCATCCGCCCCTCAGGGCTGCGATAGCGCTGTGCTGGCTGGACACCCTACGACCGCCTCCTACTGGCTCACCTGCACCCGCGACTGCTGCAGTGCCGGCTGGCCCCGATGTTGTGTTGCAGGCTATAGCTGTGCGCTAGCTGAGTTTGGTGTGATTAAGGCGGGCAAGTGTGATATAGAAGGTCTCACCCGCCTTTTTTATTTCACAGTCCGGCCTTTTGGACTTCGAGAGGATCGCTTCCTCCAGATTACCAGGTCTCACTACCTGCTACACTGAATCTGCTTTGGCAGAGTACTTAAGGATCTTCAGGAGGAAACCTCCTAATCTGATGCAATGAATCAATGAAGAAATTGAAGTTGGCACGGAGGCAGCCTCCGATATCAAGTACTCAGCACTGCAAAAGAGTGAAAAATAAGCGCGGCTACCCCGACACCCTACTGTGAGTCACTGCGTCCAGCACCCACGCACCAGCTGTTTAGCGAGCCGTACCTCTGGTGAGGCCGACACTCAGCGTTCCTGTCTAGTGACGTCTCACACAGGTAACGCTAAACAACTGGCAGAGGGCCGTAGGCAGAGCGCACCAAGGCGGCCTTGCACGTTCCAAGAAGGATGCCCAAGTTGGAGGCAGGGTAGCTAAGTTTGCGAAGCCTGACCTGGGACGCCTTGCGCGGCTCCTGAGGCCAGCGCTGCGACAGGGCAAAATTACATTCCTGGTCGAGAAAATGTGACCCCAACTGACCGAACTTAACGAGGAGGTCTCACATAGGCACGAGTACTTTGCGAAGAGGGAAGCGCCTGACCTGGGACACCTTGCACGGCTCTCGGGGCCAGCGCTGCGACAAGGCAAGGTTGCATCCGAAAAAGTGACCCTAAGCTGAACCCACCGACCTGGATGAGACCTCACATGTTCTGAAGTGCGCGCAGGGCTCTTTCAGATGCTTCAGGTTCAGGGACAAGAATGGGTCAGCTTGGCCTTAAGCTACAGCAGGCAGAACGGTTTACTGTGAGAAACACTACCGGGGAGGAAGCCTCCGGAGGAAACCTCCGCATGTGAAAGTTTCACGCAAGAGACTATACATCTTAGCACGAGATCATGGCTTTATTGCGCGCAGGGCAGCGTTCATGCCGAGTTGCCTTAGGCAACAGCAGGCAGATAGGTCTACTTTAAGAAGAAAGAACACTGCTGCGGAGGAAGCCTCCGGAGGAAACCTCCGCATGCGAAGGTAGAGCGAGCTAGACCCTTACGTAGAAAGCCAAATACGATCCCTGGCAAATTTGATCCGAGAGGAGCGTAGTTCGCCGTGGTGAGCGGTCATCATCTGCGAGATACGCCACTTCTTCTCTCAAAAAACCTGTCCTATAATGCCCAGATCTCCAATCATCTCCTAGATGAATGATGAATGCATATAGTCGAAAGCTGACCACAGCGGTTGTCGTGCCATTATCTATAAACTCTGGAAGCTCCAGAGTTGTGTCTAAAACTTGAGGCCGATTTGTTTTCTCCAAGTGCTCAAACCTTTGGATCTGAATGCAAACCAGGTTCACTCCCGGGAGTAGCCCATAGGTGCTCCCCCTGTGCGCCCACTGAGAAATGGCTTGCTGTAGTGTGGAGAGGCCATCTGGTGGGTCAGGCAAGAAAAGAATCAAACCCCCTCTATCCTCTACGCTGATTCTTTCCACGGGTGCTGTGATTTGAACCCTCGCTTCCCAAACATCTGCTGAAAGCACATGGGATCTCTGAATGATATGTGCTAGAAACTGGGATGCATCTTCTTGCCTGGGTCTGAATCGCCATCCCGTCAGCAGAGGACGTAGCTGTCGCAGCCTACGAACATCCACACTAGAAGAACGACCCCCTACTGCGTCAATTTCCGTCAATATTTGTCTCAGATATGGATCAGAAAGAACACCCTCTGATGCAAGCGAGGCAAGGATATGCACTACTGTGTGTGCATAGCACAGTTGATGCGGATTATGATAGGCCAGAGACCAGGCTGTGACGGGCACTGACGAAGGTCTCCCCTCTGCTGGTGCGTCTCGCTGGGAGCTTGCTGGTGCCTGGTGAGACCGAATCCTACTGGTGGAGGAAGCCTCCTGGGAGGAACCCTCCTGCGCACGAATCCCAAGTTCCGACGTCACAGTGCCATATTCTATGTGTGGGTCGGCAGACTTTTTCATTGCTGCACTCATGGCATAGACCTGCAGCAGGACTACACACTGGTCCGCGTGGCGAACCGGAGCGTCAACCATCATTCCACAATATCTGCATTCCTCCTTTTTATGAAGCAGTCTCTTATGTGTGCGCATGTTGGCATAGACTGAGTCTGAGGCCCCTGCCCAGAAAGCCTGGTGCGCTTTCTGAATGTGCTGTTTGACGCCCTTGTGACCGACAATGAACTGCCCACAGAGGCTGCAGTAAGCCCGCAAGTGCTTGGTCACATGAGCCTTTTTGAGAAGCAGGTCAGGGTCTCTTTTCAATTGATCCTGAACACTTGGTTGGAGCAGCAAGGCTGTGCTCTCCGCTCCTGAGCAGGACGATGATCGCTCCCTCAGCTCTGGAAGCTTTGAACATGTTCCCGATTCAACATGTCTGCGAAGCTGATGCATTGTGCGCAGCTGTTTGTGACATGCTGCACATTGCGGGAGTCCCTGCAGACTATGTGCGAAGACTTGGAATTTAGGGCCCAACTGGTTTGCTCTTTGGCCTCCATGCTTCGCTAGTGTATGATGCTGCAATCCCTTGTTGCTAGAGAAACTTCTATCACATAGCGAACAGGGCACTGCATGATCTTCTTCGGCCAGAGCCAATTGCATGGATTGAAGTAGCTGCTGTTGGCTAATCAGCCGGCTGCGTAGACCCAGGTACTCTTGGATCGTTTGTAAGTTGCCTGTTGGCTTGGCAGCATCCATCGCATCCTGATAGTTCCTCATTTGCCTGAGAAGAACTTCCTGAGGAGTTTGGATCTTGTGGTGCTCAAACAGCTCTGTGGTTTCCATTCGACTAAAATGCTGATGCTGCTGAAAGATAGATCTGAGCATCCGAGAATATTTGCTCTGGAGCTTTTGCAGTCCCGTGTGGGTGATTCCCGTGGAGACTATGCCATGCAAGAGCGAAGACTCGACATACACTCGCCAGATCTCTAGTTTCTTCGCCTCGTCAAGGGCCTTCGTCGTGCACAAGATACTCCTAAGGAGCTCAAATTTGCCTTGGGCTTGAGAAATCCTGTAGTCTACTGTTTGATCCTTGTAAGCACCATAGCTTAGTTGCACTCCTAGATAGGTCAGCTGATGATGAATCGGAATCTGATGCCCCGAGGGAAGAACCAAATGGAGCTGATTTTTTAATCGTTTGGTGTATTGCTTGCGGAAGAGGGATTGCTGAGTGCCTTGCACCATGAGCAGTGCCTTGGATTTCGCTGGATTGACTTCAAGGCCGACTTCCTCGAGGGATTGAAACAAAGCTTCAAGCCGAGTGAGTACCTGCTGCAGTTCGGCAAAGCTTGTAAAAGTTTCCTGATGGAGAAAATCGTCAGCGAAGACAGTGAGTATATCTCTTGCCTGACTGCTGCCAGGCCCCCACTTCTTCTCCATCCTGTCCATGACTAGCAAGGTTAAGGCAGACCACAATGCAGGAGCTAATTTACATCCCTGTTTTATTCCCGAAGAAGTAGGAACACTGAACTCAAGCCCATTAGTGCCCATGTTGTACGATGTACAGGAGTGGAGTTGTACAACAAAGTCCTTAGTGGTTTGATCTATGTTGAGCTTGTCTAAGGCTTCAAGCAACTCTTGTCTGTTGACAGAGTCAAAGGCTTTGCTCAGATCGACGGAGACTGTTAAGGCCCCTGCCAATGGGAGCCTTCTCTGACCTTGCTGTGCCTTGTGCATATCCCGGCGATGCTCTTGGCGCATTTCCTGCACGAGATCCAGATGCTGACACGCTTTTGCAATGGCATCTCGCACCCCTCGCTTCCGAATATATGCAAACTGCGGCTCAAGCTGTGAGCGCTCTTGCAGTGCCGGTGCTATGCGAGTCTTGACAGCACCTGCAAGCACTTTGCCTGGAACACTTATTACTCCTATGGGCCTCAAGTTCTTCATAGCTGTAGCTGGCTTACCCGGCTTTGGAATCCATGCAATTCTGGGGTCCTTCAAGTACGGTGAGATATCTGACTGAGAAACCTCTGTGTTTATCAGATCAGCGATCTTCACATGAGCCTCAGGCGCTAAGCTCTTCCAGGCCGAGACCGGGGCCGACATGCTGGGAACCGCCTTGCCCACCGGAATTGTTTTTATTTGCTCGGCCACCTGCGAGGCATTGACAGCCTCTCGTGGTCTGGCTGCCACCGGATCCAGGGGAGATCCCTTGGAGAAGATGTGACTCGAATACTCTCGCATCGCACTTGCCGAGGCCTTCGCATCTAGGGGCTCACCTGCTGAATCCCTGAGATTGACCCTTTGAGCAGGTTTCCATGGGGCCAGCTTTCTAAGGGCTTGGGACAGTTTGTGAGACTGCTGTCTCTTGTCCTCTTGGGCTTGAAGAAGGAGCCTCTCCTGCTTTTCAAGGTTTTCTTTGCTTCTGCAACTTTTTGAAAGATTGGGCCTCTGTCTTTATGTCGCTGATTAGCTGTTGGCACTCAGGAGACTGCCCATTACCGGATCGCTTGTGCTCCTGAATTTGGCGCACCTTTGTCCAGTAAGCCTGCTGAATGGGCCCTGCAACTGGCTGAGCCTTGCGAGGCGGTGGAAATTGCTCAGCAGTGACTCGAACCATCGTCCTGTCGATCGATTGCCAAGAGTTCTGCTCAGCCACACTCTTGACTACTTCAGCTGTTAGGTGCTTGGAATAAGCCTGCCAGTCTTCATCTTTTCGTCTAAAGCTGGCATCAAGTGCAGTGGCATCAAAGGGCTTTGGTGTGCTTGGGGGAGGACTGTATGGAGGAACAAACAGTTTGGCTCTGACCGGGAAGTGCTTGGAGCCATCCCGGTACGCTGCAACTGGAAAATTCTTATCGGAGGAAGCCTCCTTCGACCGCCTCCGGGCATCCTGCAGTCGAACTAGCAGAAAATCAATTTGAGACTCATATGTACCATCGTTGTTTGCATAAGTGCTTTTATGGCTGGAGGCCCATGTGTTGAGCGCTGTCAGCCCACAAGATCTGCACAGTTCTGGGAGCGATCTAACATCTGCATTGGCAAATCTGGCTCGGCGAGGCACACTGGGCCCAATGAAAGGACGCTCTGTGACTGCATGTGAGTTGAAATCACCGGCAACAAGCATAAAGTCTCTCAAAGGCACTCTGCGAAGGCGAGTCTCAAGTTGACTCAGCACATCCTTCCTCCGTCGTCTATTGTCCAACTTGGAGAGTTTGGAGTCCCAAACATGCTGATACAGATTGAGTAGATGGATCCTAGACCTCTGCCAAGGAATCATGACATGCTGCAGGTGCCCTGGAATTATGGTGGTGCTGCGAATCTCTGAGAGCTGGGCCACGGATCGATGCACAAGGACAACGAGGCCGGCTTTATGTCTACTCTCAGAGCCACAGGTGAGGACTGACCATGGACCTGAGCTGTAGGTTTGGTCCTGCTGCCAGTGGGATTCTTGCAGCAGCACAAGCTTGATGTTCTGATATTCTGGGGTTGCCAAAATGGCCAGAAGCTCATTCCAAACTCGACTCGTTATTGAACCTGCGTTCCAAGATAAAACCTCAATTTCAAATTTGTGGTGATACTGTCTGATCGGCTGAAAAGATTGCTTCTCTGGCTTCTCAGAGACTGCAAATTGGTCTTCATGGGCTCCTAGAGCCTGAGCGGTCAGAAGTCGGCCTTTGTAAAGTGCTGCTCCCTTCGCCAGGGCAACTTTACAAGCTCTTTGGTAGCTTCGCTTGCCGGTTTTGTTCATGGTTAGCTGACTTCGCTGCGCATGCTGCTCAGCTTCATCGGGGGGCGCTACTTCCCGAAACCCTCGATTCTGATCCATGGCTGGACCCTGGGACTTGGGACCCAGGCACCCAAGAAAGCTCGCTACGGCTACGAGAAATAAAATCCTCATCTTGGGCCAGAATCTTACAACAACAACAACAACAACAACAACAACAACAACAACAACAACAACAACAACAACAACAACAACAACAACAAGAAGCCAACTATTCCAACTATTCCAACTATTCAACTACTTCCGAAACAGTCCCGCTTTTTTGCCACCCATCCAGCCCAAGCTCTGAGAGTGCTGAGTGCTGAGGCCCCTACCAGCTTGGAACCTGCAGACTGTCCCTGAAACTGCCTGGCAAGCTTCGTGTTGTCAGCCTGAACGGGCATTGGAGCTACAACCGGCCAAACGATGCCGCATTCCAGCCCTGACTTTGAGCAGGGTGTAACCGAAGCATTCGCACCACTACGTAGAGTTCTCGACTTGTGGTTACAAGGAGCTTCAAGGTGGGGTTTCTGGAAATTGAAGAGCTTCGACGTGTTTTTGGGAGTGCCCTGTGGGGTTCGAGGGATAAACCGCTTCACTGGGCACAAGGCAATTACGATGATGGGTGCCATTTGCGATGTTAACTTGGAAAAAGAAGCCTTTTAGTAAGGTCAGCTGGGAGGGATCCCCAAAACAAGTGGGCTTAAGCAACACCGTGCCTGAGCTTGAACCGATTCCATGTGCCAGACCCGGTCAAGCCTGTGTCTGAATCAAAGCCGTGCGCTGTTGCTCAAGCTTGATGTCAGCCGCAAGTTTCGCAGCCTTAGAAAATGACAAGATCCGTGTGGCTTACAAAACATCAACCCTGATCAACGCGATGCGAAGTTGCAATTTAAATTTCCGGCTACAATATCAGAAGCTCGAAATCGCAGTATTGCACCATTGTCGCCACTGAGACATTCACAGTCACAAGGTGCCAACACAAGTGGCTGCGAGCCCCTGCTCCACAGTGATAACATCAAATGGAGCCATACGAGTGGCATTTACTGCGTTCTCGCTCTCCTGCTTCTGCAGTTCGTTGATGCCTTGGAGCATTTTCAAGTTTGCATGGCTGCGGCTTGCTTGTAAGCCCGTCGATGTGTAGGCCGCGAGCCTTTCGCCTAAGCCCAGCACGCATGGTAGTCTCCTTGATGATTTCCTGCAATACCGCAGCCGTGGCGGCATCCACCGAATCCTCAAGCTCAACTAGCCAAGTAAGGTTGAATGCGATGCATGTGACCAAACGGGGAAACCATGCTAGTATGGAGTACAGTACAGAATCACTGCTGTTGAAAGCTCGTGCAGCCCAGGCACGAAGCGGGTGATCTCCAAGCTCTGCACCACAACTCCGCGGTCCGAATAGAACGGGTCTGCAGCCTACTGGTACAATGCAAATCGCATCAAGGGACATCTTTTCCATATCGCTCTGAAGGCAGATCCCGCCTGACGGTCGAAGGTGGCCTGTGTCAGATTGTTGAATCCGTTCATGAACTGGGCCAAGGTGAGCCTTGCACATGGCCGGGGGCTGCCATTTCAACTATGGCGCATGGCAGAGGTTCGGGGTATTTGCACTGTACATCAGAATTTGCTCCGATTTCAAGCTCCCACAGCGCCTGCCAACTTCCTGGATCATTCCGGATCGCGCCTTGCTGTCGCAAGCACTACCAGTACTCCCTCCTTTCTCCACCTCGCATATAGGAGAGAGCCAGAATCTGAAACCCTTTCATCTGCTAGAGCTCGCCCGTAGTTCGCCCCATCGTGCTGCAATTAACGGTGAATCAACACGCGATCCTTCCATCACAAAATCTAGATCTTGAACAGTTTGCCCCTCTTCCTCACATACTCACATAAGAGGCACCTACGGGGAACAGTAACAAGTTCATGGGTCATGTGAGGAGGCCTGATCGACAACATAAGTTCTTTCAAGTCTTGTCAGGTCGCTCGCTGAGAAATATCGCCAGGGGCATCCGAGGTCATGGAGACCATCGTCATGACATCGGTCACCTGAAGCAAACTCAACCCTCGCTGGAGTAACTGGGGTGGCCGAGGACCTTGGCACTCTGAAGACTCTGAATCATGCACCTAAGCCGAACTGGAGCCCTGCGGGCTGACATCTCTTTTCCGTCATGGAAAATTGGCCTGCCAGAAGATGGTGCCCTCCAGCTTGAGCTTCACATTGTCGCTAGTTCGAACCTTCTATCATCAGATTCGAAATTACAGGAGTGAAAGGTCAAGAACCTCCAATCGCAGCAGCCTGAGCTTGTCATTCTCATTCGGTCATGCCAAGTTCTTGGATGTTCTTGGCATGCGTGTAAGGTTTCCTCGCCTCGTTTTGGAAGAACATCTTCTGTGCACGCAGATCGATCATGGAAATATTCACCTTGGGAACCGGATCCTCCAGCACCTCAGTGTCTGCAAGGACCACCGCATGCCTGATGGTCGTACCCATGTGCGGCTGGCTCTGAAAAGCTGCACACTACCAATTGCTCAAACAACCTAACTACAGCCTGATGTGGGTAAATCTGCAACCCTCACTGTGAAACAACACAATCATACAAGGCACTGGAGAAGTGTAGGCCGACCAACGGAACTCCATCAGTGAGGTGTAGGGTGGCAAAAAGAAGGCAGTGGCACCACCCGCACCCGTCTTCAAAGTCACCGTGCCGGCAATGTCGCGCGTGACGCAGGCCTACCGTAGTGTAGGAAGCAACATGTGATTTAGGTCCAGCTCATGGTTCTGTTTGGCTACGATCTGAGAGAGACAGCCCGGTCGCATCATGTTTCGGGGGATTGTTTGCCTTTTTGCCCCTGTCCCTGCGCGATGGCCTGGTGAGGCAGTACCAAGATCTTGCGCTGAGATTCAATCACACGCTCATATGGCAGGGGGATGAAGACACCCTGCGTCGAGTCGAGACGCTGTTGGCCGGTCTGCCTGTCAGCGTTTTGTTTTGGAAACGAACGGCAAGTGGCTGGACGACCGAAGATCGAATGCATGTCAGCACGATACAAAAAACACTATCGTTGCACCGCTGCCTGTTGAGCACCTTGACGGCTGTTTGGCTGTCGACATACACAGCCTTCTGCTTTCCCTCCGGCGCAGTCTCCACAGGCATTGGTACTACAACCTCAGTCGAAATCGAGCACACCTCTGTTGCACTCACAACAGCTGAAGAAAACCTCGTTCTCTTCTTCTTCTTCTTCTTCTTTTGAACTCCGAGGTTGGGAGGGAAGATGTGCGGAGTATTCTCCAACCTTCGCAAGTCGTTCATTCTCTCTCGCCCACTTTTCTCGTGAATCACTCTGAGAACCTAGGGTGGTTCTGTCACGCTGTCCATTAACATTTGTTCAGGACGCGCGTGGTGGTCCAAGCTTGGAGGCCATGTTTGTCCTCTGCTTGCTTGGCCTACATATGCCTACATTCCTTCCAGTGGGTGAAGGGCCGAGACCCGGTGAAGTCACACAGTCCCTCTTAGGAAAATCGTTTGACGGTTCTCTCAGCCCTCCAAGCGTCCAAATCACAGCAAAACATCAACGGTTTCCTTGTTTCCTGCCAGCATGCCTAATCCCCCCGCAGAGGGTCGCCCAAAAAAGGCGCATGCACAGTAACTTGGTTCAAACGGTCCATGTCAGTCCAACAACGGTTCTTTCTTTCTGTCCTTCCCTCTGTCTTTCTTTCTTTGGTTGTTTGTTTATATTTAAAATTTATTATGCTTTTACTTTTCCTTTTGCTTCTTTCTTCTTCGTGTTCTTCTGCACGCGTCTTTCTCTCGCTCTCTCACTCTCTCTCTCTCTCTCTCTCGCCCATCTTGCGCCACAGCTGTTGGTAACACTGCATGCAGCTGTGACATACGCAACTCTTCCTAATGAATTGTTCGATGCTCATGTTGAATGCTGATTTACGCAGCCGACCTAGTTTCAATGTTGCCATCCGTCTATTCAGCAATGTGGGCGAATTGAAGACATTCAATGCAGTGTAGCCTCTCGGTTCAGGGGGAGGGGGGCACGTGTCTGCACACAGCTTTACTCCTGCACCATCAGTATCTGCAGGCGCGCCGACTCTGACGCTGCAGGCCAGCTGCTGCTGGTCCACGCTCCACCCGCTCTTCACCCGACTGGCCGTTCACCAGGCGCAGGTATGAGTCCTTTGGTGCCGGATCAGAGCAAGTACGACAGAGGGTCGACATGCTTCGACATTACTCCGTGCTCCGACAAGACGTGAAGATTCTTCTGCACTGCCTATGACACACGCACACAGACACCCACCCATCCACCCACCCACCCACACACACACACAAACACACGCACGCACGCACGCACGCGCGCACACACACACACACACACACACACACACACACACACACCCGGGAACGAGCAACAGGGTAAACCCCGGGCAAAAGATTATACAATACCAACAATACAAACTTTGGAAGGTGTTCCAACTTTTCCAATACTAGAGGATCAGACATGCAGCCCTTCATGCAGGCGCTCTGGATAGATACAACCAAAGGTGATACACAAAACCTATTTAAACAGATCACCACAAGAGCAGGTTCGTTTACACCCCTCCCTGGGGGCGTCTTCCTTGGACTGTGACCCCCAGGAACCCCCCAGAGAGAGCAGCGGTCTTGTTTGCACACGCGCGCGCTAGCGCAAGCCCGCCCGCACATGCGCGAGCGCTGACACGCACTGGCATCAAGCGCCGGCCCAAGTCCTTCTCCAGCACCCACTTGTCCGCGACCCTCAGAAGCTCTTCGTAGGGGCCGACTTGGAGAAGCTGTGGGCCGAGCTCGTTGCGAGTTTGGCCTCGAACACATGAATTAGACATTTTAGACCAAAGAGAGTGTAGCAGAGGGAAGAAGGGGGCGACTACGCCGAGAACACGCGATGCGGCCAACGGTGAGGAGCCTGTCAAGTGGTCCTTCACCACAGCGTACATGAGCGGCTCAAGCAAGACCGCGTTCTTCTCCTCCTGGATCCTGTCCTCTCGAAGGAGAAGGTACAGCACGAGAGCAAGCTCACAGCCACCACGACTTGATCAGTGCAGCCGCGGATCATACGGCTGCGGGACAAACATGCCCTTTGTCGTCACCAGCCTTTTCATCCCGGAGGTCTTGTTCCTCAGACAGCACTGCATCATCACACATCCACAGACATCCACTTGGGCTTTGTTTGTACCACGCTCGGCATAAGCTCAAATCAGCTTAGCGGTGTGATCTACTGGGCTTGCGGGTCGACGGGAGTTTAACAACATGTTAAAATGTCATGTATTTATTGACAACAGCGGCAAGTGTCTCAACAAGGACCGCGTTGGTCTGGCCAATCACAATGCTTGTCTCCACGCCTGAGGGCCACTCCTGTCAAAGTTGGTGGTGTGGCGCTAAGCTGGCCGCAGCAAGCCTGCATGCTGCCTGCTTTGCGATATGACGCCCTAGGACACCCTACCTCTCTTGGCTCTGGCACCAAGATTTGCGGACCACCTTCCTTGGCACTCTTTGGACAAATCAGGTCTGCGGTATCAACCCACAAATTCGACAGAAGGCACCTACAGCCAATAAGCATGACTAGGGAGAGGCTGATCGCGACAAACTGTCTGGCACGGGCTCATGATATAGCATGGCTGGGTGATGATTAAATTCGGCGGAAAAGTTGTGATTCCAGAAGAAGCACCAGGATGTGCAAAGTATTTGTAGTTCTATTTTTGGGGGATGGTAGACGATCCTGGGTGATATGTGAAACCCTTGTGAAGTTTGTGATTGTGATAGAATGGGGGTTTCTTTCAGACAGAAACTGTGAACATTCTGCGAACTATGTCATGTGTGTCCTGTTTGCAGGCCTGCTTTTTTACCTCCTGGCAACCCTCCATCTTGCGTAAATATTGGAATTGCAAAGTGTCTGGCTAATTGTATTCATTCAGTGAATTTCCCCTTGAACAAGCGTCAACACCCATTAGCGTAACTCAATCCAGGCAGAGTTGCGACAGTCTCCTCTGCACCACCTCACCTTCCCCTGCCACCCCGCACCAGCTGTGACGCTGTCTGGCCCGCCCCGCCTCCTACTCCCTGCCCCCGCTGGCCTGCCGGAAGAAATCTCTTTTCAAGGGCTCTGACTCGAAAGAATGATTCCGCACCCAGCAGAATGACTCCATCAGAGTAGCCTCAAACATGAGAGAAGATGCCAAAAAGCCTTCTGGCCACAGAAGGCTCCGCCAGACCTACACAGCCACAGAACAGCGATTCCGAGTGGAATGAGAATCAATAAAGACGCGCCACACGAAAGAGCCTCAGAAAAGCACAGTACTGTATACTTGGCAGACGGTGACTGTTGCGTTCCTGGGCGGAGTAGCTAAACTGATATTAAATATGTTTGTTGCTCGGAACTCGGAAACTACGTATTTGCTGTTATGTGAGACGTGTTGTGCACATCCCTTTACCAGCCCGAAAAGTTTTTTGTAGCAGATGTGGCGGGGGGGGGGAGGTCTGGACAGCACCGACATGAACTAAAAACATCGGATTCTGAGCCAGAGATTCTACACGAATTCACACATATTGCACAGATTCCAACAACAGATTGCAGGCCATGTTCCGGAAAACTGGGATTTACACTTCATTCAGAGGTTGCAAGGAATCAGGAATATCACATTCATTATCAACATCAGCAGCTCACCAGCAGTACCTGGCAAACGAGCTGCAACACGCTCGAGACCCGTGAGCCGGTCAATGAGACGTACATACTCCATCTTCTGCAAGACGATCTTCTCCTGCCCCGCTTCTCAGCATGGTTGTGGCTGATGGGTTCGCCATGGGCTGAAGGCTGTAAATTGATGTAAATGGCATGTTGAGAAGGCAGTCCTTGATCTCAACCAGGCTTTCCCAGGCGTCCATGAACACCTCTCAAGATGCTGTGGCTGTTTAGACATCTTGCGGTTCCTACTGTACGCATCTTAGCCCTCAGCTCGCCTGCCCCGGCCCAGGCTCATGTCGTAAGAGCCTCACTCTCTGCCCACTGCCAACAGTCGCACCGGGAGGGCGGGTATGCGCTGCTAGAGTGCAATACTGTGAGATTGATGGGATTGGAGCTTGCTTGTCTGCAATCCTCTCTGCTCAGTGACTCGACAGTACCATCAGGTGTAGCTACCCGCAAAGCATCGCGACAATCCTGGTCTTGGGTTTCCTGAAGGTATTTGAAGGTCTAGCAGTCTAGCAGCCTAGATTTCCAGATTCAAGCCTGATTGCTGTGTCCTCTCGTGCTTCAGCACTGCATACTGGCGAGCAGTCACCATAATCGCATCCCGGATCTCATGCCTCTCAGATGATGCAGACACTGGCTCTTGTGGTGTGGGTAGCAGTGGTATGCATCGCATCGTGAGTTGAGCCTGTAAGCCTTTTCAACACTCAGCAAAGAAGGCCCAGCCCTGTCGAACAGGGTTGTCCCAAGACAGAAGGGCCCGAAGAGCATCCAAACTGTTCCAGGAGAAGCATAGCAGACCAAATCTAGCTTGAATCAAAGACCGTGGATCCTGTTGTGATCTGCTGTCTGCACCCTCAACCCTATCTCTGAGCAGAGCTCCTGTTGAAGCCGTTCACTATTGCCTGGCCTCGTGCTCGGCCAGATAATCTTCGTGAAGGGGCCTTGCTCCGTGGTGCGTCCAGTGTTGCTGATGTACACCACCTGCTGGCGGTCGTTCACGTACTTGACCTCGGAGGTATAGCAGTATAGCAACATTCACACCCTGGAGCCGGTGGAGGATGCACAAAAGATCCTCGCAAATGGCTCAAGATTCAAGACCAATGCCCAATGAGCATGGTGCCAATATGTGCCATTATAAAACTGCTCCACGCAATGAGCTGTGCTCTGCTGCAACTATGTGGTGCCCAAAGTCCAAAGGCAACTCCAAGGTGCGCTAGTGCCCAGCACGATGAAGAAGATCCTGGGGTGGTTGGAGCGTGTTGGAGCTGGGGATTGACAGCTTTCAAACTCTACAGTGCCCGAGACCCACATCTTCAGTTCTGCAATTTTGTAACGTTGTGAACCAACGTAACTTCTGCAGAAGGTCAGCCAACCGAGACAGCAGCCCCCTCCTCGGCAACGCATTTTGGGTTCAGGGTTTGTAGTGTTCACTTGTGTGCTCCTCATGCACCGGGTGGTTCCGCCACTGTGGACCCAGCCGCCCTCCTAGAGCTCCAGCATGTGTACAAAGCTAAGGCTGCGGCCGCAAACTTTAATCGCACACTTCTTCTCTTCGCTGAGGGAATCCATGGTCCTCATCGGAAGCTTGGCTTGCCAGCCCGGACGACCTGATGCCTGATGCCGATGGCAAGCTCCAGAGTCCTTGAATCTGCGCCGGCCCCACAGTCTGATTGGGCTTGAGGCAACGGCTGCGCTTATCAACACCAGGATCCAACCAGCGGAAGCAATGAGTATCAGGGAGGTGTGAACGCTCGCAAGCTGCTACCTTGCCCTGCCCTTTTGCCGACGTATTGGAAGAGAGCAACGCGCAGGCGTCACGGATCAAAAAGACAAACCGTGACTTGTTTGGGCCGGCTCCATCGGCCATAATGGTCTGCTTATGGTCCGGGCAGTGGCAAACCACCACGACAGCAACTTAGACCATAGCGAGGCTGCTCAGCTCAAGCACGATTATCAAGTACTATGAAGTTAAGCCATGCCACGCCCCGACCAGCTCAAGCGACACAATTCCGGCTCACTGCTTGCAGTGCACGGTGCTGCGGTCGGGCAGAACGTCGAGGTGGCAAGAGCCGCGGGCACGGTGCTCCATCCAATCCTCCACAATGCGTCACAATCCATTCGCGGGACCAACATTCTTAAGTGGGCTCTATATGCTCTATATGAATCTGTCGGTGTCTCGTTCTGCCTGTACAGCTATGCACTGGCTATGCAAAATGAGGTTGCGAGCAGCATTGCGGGACTGCAATGAGAGAAGATGTCCTCCAGCTGGGACTCAGGGCAAGCACACTGAGCTCGATAGTACTGGTATTTGCACCTCCGTGAGCGTTTGGGGCACTGAAGCTTCCAGGGTCTATGTGGAGGCATTCCAAATTCAAAGCTGCTGGGCAACTGCGGATAGGTGAGGCATGTGATTCATGTGCAAGATGCGGACTCGGGGACTGCAGGAGATGAAAGAGGCCTTGTGTCCTCCTCCCCGAGCTCACGGGCACAGCGCGCAAAGACCGTGAAGCGCAGGATGCAGTTGTTGGACTGGTTGGTCAGCGACAGGAACCGCGGATCGTCCATGTGAGGATGGGCGGCGTTGACGGCATCGAGGCTCGCCGCATGGAAGACCCTCTCCTTCGCGTTCGACATGGCTCCAGAGCTGTGTCGGCGGGGGCTTTCCAGGTTTTACAGCTTCCCACTTAAGACCAAGCTTGAGCAACAGGTGCAATTGCCAGCTGACCAAGTCATCCAATTCTTCCAGCCCACACGAACAGTAGCAATACACAAGTCAAGTGCAGCAGTCGCAACTTGCTACTACATCCTATCGCTGGTTCTGTGGGACGGCAAATGCTCCACGCGGAATCGCCTGTAGGAACAACCAAATTGGGACGCAGGCTTGTCAGCAGCAGCCCTCCTGGCTGCCTGCGGGCCGATACTGAGAGCTCGAACTGCTCCCCAAGATCGCATGCATTGCCACAATTTGCCACAGGTGGCCAGAAGGTGCAATGTCTCGTGATCTCGGCGCACCTCCATGGCTGCTACCACGGCCAGAATGCAAGCAGCCTGTGAATTTCCAACGGGAAGCATGAGTCAAGGATTCGGCTTGTCGGAACTCACCCGAGGTTGGGGCTGTGGGCGCCGTTTGGCTGGCAATGCCCGGCAGCTCATTGATGGTCAGCATCTGGGCCGCGCAAGGCGCGAAGGCTCTATAGGTCGCAACTGCGCCCTCTTTCGGGCATTTGGCGGAGCAATTGTAGCAGCGTAGCAGAATGGATGCAATTCGGGGGCATCCCACTTTAAAGGTCTCGACCCTGGCGCGGAGACATTGGCGACGAGACACGACCAAACAGATGCCAAAAGTGTCCATTTTTAAGTTGGCACACAGTGTTGCATCACATACCTGCTCCTGACAGGTGAGCATAGGTGAGCGATGGTGACCTACAGAAAGACAGTAAGACCCCGCGCAGCGCGCTGCTCCGATGTCAGCGCCGACACCTTAGTTTTCTTTCTCTATACGCATGCAGGACATGCAAGACAGGTTACTGCTAGTGGTAGTGAGGCCATGGCCTGAAGAGGAGTGATGCTGCGTGCAGGATCCAGTTCTCGTGCTTTAAAGATATTGCTAGCTGCCGCCACTGATAATCGCAATTATTTCTTCTTGTAGACATCCAACCAAAACTCTGGATATCAGAAGCGTAGAGATCGGATGCTTGAAGCTGCGCCGGCTGGACTTGGCACTTAGGCAGGGGCCGTGAAAGCTTCGAAGTTCACAGACACCACTGAGGCCTCCAGAGGCAAGCTGAAGGCTCAAAGTCGCACGCATTGCACCTAGGACCAAGCCGCTGGAGCAGCCAGAAAGTTGAAAAACCCCGCTTTAGCGAAGGTGCCGAAGCACTGACTGGGCGACCAGCAGCCAGTGCGAAGCCACACAAGATCCACTGCCACCTTCTCAGCTACGGCGACTTGCAAGGGCAATGACTGAAACCATTCCGTGAGGCGTGGCTACGAAGTAAGTTTTATAAGTCTGTCCTGCCCGAATCACGAAGGTCTGAAAACTTGCTGAGGCGACCGCCACACGAAGTCACCGCTGGGCATATCATCACGTAGCATCACGAGCAGCGCGCTCCTTCTCTCTTCTCTCTCAGAATGCAGAGCTCAGGGTGCTGCCACCTTGCCTCTCTCTACCACCGTATGCACGGCCTCGCAAGCCGTTGCTTAAGGCCCCGACTGTGAAGAATTCATGGTAGGCTGCAAGAACAGCCTGACACCCAGACCAGAGTACAGGAGGCTGTTTTGTGTTTCGCAGATTGTCCTCATTGATCATCCTTGGCTTATATCGGCTTGCCGGCTAATTGTGCGCAAGGCGCTGCAGCTTGACAGGTTGTGACGGCTCAAAGAATTTCGGCACGATGCCGGTGGAACTCAACATGCTGTCGCCATTTCTCGAACTCTTTGTGGTCTCCCTCAAAACCGCCAACCAACCCCCCCCCCCCCCGCCAACCAAAAAAAGAAAAACGCCGTAGCGTTACCGACCAGAACGACGCGAACTGCACTGACAATGCTAAGTTGGGCCGGGCGACTCAATGGAGCTCGACAGGGCTGCCTGGGCCAGGTTTGACCCCCATCAACCCTTGTAATGGCTCGCATCTACTAAAGTTGTATCCTGATTAGTGTGCCCCCCGGAATTGTGAAGAAGTTATTCAGGGGGTCTATTTGAGGTCCCGCGGAATTGTGAGGAAAAAAACGGGCGATGCAAAATTTCGGCGAGGCTGTTGAATGGCGTCGTTGTCTAGAAATCGCTTCTGAATTGAGCCTGAGAGACCAAAGATCAAAGGTTTAAAGCCTGAAACCTTGAGGCCTGAGGTTGTCGGGAAATCTTCAGTCTCCAGGCCAGCCCCAAAACTAAGATTTCCTCATTAAATTCTTTTGTAGCGAGGCCGGGCAATCAAATTTCAAAGGGGGTAGTCCAGCAGCTGCCCGAATGCCATATAAAATACAAAGTTTGCTCCCCCGGAATTCTATTTTTGCGGGCTATGATATAAAACGTTTGGTCCCCCTGAGTCTTGTTTTTTTCTTTTGCGGACCTGGCTTGGCTGGGATAGATGGATCCCCGTTAAATTCATATAAACTCATTCAAAATCATGTGGATCCCTTGTAACATCATATAATCCCTTTTAAATTCATATAAACTCATCCCTCTTAAAATCGTATGGATCCCTTTTAATTTCATACAGTCTCACCCCGTTTAAAATCATCTGGATCCCTTTTAAATTCATACATCATATGGATCCCTTTTAAATTCATATAAAGCCAGACCCCGCCCAACCAACACTAAAGAGCGGAGTCCATTTCTTGAGGGGGGGGGGGGGGCACTCATCAGCAGACAGCATTACTTGCATACACTCATATGAACCTCCATGCTCCTGAGCAGATAGCTGGATAAGGATAGCTAATTGGCAGTTGGTTGGTTCACTCGTACGTACGTGCAGTGCAGGCACATGCTGAAGCGGTAGCCGCACGTTTACTCTAAACATTGATGTCGGTGTCGTTTCTATATTTTTCGCTGTTGCATGTCTTCGCATGCCTTTGTGAGTATCGCACTAATGCCCATTGTAGTATATGCGTGATGGAACTGACTCGATGCTCGGTGGATCAAAGCTTTCGGTCTTGGATCGAATGTGCTGTTAGCTTCAGAGTCGCAAAGTTGTTTCACAAAGGATGGGCAATTCCCTGGTCGGTCCAGGCTTCACATACCAAGTCTTATTGCCGATGTTGTAGATATTGACCGTGCAACCGCGCAACCACAGGATGCAGCAGTTTCTGCTGATTCAGTCGGCTCCGCCCTTCGTACTCCAAACATGTACAGACGAGCAGCGAGCCGTTCTCTCATCGCTGCAAGAGCCGCGGAGGGTGTTGTCTCCGTCGTGACCTGTTGCAATCATTGCGCTTCATTTCCAGCTGTTGTCAAGCTTCTGGGAGCAGCTTGGGAATCAGACAGAAAACTCGCTAGGGGTTCACACACACACATGCCAGTGTCACAACGCTTCGGCAGGACATGTGAGGCATTGTGCGGCAAACCACGCCTGTCCCGTCATGATGTAAACACCTTATGCACAGGTAGCGGGAGTTACCGACTCCTCATGTGGAACAAATGCTGCAGAAACGCAACGAAGCTTGAGCCTAACTGAGCTCTGCAGTCCATTGTCACCATGACATCTGCCATCTACATTGTACGCTAGGCACCCAACACCTGTTCTGCTGCGTGCCACTCCAGCACCAGTATGAATGCGTATCAGTCGCCCCAGATACTTCAACCATTCTCTGAGGGTGGAACGATCGAATATCACTTGAGACTTGATGCTGAACAAATCAGCTCCAAGAGTTCGGCGCACCTTCCGGCCATGCACAATTGATGTCTTTCAAGTGTACTTGACTCGGTCCTGTTCCGCAGGAGGGAGTCTGGTAACTTCCTCGCCCCTTGGGGAAGGGAAGCACCAAGCATTGCACAGTTAATTGCGCAACATGCTACCCCTTTCTTCCGAGTGTGGGGCTTGCCCGTCTCGCTGAGCCCAAGCACAGGCCTCATCGGTCCAACCAGAAGCATAAGCCCACGCAAGGTCTGATGACCAACATGGGAGAAACGGTTGGGCCGCGGCATTGCAATGAAGCGAAGAAGTGTTTCATCTTCGAAGATTTTCTCCGCCACACCCTCTTCAGAATCAAGAAGATTGAAGTGTGGGGAGTCTGCCTGTGCCTTACAGGGCCAGTAGACTCACTAGAACGGTTTCGTGGCCTCGAGGTTCCTCACTTCTTCCGCCTCCTGTCACATCTTCAAGGACGCCCAAGCTCCCGGGTGCAAGCTTGGCTGCCCACCTGAGTTGCTGAGGTGTTGCTTCCAGCTTCCCCTGCAATGTGGCAGAAAGACAATAGAAAGACAGGTGATACTTGTCCTGAGCCTCTTGGATGCCTCATGCTCATACAACATCCCGAGATAGAACAGCTATGCAGGGGTAGCGCATGCTTACAAGGCCTCCGATGCCTCCAGCAATCTGGGGCATGGTTCCGGAATCCTTGGATTCTGTCTTCGAGCGGCTGGCTTTGCGAAGAAGGCATCTCTGCACAATGGTCCTTTCTATTCACCTGCATGGCATTGGACACATGTTCGGGGCGACGCCTCGGAGATGCCTAGCAGATGAGAACAAAGCTGTCTGGGTCGCTGGACGGCAGTTGGTGCCGAAGGCGTGGCTGGGGCCTGGAAACTACGCGACTGCTGCGGCAGTTCATGGTGCCGGTGCATCCACTGCGTTGACTGTGCCAGGACACAACAACACTTCGAAATGTCCACGGTCATGCAGAGAGTAACACAACGGACTTTTCTCGAATCCGCTGTACCTTGTGTGCAGCAGCTCGGCAACGTGTGCATGGTTCGGCATTGCGTCTGCAAAGCCATCTGGGATCTTTGCTGCTGCCAGCTGCCTCTCGTTTTCCCAAGGGCTCCAACAGAATCGCCCTCGACGAAAACATCGACTCCAGCATTCAGGACAAAGCGCCCCAGTGGGCCAGCGCAAGTCTGGAACAGAACCTGGACTGCACTCCAGGGCAATGCGTGCTGATGCTGCTCCGTGCACTCGCCAAATTGCCAGGGGAAGGCTGTCTTTGATGTCGTCCGATTCATCCATATATCCCAGCCAGGATGATGGGCTGTTCGAGGGAACCCAGCCATTCAGTGAGCGGGCAAGCCCTGAAGAGGGCAGGGAAGCGACTGTCCCGACGACCTCGACGGCAAGATTCAACATGATTCAATCGCGCTACAAACTCATTTGACATATTGAAAGTTGAGAAGGCTGATTAGAGAGATTTCAGGGTTCATTTTGGTATCTAGATCTTTTTAACTCCAAGGTTTGGGCACCTTGAGGACCCTCTCGGCGTGACTCAGATTCTCAGCCTCGGTCCACAGGGCGAGGCCGTGGAGGAGGGCCCAGGCGCGGCAGCTGCGGCCACGGCAACCAGTGTAACCGGTGCTTGGTTCGTTGCTTTCGGGGTGTACGTTGCCCTCGTTGCTGTCACTGCCGACCTGGTGTAAGAGATCGCTTGCCTTTAGGAGCTGCTCCCTGAAAGGCTGGGCCATTGCCTCCCACTCTTGCTGGCAGAGAGCAAAGCCAGCCCCTGCCGCAGACCCGACATGCAAAGAATCGGTCACATGCTTCCGCAGGCTGCGCAGCTCCGGGGAAACGAGGTCCCTCACGCTCATCCCGGCACCATCAGGAGGCAGTCCGTTTTCAAACAAGGACAGCCAAGAATCAAAAGCCAAGAGTTGACGAAGGCTCACGAAGCCTAACACTTCCAGAGTCTCTGCAAGGCCTTGCATGGCATCTGCAGCCACCATCGTAAATGGCAGGGTCGACCCGGTAGATAGTGATCGGTCACGCCCTACCCCTGGGATCCCGGAATCGCCCGTTGCACTTTTCACACCTCACACAGCTGATGTCTCTATGATCACAGTCACGGGCACTCAAGACATCATCTCGACAACTTAGGCTTCAGCAGACCGCCTTCCGATCCAAATTCGTAGGCACGGGTGGCGGCCGGCGGCTATGCGGCTGGAAATGCTTTGGCAGCCTATTGAACAAAGCAGACCTCGCACCGCAATGAACAGAGTTGTAGTCAGCCAAGCACAGAAGAGTCAGTTAGATGATGATCACAATTGACAATACTTAGTCTCACTTCTTGGCAATTTAAGCTGTTGGATGTTCACAAGCACCATTTGCAGCTTCGTCACAGATCCACTGCGAAACTCCATCCTGAGGATTGTCACCCACAAGACCACCAGACCCACCAACACAGCGTGCATGTACCTGTAGCCTCCGCGCTGCCTTCAGCCAAGCGTCGCTCCGGCCGCCACTCTGCAGCTGGCCGCTGCCGCAGGAAATCTGCGATGGTTGAGCTCACATTGGCATCTTTGCCTGGAGTCGACACACTCTCCAATGCGATGCAATGTGATGTTTGACTGGTTCTTGCAATGTGCCAGGGGGACACCAGGCTGGACGCGAAACACCAGCCTCCATACACCAGCCCAACCATAGGATGACCCATCAGCCCCAGGCGACCACAGAACTGCCTGTTGACGTAACAGTTGAGCGCCCCGAAATGGACCGGGACCTCATCGAGGAAATCCCGGGCCATTGCTTCGAGATAGGACATGTAGTCCGAGCAGCGAAGACACCAGGGCGTGAACGAAGAAACAATCCAAAGTTCATCTGATCTGGACACCTCCTCGAACATGTCTGCATCCAGGTTGGCGATCGCGCCCTCTGCCTCGCAGTCGCACTCTAATCAGGTTCTCGGGTTGCGATGACTTGGGCCAGGCCATCTGGCTCGTGCTTTGGATGCTTTGGCGACTAAGATGTGAACTCTGCACAAGCTTTCTGACTCTTCCTGGCAGGCTGCAAGCGCCACACGCTCGCTGCGTGTCTTGAGCTCCGAAACTTTGTCCTTAAAGCCCAAGATGCAAAGCAGAGAGGAGGACCCTCCACCCTAAAACTTTCCACTAGAATGCCCGTGACCCTTAACATCTGTTAGTAACCCCACAAGCCCTGATAAAGCCCTAGGCAGCTGCGTCTCAGAACCTTGCGCCTTGCAACGCTGCGCACCAGATGCAGCAGACAACGACTCGATCTCTTCCAGACCCACCAGCTCGAAGAATCGCGGGCCGCCCTTCCTAGGAAGGGCTTTCCAGGATTTGCCCGCCACTTATTAGGCTTCTGGCAGCATAAGGTTTAGGTTGATTTTACTCAGGCCTTGCTCAGCACCTGTCAGGTCTAGGGCGCAGGGTTTGGGCTCTTCCGGAGGTGCTTAGGGATGTGGACCTATCCCCATCCCAAACTTGCAACCTATTGCAAGCAAGCATCGCCTCAGCACTCACGGTCACCCATCCGGCCTCCTGACTGGCACGAGCTGGGTCGGCTTCTTGCACCTCCCTTTCAGGGCCAGAACAAAGAATGGAGTGTGCAAACTTCTGGCTCTTGACTGCGCTTTGCGGGCCGGTTATACCTTACATTTTGCATGACACAGCAAGAGACAGAAGTACCACACCTACTCGGCCGGTAGATCAGGCAGCGGAGCAGGCCCTCCAACATGGAACAGCTGGTGCCCATCACCTCCAATAGCAAGAACAAGTCTGCAGCAGCACGAGGTATTGATACCGTTTATCGGGGCCAGCCCGGATTTTGCAAAAGAGGATGTGCCTTTGCCTGTAACCGGTCGTGATCTCAAGTGGGAGGCGCGAGTGACAGTTGGCTCATTTGCAAGTAGTTGAAAGCCCGTGGTTGCATGAACTCCTTGTTCACACTAATACTGCCACACGAGGGTCAGTTCCAGGCAAAGGAGACTGGACAAGCAAGTATCATCGCTCAGGCACCTGACCCACAATCGTGCCCTTGGGGAAGTCGAAAGCCAGCTCGGAGTTTAACTCCTGAGCGGCAGTTCGGGAGTGTGGGAAACTGATATCCACTCGTCTCCTCACAGATCTTGGAGAAGGGCTTGCAGAACCCTGCAAGGATTGAGAACAGCCGAGAACCGCTAAAGCCTAGAGCCTGGAATGATGGCCAAACTTCAAGGAAAAGCCTCACGAATGAGTGTGAACCGCCCCAACAATGAAAAGCCAGGATTCCGGTCTGCTGCGTGCCTTCACGCTGGCTATACGAGGGCTTTTGGAAGCCCGCCAGAATCGTGGCTCGGAGGTGGGGCCTCGGGAGATTTGGCTACCACGAGATTTCCAAAGTCAGCAGGATACGGCAGGCCTTGACAGATCTCCAACCTTGGTTATCCAATGAAAAGCTCACCCGGAAGTGGCTGAGAAAAGGAAGGCCGTCGTGGCTGCAAGTTAGGTGAAGCGAAGGATACGAAGGAAAGGGAGCCATCGCACCGAGCCACATGTCCCGAGCCGACAGGTCTGCTGCACCCACGAGCCTCGCCGGCAAGACCGATGTGACCATGACCATGGCGGCAGTATTCATGCTCCGCTAGCGAGGGCTGCAGGTCGGGTCGGGTCTGTCTCTGTCTGTTGCAGTGTCGTATCACAGTCGCCTTTTTTAGCTACTGGACAATGGCTGTGCTTCTCTGCTTCTCTGACTGAAAGGCGTAGGCCCCAAGGCGCCCAAATTGAACCTCATCACCCCCCTGCGAGCCACACGTGGGCGGCAGACAGGACACAATCTGTTACAGTAGTTCGCATGAGTTTCACTGGCGGCCGCAGGGGCCGACTGTAGCCGCTATTGTCTGGAGGCCTCCGCCACGAGCTCCTCCAAGGATTCAGTCATCCGCTTTGCCGCCTGCGCGAGAGCTGGCACGACTAGTATTCACCAGTACAACAAAGTCTCGAAACATGCCCTGCCACATCATGCCTTGGTTTTGCCCCGGAGGGGTTTTCTGTTGCGGTGCAGCAGCTGTAGACTGTAGACACGTGTGGAAAGGCAGCTTTGCCGGTACACTGCACCAACCAGCTGCAGATCATGTCAGAACATCACACATTTCAAATGTTTCGCAACTGAACGTGACACTTCAGGCCAGAGGACATACCGAGGGTTGCTGCGGAGTCTGGCAGCACCGACTCCGGTGGCACGGCCAGACGCAGCCGGGCATGTTGCAGAAGCGAAGCGATCACCGTCTTCATCTCGATAATGGCCAAGCGTTTTCCAAGGCATTCCCGTGGCCCGGCATGGAAAACGGGATTTTCATAGGGGGTCTTGGCATCGTCATTCAGCCATCGTTCTGGGCGAAAATCCGCTGCATCTGAGCCCCAGATCGCCGTAGACCGGCCCATGGCATAGGAGTTATAGCAAAGGAGCGTTCCCCGCGGGACAAAGGTGCCATCGGGCAACGTGTCGGCATGAAGAGCGGTTTTCGAGTCGATTGGCACGGAGGGGTAGAGCCGCAGCGATTCCTTGAAGACCGCCTCCAGGTACTTGAGCTCTCGGAGCTGATCATAGGTAAGGGCAGCTTTTCCACACACAGACTGAAGCTCCTCGAGGATTTTTTCCTCAACTTCTGGGTGCTGCGTGAGAAGGTAGAGACACCAAGACATGCCCTGGGCTGTGGTGTCCCGGCCGGCAATGAGGAAGTTCAGCACCTGATGATAAACAACCCTGCAGTTCTTGGCGCTCCAGCCAATGGGCCAGTCAGCAACGCACAAAGAAAGAGATACAGTTTCACATACACTTACACTTGCACTTACACTTGCACGTACACTTACACATACTTACACTTGACAAGATTTTACTCCGGAGCGTACGGGATCGTCAAGATCATCCCCTGGATCCACAGTCCAGTTCTCAAGATCAGGAAGTCTTCAAGAGGCTCAGCACTGAGCACTATGAAAAATGTTGGTAGCTAGAACAGTAAGGCTTTCTCCAAGGCACAAGCTAGTCCAAGGCATGGGTCGAGATCACTGATCCGAGGCACGCAGGGACATGACTGATGTTAAGAACTTGTACCACTCTGCACAATACAATCCAAATCACCTGATTCTACCGCTCCGCCATTGTGGGTTTTTTGGGGGTAACTGCACTTGTTGCGCTAGCTTCGTTGTCTCGCATCGCGGACCAAGCGGCCACCCCCTTACAAGAACCAAGCCTAAGTAGGTAAAGGCACGGTCATGTAGATAGCGTTGACATGTAAATTCAAGATGTTAAGGGTAAATTAGTGTCCTTGGCACACACCCACCGCGCGCACAAGATGAACTCCTGACGCACGTTCTCGTCTGAGTTCCCGGCCAAATCCACAAGAAATTCCGTGGGTGAGTTCGGCTCGCTTTTCATGAAAAGGCCAACGAAGCTATCCCCCGCATCTGTGTCAAGCGACTTCGACAGCTGCTCGACGATGCTTCTGCTGTACTCTCGCAGGCTTCTCATGTGATACCTGCTATGCCTTTCGGAGCCCAGCCCCAGGAGTTGAAGGAATCCTGGGCGTCCACGTTCGCATATTTCAAAATTCATATTCACCCACTCTCAGTTCCTTAAGAGCTTCTTCATGCTCGACTCTGAAACTACAAGCTGGCGAGGATTTCAAACATTGGCAGCCATGAGGGTGCTCACTGCCTTCATGAACCTCCCAAAGCGAAACTGAACTCCTCCCCGACAAGCAATCGACAACCCAATCAGTTTCAGCAGGCAGTGTCACCGAGGCACGCCAGCCCGGCAAGACAAATCGCCTGAAAACAATCCTCTGCGCCTCATCAAACGAGCGCAGGAACGGTGACACGGCATTCTCAAGTGAGCCGATGGAGGTTCCGAATCCAATTTCACCGATGGAGTCCAAAGTAAAGCGGTTCAGCAAGTTGAAAATGTCCACCACAGGCTCTGGATTCTCGGACAAGATGTTCAATACCTTTTGACAATTCTTCTGCACAACTCTCCTAAGTTGGTCGCCGGGCTACAAGCTGCTGCAGCCTAAACAAATGGCCAGGCAAACCAATGCTCAACATGTCATCACTGATAGGAGTGCTTCTGAAACCAGTCAGGTATCCAGATGTGATTCTTGAACCTGTTCGCAGTAAACATCTGCGAGGCCGTCTTTCTCTGCTTGAACCAAAGCTCGCCATCTGCGTTGAAGATGCCATCGCCCAACAGGTCATGTACAGATTCGTAGAAGGCCCCACCCTTCGGAAAGTTGTCGAAGTTCGTCTTTAGCATGTACTCAACGTTGCGAGGATCCCTGGTTATGACCAAAGGCCGCATGAAGTACTGAAACACACCGAAGTCGAAGTAAAGGGTGTCCCCCTCTGTTTCGTGGAACTCGGCCAAGTTAGCGTGGGTGGTGTGCCTGAATTCAGTTAACCAACTGCAAGCCTGCTTATGCCTCTGCTACGCCCGGGACAGACTATTGCATCATCAGTCACGGACAGCCAGCATGTTGTGTGAAGGGTCATGGGGCAAGAAACCCGCCATGCAACACTATCACAACAACTGCAGCATACTGCAGCTGACTACCAGGTGTGGCCACATGCCTCACATGGGCAGTCCACGGCAATCCCTACAATCCAACACAGAGTCAGCGAGTTGCTGCGCGAAGTTTTTCCAGACCTCCGGAAGACAACCCAGTAGTCCTGGTCTGGTGAGCACGCCACACCCTTTGGGCTGAGACCTTGGTGGTTCTTAGCTTTTGCAAAGTGGCTATGTATCGTGACCGATGCCAGAATTTCCTAGGATAGTGCTCGGCACTCGACAACCGACTGGAAGGTGGTGAGGTTTACATGGCAGGCATCATCCTTGTCATAGCTTGTCAAACGTCACACCGCCCGCCCCAGCATCAATGCTGCTTGAGACACTGATGGAACAAGTATTGCTTGAGAGCCGCGGCAGACAGCAAGATGGCAGCACCACCAACGACAACTTGCACAGTTGTCTTGTCCGCCTGTTGCAAATGAGGCAAATGCACATAGCAAAGCCGACAGCAACGCCCAAGCCTGCATTTTGCCGAATCCAAGCAACTCGGCCAGGGGCTGTCTCGAGCCAAACATTTCTTGGGTGTCAGACAGAATCCAGCACATGTTGGGTCCCAAGCTTCACCTGAACAAACACAACGCCTGGAGACTGTGATGCAAGCTGCCTCAAAAGCCTCTCGCCACCTCAGCTAGAAAGATGCTTGCATTTCCGATGACAACCTCTTCAGTCCAGCAAGTGCTCCCATCCCCCACCGTGTTGGGTCGAAATGTGCTGTGTCTCGGGCGACAGCTTCCCTCCGACCTCGCTTGGGGAAAGCTGTTTGGCCTCGATGCAGTGGAAGGGTGGCAAGACCCCGTGCATTTGCTACCTCGAAACGCTCTTGCTTCGCAGCCCTGGCCACATGCTGGCCATGGCGCTGCTTCGAGGTTCACCCCAAAGTCCTTGCTGTCGCCTGTCAACTTCTGAAGCAGCAGCTATCGGCAGAAGAGAGGGAGAGGGGGAGAGAGGGAGGGAGGGGGGGAGGGGCGGCAGGGCAGCGGGGCAGAGGGGCAGAGGGGCAGAGGGAGGAGAGGAGGGAGACCAGGGACATACAAGTCATTCTGCGTTTCCAAAAATACGACATCTGGATGGCAAAGCGATCCAGATTTACCTTATCCGTGCCTCTCGACGAGAATCTAGAGGAAGCGAAACGAGACTCCGAATAGGAGCCTTTCATAAGCCAGATGGAAATAACTGCGTAGAAATGCTGATCATCTTTGGCCCCCCCCCCCCCACAAGTAGTATTATTTGTAATTGTTTCCATGCGGTTTACAGCGCGCAAATACACACCCCGCTCGTCGCACTTTTGTACATAAATTAAGCATCTACATAAAGGACATGTGTGCTTAGAATTCATATACAATCGTGAAGATTGTAAGGGTTCACAGTAAGAAGTGAACACGGGCTTTGGAACTCTAGCCACATATTTCTAAACTTGTTGCGGTGTTCAATGCCAATTGTGCTCGTTAAATGTTCAAACGCTTGGTATCTGCTCCGTTTACACGTAGTCTATTCACAAAAGCTTGAGGAGGGATTCGATACCCTCTTAGCTCAAGTGATCATTCTGGCTTATGATTATTCTGATCAGCTTTTAATGAGCTTTGTCGACCTGGCCGGGGGTGGCCTTCATTCTAGAAACTTGAGTGTTCTGATGGTAGTGTTAACACCAGTGGAAGAGATTCTTATGCGGGAAAGCTTATCTGCTACGGTAGCTGCTTCAAAGAAAGAGACAGAGAAGACCTCTAATTTGTAGAATTCTATCCGTTAGTAGCGCGTGGCTGCGCTAAGCTCATGTTTTGTAGTCAGTATCTGCTTCAGTTCAAGGATACACGCTGCCATACCTGTGCAAAGAAGCGATACAGTGCTCGAGAAATATGTGCACATTCATGGTAAAGGTTGTCATGTTCCAATGGTTTATGTCTCCATTTGCTTATGAAGAGCTTGGATGCTAGCGCACATCCATCCGCCGTGGAAAAGGAAAGGCGAGTCGTCTGAACTCAGATAGAGCAAGATCAAGTCATTGTCCTCTTCTCAAAGATGTTCATGTGGAGACGTGTGAAGAGAGAAAGAAAGAGAGTGAGAGGGAGAGAGAAGGTGCCACCGACAAGCCCGACTTGCATCCTGAGGCGCGCCCTAGGGCTCTCAAGTGTCGTTTTCATTGAAGGCCTCCTGACATCTTCTGCGGCCGTGTGGCCTGGCATCCAGGAAGCTGCTTCCGTTGGGTACTGGGCCACACATCACCGCGCGAGAGGGGGGCCTCCAAGCGTTCGAGCAGCAGCGCAATCCGCTGGACCTCCACATCGTAGGCTTCTCGGAACCTTTGAGGAGCCACTTTACAGCGGCTGATGTACAACGGCTAAGAATAAGCCTGCAAGTCTCCAGTGCAGGGCAACAATTGATTGAAGAAACAGCCCCGATAATCCTTCAGCAGCTCTGAGAATTTCTGGAACTGCTGAGTATTCAGCACTTGCTCAGGATCATCTGGAGCCTGCGGGCTAAGCATGTCAGGTCAATGGTGTGCCACCATCCTTGGGTTCTATTGAGTTGCTGCAGCTTCAACTTTGCGCTCTGCGCGACTGAGCTCGAGATGTTGACATGACTGCAAGTAGAGACTATAGCAAACAGATCCAGAATGAGAGTTGCAACAAAACTAATACTGCAGATGTTGTGGGTTGCTCCTTTTCATCAAGACTCGCTGACGACTCCCTGTCTACTCCAGAGGCCTCAGACCCGGCGCGAAGCCGAGCAGATGAGCTTCGCCGGCACCACCTGGATTGCCCAAGCCTGCACCACTTCAGCAGGCAAGCTCAGGCCCATCGCGGCTGCAACGTCCAAAGCCTGATGGTCAGCGCGGTAGCTGTCAGGGCTGATCGCGCACTGTGATCTGCCCCGGCTCGGAGAGCCCCATGCCTGCAATGGCACCTGCACATGCTCTGCGGCCGCATCCTTTGAAGCAATCTCTCGCTCTCTCTCTCTCTCTCTCTGACAAACATGCTGCGCACGACACCCCATGGATCTTTTCACAGGTCATTAAAGCTAACTCTGTGCAGCAAATCGTTCAGGGTTCATGCGCAGCCATGACGACCTGGGGTCCGAGCGGCTTGTGGCCATAAACGGTGGACAGATCTGCCTGGATTGCCTTGAGATTGCAGGTCTGCCCAAATTGTGAGAGGGGACCTGAACTAAGGTGCGATTGCTCAGAGTATGAACTTCGCTCTCACATGTTCTGCCCCGGCCCAGCTTACTGTACAGCAATTATATATCGGGCCGAGCTTATAACACAAACACACACACACACACACATACACAAAGGCGCGCATTCGAGATTCTCGGACATCAAGTACGACGGTGGAACTCGGCGCAACTGAGCGCTGAGTGGCCCGGTTCCTTCGGCCGTCCGTCTAACTTGCGATGGCTTGCAACGAAGGAGACTTACGACGTACCGCATGACTGATTTTGCATTTGCAGGTGAATCATGGTCATGGCCTGTTCGGCACATAGCGAGGCGACAAAACATGCAGCTCTTCCTTTGGAAGGCCTGGAGGGCAGCTGCCAAGCCTTCACGGTTTCACCATGTTGAGCTCTCAGTCAGTTGTGTAGTGCTGGCTTGTCAGGCTGCTGAATTACAACAGGGCCCAGGAGAGGTTGTCACGGCTTGGATCAGTAGTCACCAGTGGCTTCCTTAGACAAGAAATATTACAGTGACAATGGCAAGCGTTTCCGGGCACCAGTAGAATGTGAATGCCTTCGCCAAAAATTAGCCCAGGAAGCTGCTTATAAGGAGCCAGCAAGCTTGGCAGCCAGCAGCAGCTCCTTCCTTTGCAGAGAAGCGTCACAGCATCTGGGAGTCACGGCCATGCGGTAACTGCATTCAAAGATTCCATCGGAGCCTCTGGCAGAATTCTTGAGCAAATCCTTTATGTCTGGGATGGAGCGAGCCCTGGAGACAATGAGGGCAATAGCCGACATCGTGGTTCTACTGCAACCTTTTTCTCTTCAGCAGGCCTTTGAAGACCCTGGTCCAGGACTCGGGCAATTCGAGCCCTAGGCAGGCAGCGCTCTACTGCGCAGCGACGCCAAAAGTCCAGGCTGGTGATCACCTCAGGCCAAAGATCCCAGGAGGCCCAGGAGGTCTGACCAATCTCAAAAAGGTGCAGCAGTCCCAGGGTGCATCTGGGGGAAAAAGTGCAGAACCCTCTCCTGCTGCAAACTGGAGTGAACTGGAGTGGCCTTCATATGCCTTCATGATTCCTGGAGCTGAGGCTTCCACACACTCATCACCCAGCAGCGCTTCCACCCTGCCTGATTGGCCAGTTAAAACACTAAGGTCAGAGCCCGCAATCCTGCAGCATGCTGTGTTTCTTCTTTGTTCTTTCCTCTACTCTTCTTCTGCTGATCATCTGTCTCTCTCTCCTCTCTCTCTCGCTCTTTTTCTGGCTTGTTCGTAAACACGCGGGTCAATCCGAGCGTTCTCCGGCGGTTTCTCCTGTCCGTGGCCCTGCTACTTGCGCCTGCCGGACTTGTAGGCTGCGTTCTTCGTGAGGTCACTTTCTTCCCCTCTCTGGGGTCTACTTGCCGCCCTATTTCAGGAAGTCCCGCAATGTCCCGCACATGTTGTGCAGCTGTTGCGACTGGATTTGGCAAAACATGTCGTGGCGATGGTTGAGCAGCATGCGAAGTTTGGTTGTTCGCTCAAGGCGCACACGACACAGAGCCATCGCTGAGCCACCTTCCAGTCGTAGCCGTCGTCGTAACCGTAACTGCACTCGCAATCGAACTCACGATCGTCGTAATGATGATGCTGGTGGTGGTGGTGGTGGTGGTGGTGGTTGTGCCATCGATTCGCGGCTTTGGGATTTCTGTAGGAATGTGAGCGAAGCTCGGTCATGTAATGACAAATAACATTCATAACAATGACGAATACAAACATAACAACACGCAAGGCATAACAATAACCGCAAGTCTCACAGTCAAAATCGTAATCAGAATCAATCCATGTAGAACGTACATGCGTGTGCACACATACATATGTACATATGTAGACGTATGCAGGTATAAGTTCTGTAACACACACACAAACACACACACGCACACACACACACACACACACACACACACACACACACACAATATGCAAATCTGAAAGTTGAGCCATACCGAGAGGGCTGGCCGATCAGCCGGAGGCCACCCTCGCATCGGCTGAAGGAAACCATGGCCCAAGGCCCCAGATCTGCATCCTCAGAAAGGATTCGGAGTTTTGGGAAGCCGGGAATGAAGTACCTTGAGCAACTGAGGGTCCAACCTCACTCACCTCAACAGATTGTTCACTGGCGAGCTCACCTCTCGCATGGAATTCGCCCAGCCACCTGCTCAAAGGTTGTGAGAAGCTGCCCTGCGATTGTGGAGTCTGCCAGGTATGTGAGTGGAATGCCATGAGAAAAGGTGGAACCCGGAAAGGCGCCTATTCAAGAATGGTCGTGCGAGCTGAACGGCCGATGAGTTCAGAATAAGCTCTGGTTGCTTGAGAATCTCTTCGGGGATGTGCTCATTGGTCAAGTACATCATGAGCTTGTCGCCTTAAGCATGCTCTCTTGGTGCTTGGTGTCCCATCAGCCAATCCCTGAGCCCAAGACTTAAAATGTTCGACGCCCCCCTCACCCAGTCCAAAAAGCTAAACTCGACTGGCCACGCACATTTGGCATACGAGAACATGCGCGTTTAGCACAAATCACTCTTGCACCGATGTTTCGCGCCTACGGACTACTGTAGGAAGTCACAGACCTAGAACAACTACGCATACCTCGAATGCAGAAACGACATGGCCTTGCAGCCATGACTCTAAAATGATTGCAGTTGTGGGTCAAGGCATCATAGGCGCCCTTGTTGAACTCGTGTGCCAGTGTAACACCAATGTGGTGAATCACTTCCTCCCGACTCCTGAATGTGTAACCTGACAAGCTCAAGTGTCCGAATTAGAATCTTTCTCGTCCTGCCCATGAACACATGCAAAAGTCATGCAACGCATGCTGCAACATCGTCTTGTTTTACGTGACTGGCTTCACCCCTGGATGGACAAGTCGCCCATGAAGCGTTTTTCGACTGGCTCCCCAAAAGGCGTAGTACATGGAGTTGAACAATACACCTTTCCGCCATACCAGAACTCCCCCGGCTTGTCCGTAAACTCAACGAGAACACCAGTGTGCCAGAATGCGTAGAACTGTGGACCCAACAGCCACAGCCAGGACTTGGCTTTGCCATCAGTGATGTCGTACATCCTGGTTTTTGAGCGCTCAACAAAAAACATCTAGGTCGATACGATAGACTTATGAAATCGGGTCTAGATCTCCTTGGAAGCCCGCGGCCCGGATGCCCGGATGCCCGGATGCCCGTAGGCCATAAACAGCCCGTCGATCCCGTAGGGCTCCACAACATATAGGGGCTACCATGCATCGAAGCACGCGCGCAATTTCATAGAAAATGCTGTAAATAGTGCAAGCTTTCGGGCCCGTAGAAAGTAGATCCCTACAGACTCCAGCGCAGGGTCCGCAGAGGGCCCGGGCCTGTGTGACCACCATTCTCATGAAATCCCCTGAAAGAACTCAGACCTGGTGATAAAGCCGGGGCGGGGGGGATTGGGAGGGGGGATAGGAGGGTGATTTCAATACTGGCCCGAGCTGCAGCAAATACACCTTCTGCCGTCGGCGGCCCAGCATGACACTTAGAAAGTCGTAGTAGCTCAATTCTTCGTCCTCTTCGAAGGCCAGTTTGCCTCACAGGTCCCAGCACTGAGAGAAGCGAAGCAAGCAACACTGTTTGCGCCCTACCATGCCCTCCCTTAAGCCCTTCACCCCAAATACCAGTCAAGTCTTAACAAATCTCATCGAGCGCCTGCTCGATGTTGTCGCAGAATGTCCTGTGCCCAGTACTTTTCCATGGCTTGGTCAGGGAAGGCTTCCATAGCATGGCATGCCTGACCAGCAAGCTGCAAATGGCGTGAACTCCAAAGTGTCTCTTTGAACAGGAGTCTCACTGCCAGGAGCTGCAGCGAGAGACGCCTACGTGACATGATAGTATATGAAAGTTGTGCTTATGTTTCAATGATTATACCAATCTCAGCACGGTCGCCTCCACTAAGCCATCTACAGGTATAGCCAGCTGGCCAGTGGTCCCATGCAATGTTGTTCCAAAAGCTTCGAAAATAGCCTGCAACCGCTCCAAGACCTGCACAGCGTAGGGTTCATCTGGAATATGGTTTCGGCGCTCTGGGGCTACTTGATGATGCTACTTGGAACAACTTCAATTTAATAACCCGGGGGTCCCAAAGGGCTCGCGTCGTGTTTGGTCCTTCCTGACCTTCGGGTCGTACTGCAACACAACCCGCAAACGCTCGTTCAACTCTGCAACCGCAGAGGCTGAGGGCGCTTCCATTTGCAGTGCCCAGTAGTGCACCCACTCCTCTTTTGAAAGGTCAGGTTGGTTCCTCAATGATGCCGATCTCATGACCTGGTCGGCTGCTTTCCGTTTCCATGCAGGGGCCTATTCCATTGTGACTTGTGACATATGCGCTCTCACTTAGCTTGCGTGATTGAACGAACCCTAAAAGCGATGAAAAACATCATCGGCCCACATCTCAATTTAATTTTGCATTTATTCCAGGGAGGTGTTCGGGACATGCGAGATTCCATCAAGGTGCCTCGCGCACAGTTGCACCGAGCAAATCGTCGTCTTCAACGGCAAAGGGCCAGTTGCTTAGAAGATCGTCCATGGTCAGCAGTTGCTCTGCATCCACGGCGGCAGAGGCCATCTTGCAAAAGTTGTCCCTGCACTTGTCGAAATCCCATATTCCCGAATCCCTCAAGATTTCGACGAACGTGAACCGTATAGAGCGGATTCGACCCGTTTCCTTGTCGGTCCGGGTCATGGCATCCAAGTCGATATGGTACGTTCCGAAAGTGGACCACACATCAAAAGCCCGAATGCATGCATCACGCTTCCGGACTATCTCGAGGCTTTCAGATGGGATCAAGCATTGCCACCCAGTTCCACGCCACGCTTCAACCACTTCATCTGGCTCGATACGGATAGATATGGTCTTACCGACTGCAAGCTCACGCCGCCGTGAAGGGTGCGGCATCCTGCCCCTTTCCGGCCATGGCTTCACTACGACGCCATGCTGGCCGGTTACAGCTTCAACAAGCCAAAACACGAAAAGCGACGGCAGCAAAAACACATTCAGGAATTTGTCAAGGTGTATGGTGCCGTGATGCACCATGCCATGTGGCTTTCATGTACCCGTAAGACATCAACCCGAATCGTTCCAGGGCTTGGCGTTGCCATGTGAATCATGTGCGACGCAAACTACTCCAGAAGACTTATGCGTGCGATTACCATACGTCATGACATGTTTAGTGCCATGCACTGGCATATCTCAAAGCCCGTTGCCATCAGCAACTATGCATGCTTTTTCCCTCTAGAGTCTAGTTGAATGTCTAGGTTCATAGTACCTGCAAGCAGTACTGCCTAACGATGCAATGTATGTTGAAGCACAATAAGCTGCCAACAGGTCAGGGCGACGGCAACCATCGGCTTTGACACGCGTTTTTGCACTGTCCTACGGTTTGGACATATTGGTGACGTAAACAAGGACTATGCTCTGGCTCTTGCCGGTTCCGTGACAAATCGCACATGTCAATTAACTAGTTGTTTTGTGCCCGCGCCGCCGGCCAGGGTCGGGCGTGCTGGACGGCGATCGACAGCATTTTCCTTTTTCCTCCGCTGCGATGTCCCCAGCGGCTAAAAGCCGCAGTCGCCGAAGGCGCGGCAGCGCCGTCAGCGCAGCGGCAGCCTGCTGGGGCCCGGCGCTTCAGCGAGGTGCAGGACCTGGTCCAGGTCAGGGCCAACCCGCTGGCTGGGGTGGGGCACAGGCCAGGAACGGCCCAAGGCCGTGCTGGCGACGGCCTGCTGGACCGACACCGACAGCTGGCTCCACCAGCGCCGTGCCCACGCCGAAGCGGCTGCTTGCCGCAGCGCGGGCGGCGCGTGCTGCGCACGGATCCGGACCAGGTCGCGCACAAGTTGGAGCGCCCCCTGGCTCCACCGTCCGCCCACCTCGGAGCCCAGGACCACCAGTGTCTGGGGCCCTCCCGCGCACAGCTCCGGGTATGCGTCGCGCTTGCGGCGCTCCGCGACCCGCAGGACCGCTCCGTCGGTCGCAGCAGCGCCGGGCTGCGGCAAGCCCGTCCGGGTCAGTGGGGAGACCAGCGTGGCGTCGCAGCACAGCGCCATAGATTACCAGGTCCAAGCGGCGCCTGTCGGAAGGGTCCACCCGGGGGGCCGTGGTGTGGGCCAGCCATTGCTGCGGGACTACTTGCCCGTCTGCCCCAACTGCTTCCCGAGCCGCCCGCACCCACGCCCGTTCCACTATCTTGGCACGGCGGGCGAGGAGGCCGCTGCGGGGGCATGCCAAGGCGTGGTCCCCGAAAGCGTCTACTTGCGCGCCGCACCCCGGAGAGGGCCCACAGCGATCGGAGTGGAGCGGGAGTGCGAGGCGGAGGCGTCGGCGCAGTGCCACCTGCATGGCCTGGGGTTCCAAGGTCATGGCGGGCTCAGCGGGCACTGCTGTTAGCCAGGCTCCCGCATGCGGCCCAGCCTGCGAACGCAAAAGCGCAGAGGCGGCTGGCGGCAAGGATGGCAATAGCACGCTGTCGCGGAAGTGAAGGTTCCGGGTACGCGACGCGTGGCTTTGCCAACCATGCGGCCAGTCGCCCAGGCCGGCGTCCGCAAGGGGGCGAGGGCGGGCTTCCTCGGCAAGAGCTCGCCATTCGGGGCATGTATGCCAACCTTCGGCCCGGAGAAGGCTGCGGGCACCAGCCGCGCTCTGCAAGCAGGGCGCGGTTCCACCCCCGGCGCCCAAGTAATCCACGCAGGAGGCGGCGAACTCGGGCACCCGCGCTCGGAGTACCGGCAAGGCATCAGCCCAGGCAGCCCAATAGGCCGCCGGCGCCATGCGCGCAGCCGACTGCAAACCCAGGCCTCCGAGCGCAGCGGGGAGCCCCGCCAGAGAGCGCGCTCCGTCCGCTTCGTCTGGAGGAAGGCCTCCCAGCAGTGCGACCAAGGTCTCCCAGACTGCATCGTCGTGCAACTGGGCGTAGGAGGCGACCTCGGAGGGGGGGACGGTCCGCAAGGCATGGTTAGCGCGCGGGGAAGCGCACATGGCCAAGAGCAGCCAAGCGCATTGGAGGTCTGGGAGCCGGGGCAACTGCTCTAGCAGGTGGCGCTTTTCGTGCGCTCGGGTCGTTGCCCAGGCGCGCACGAACTCCGAGTGGCCGGCCGGCGTGCCCAACACAAGCAGACCGCATTCCGCCAGGGGCCGGTCCCCGCGCCACACGTCCGTGCCCAGCTCGGCCACTCCGGGCGGCGGCGGGCCCCCTGCCGGGCTGTAGACACGGGTTTTGCCTACATTGGACGCGATGCCGCACTCGTCCTCAACGCGGTGGACCACCACATCGCGGCACTCCCTGGCACGATCCCGATTGGTGACGACGTAGAGGTCATCGAGGAAGGCGAGGAGGCTCTCGGAAGGTGCGAGGGCCGAGGCCGCGCTGCTCAAAGCACCATGCTGTCCGAGCGCGTACAGGGCGGGGGCCAACGGGTCTCCCTGCTCGCAGCCCTCGCCCTGCGAAACCTCTCGGCAATTACCTGCCGCGTCCCACCACAGGTACGTGGACGGGTCGCCATACCACATGCGTACAAAAGGTACCAGCTCCGGCGCAAAGGAGTTCAGCGCGGACAAAAAAGCCGCCCAGGACATGCTGTCGTAAGCATTTCGCCCGTCCAGCGACACGACTACTGCATCCGGCCGCATATCGAGTGACGCGCGCACATGAGCCGCCAGGGCGTCTGTACCGGCCCGAGCTTTGAGCGCGAACTGGTATGGGCGTGTAGCCTGGTCGAATGTGTCGGCCCAGCCCTGAGCCAGCGCGCGCGAGACGAGCCGACGGAAGACGTCGCCTGTTGCGATCCCGCGCACCCCGCCGCCGGGTTTTTGAAGCGCGGTGAGACGCGCCAGTGCCAGGCCGGGGACGATGGCAGCAGGGATCTGGGCATTGGCGAGCTGGGTGGCCGCGTGCGTCAAAAGTTCGAGCGCGCTGACGTCCTGGAGCAGGAGCCTGAGATGCTCCGCCAGCATGCCGGAGAGGCCCGCGGCGCCGCCCCTCTTGGCGCCGCGCAGAGCCGCGGACACAGCCGCTGGACCTTGTGAGTGGGCGTCTGCGTCAATAGCTCGGCGGGGATGGGCTTGCGGAGCTGAGGCGGTCGACAACATTCCCCACCAACGTCGCGGCATGTCGCGTGCGGCTCGCGCGTCGCTTTCCGAGGTTACTCGCAACCGGGCAGAAAGCGTGTCAACCCCGGCACTCGTGCGAAGCGCGAACTGGTACGGCCTCGTAGCTTGGTCAAAAGCTGCCGTCCAGCGTGGAAAGGCTCGAAGTTGAAGTCGCGTTGCTCCGCCAGCTACCCCTGCTGCCCGACCTCCAGTGCGCTGTTGGCTGTTGCCACACAGCGGGCTCTCGCCCTCTCAGTCCTTGATCTCCTTGAGATGCGGTTGGACAGGGCAGACGAATGAGACGGGGCGGAGCCGCCGCTGGCTGACCTGTTGGCAGACGCTCGCCACGTGTACCCAGTAGCTGCAAGCCGCTTGCCGCTGCGCGCCTGAGGCAACGCCCGCAGCCTGTCAGTAGCAGCTCCGGCCTGGGACAGATAGCTGCGAGGAAAACCGGTGTGCCTCCCTCGCCCTGCAAAACCCTGCCCCTCCCTGCCTATTTAATTGAGGTAGCTGTTGGGCTGTCCATAACCAGTGTCGACGAAGCGAGGCGGCTGTTGACACGAGCAGTTAACGATAGTAGTGCTAGATTTCATTCACCGGCGGGCGCACAAAGGTAAAGATTCTTTTTCCAGCACTTACGAACGGAAAGGGCGTGCCACACCCCTTAATTCGAGCATGACGTAGCAGGGCCTCCGGCTACGCGCCCCCCATGCGGAGCGAGCGACCGCCTCGGCCACCGAGACGGCGTTGACAGGTGGGTCTCGTCCCCAGGAGTAGCCGGGGACAGCTGGGGCTCCGTCACTGAGGCTGCTTTGGGCTGCTTGGGCGGCCATGGGCTGACAATTTTGGGCATGGGCATGGGTATGCCCCCGAAGCCGACGACCTCTTCGACCTGTATGCACCTCCCGCGCCGCGTTTCTGCGCAAGCTGCGCGACGTTGCGCCAGAACTTATGCCTTTCGCGCGCATTTTCTACGGACGCCCGTCGGCGTACCAGTAGTGGGACGAGGGGGTGCGCCACGAAATACACCAGGCGGAGGGGTGCGAGCAGGGCGACCCTGTTGCCCTTGCCCTTTTCGCACTAGGCCAACACGACGCGCTGCGTCAGGCCGACTCTGGCTTTCCTGGACGACCTCTACGTCGTCCTGGCGGCACCCGCCCAGGCGCGAACAACTATGGACCTCGTCACAGGCACCGTTGCGGTGGCGATACAGGAGCATGCGCAGCGCGAGCAGAAACAGCTTCCAGCCCGCCGCTCGCATGACTGAAGGGTGTCTACCCTCTTACCAAACTCCGCCCGCAAGTCCAGCCAGGCCAGCATCACCCAGGCGGTTGCAGAGGTTGCCGGCGTAGCACTGCGCGGGGCAGGTAGACCGGTGGGCACCCTCGACGTGCGCTGCGGCTGGCACGTTCGGCCGCCGACGTGAGCACGGCGGCAGGGGTTGCGGGGGGCGGGGGTGCATGCGAAGGCGTGAGCGAGGGCCGCCGCCTCCACTGCCGCCGCCTGGCCCCCGAAAGCCTGCAGGAAAGCGGATTGCGCAACGGCGTGCATGTAGCCTGTGTTGTCCGCTGCCAGTGCGACTGCCTGCGGAAGGTTGGTAGTATCCTCACGGTGCTCGGCAAGTGTACCGCACAAGTGGATTGCCGCTTTTCCGTCAACGCGACCGCGTGTACGAACGCCACAAGCTCACCTGTACTGATCGGCAAGGCGGTGGCCAGTAGCGACGTGAACGCCTGCCAACGTGGTCCGAGCGGACTTGCGGCCCGGCGGGGCAGTGGAGAGTTGGGGACGACACCAATCCGTGCGCGGCGCAGTGGTCGCGCGGCTCACCTCAGAATCCACCTCCGTGGGCAAGCACAGGGGCGCTGGAGACGCGGTGGGGGGGCAACCGCGGCGGGGGAAGGAGGCGTTATACACTGGATGTCGTCACCGTCCGCGCAGTCACAGTCCCTCGGATGCTTCGCCGCCGTCGCTTCCCCCAACAACACCGCCGTCCAACCCCCACGCTTGAGGGTCCTGCACTGGAATGGGGCCTCAGCAGGACGCCTTTCCAACTCCACCACCTTCGTTTGACCGGTTTGAAAGGGAAGCATCCCCGCGCAGGCGTCGCATCGAGCGCCTGCGTTCTGTCCACGGCGCGGGGTCCAGGGTGTGAAGCCTCGCCTACGCGTCGACCGGCGTACGGGTTCCATCGAGGCAAACATGGCAAACAACGCGGTGGGCTAGGGTACATGGGCACAAGCGGCACGAAGCTGGGCAGTAGACAAGACAGCAAAGCTTGCGCAGGGGGCTGCCGCACACCTTTTCTCCCAAGCCGCAGTCTCCGGTAGTGAGGATATGTGAATCGCTTGCGGCACGCCTGCGAACAGGCGGCGTGCCGGCGGGCCAAAAATTTGTGACAGGCACGCCTGCTGCTGAAAAATCAAAAACTCATGATGCGCCTCCTCGCGGTACGCTTCAGCGGCCCTTGCCACCATGCATCTGATGTTTGGTTCCAGCTCTGCGGCTTAAACAGCCGAAACCCTCCAAACGAATCATTCCCGCTAAACGAATCATTGTTTCAAAGGCTCCAGGCATCTTGAGCCAATATGGCTATGCCACCCTCGTTTCCCCGCTGACGCGCACAGGTTTTCCACAGCCTTGCGCGGCGGAGAATGATGGGGCGGCGCTTCGGGTGGCGGAAAGACGCAAGCGGGCAGCCTATCCAGAACTCGCCCGCAAGAAGCTGGTCGTGCGAGGCGCGCTGCGGTTCGTCAGAGATCTGATCCGTTTGCGCGCGTGCCGCGCGCCCCCCACAGTCCGGCAAGCAGCGGCAGCGGGCTGGGCGAGAAGGTGGTGGAGCGTGCTGTCGGTCGCTGTGCAAGCAGCCGTCGGCACCACTGCCCTTGGCCAGGTGCCCTGCATCTCGGCAGGCTCGGACTTCACGCCGCTGCCGCTGGATCGAATCCTGGAGCCGGGCATAAGTGCGGCAACTAGCCGCCTGCCCATGCGGCCGTGAGACCACGAGTCGGTGCCGGAGAAAAGGAGCGCTTGGAAAAAAAAATAGGCTGTACGGTGGCTGAGCGCGAGAGCAATGACGACGCATCAGCTCGCGCGACGCAGGTCACCGCGAACTTGAACATCCTTCAGCTACAGTTTGTACATCTCGACCGTGGCGCCAGGCACCACGCTTGGAGAGACTGGTTTTTCTTTAGAGACTGGTCCGAAAACGACCGTGAGTCACGGTCAGAGTGAAAAGTAGACTATTCAAGCATACATAAACCAACAAATACCAACAAACAAAAACCAACGCAAACAAAAGCTGATAAGTAAGGAGGGAGTTCACGAATGCTTGAAGCATATGTACAAATTAAATTGAAACAAATGCCGCTCAGATGTATGTACAAAGCTCGTACTCAAGCCACCCTTTTCTCATATCACGCACGCTTCGGCATGAATGCGCACATGATAAATGTTGTTCATGATATCACAAGCAGAGTTGGTATTGGCATCAGTACAGAACAAGTTATGCAAAGAGATGGAGCATGATGGAGCTGCGAACTTCGTGCCCATCTCCGACGCAAAGCTGAGAGCGCTGAGCATGTGAGCCGCGCATGATCCAAGGAGTCGGATGCTGACTCACAAAAGCGACACGGGATGGAGGCATGATAAGCTGACGAGTGGCGATGCCGAGCTGCACGGCCGTCACGAAAACAGTGATGGCCGCTCAAAGGAGCGCAAACAAAGCATCCGCGACTTGCTTGACAGTGAGCGTGAATTCCTCGTCCGGCGCCGCCAACGAAGGGAACATCCTCTTGCCATTTCTTGCAGGCGGAAGAATCCAGCTCTCGTTCACACACCAAATTTGCGGAGAATCGTTTTGCTGCTTTTTTCGCATTTGTTCAGCCATGATGTGTGAGCTCATGACGTCCAGTCCAGTAATAACTTTGACAAGCACATGTTACAATGTCACTTGCTGTGTTGACTGTTTGCCTGCGCCCCAGAGGGCTGCCTATCGGCTTGCAGTTCTCGCGCAGTTGATAGTGCACGCGCTCCATGAGGTAGTCTCGCTTTTGTTGCAGCATTGACCGAACCTGCACTGGCATTAAACAACGCACTGCGCGTGCTGAGGGCATGGAAGTTGTTCTTCCGAGGTCGAGCACACAGTCCGGTGCAGCCGCTCAGAGCGGGCCGCACGCAACGTGCGGCGCTTGCGCGCTCCGCGACCTTCAGCGCAGCGCCGTCCACCTCCACGGTGCATGGGTGCGGATTACCCGTTCGTGCAAGAGGGGACACCCGCGTCGCGTCGCTGCACAGCGCTGCTCCGTTGGCGGTGGCCCCGTTCACGACGACGTCACGGTGGCGGCGGTCGTCGGTTGAGACGCCACGCGGAACCAGGCACGCTCGACAACTTATTTTGTCGCGTCTGGCCTCGGGCAAGCGAGTGCGTTTTTGTATTTTTTGTTGTCGTTCTGACCCGGTTTTAGTATGCATGGAGATGTCCTCACAGTCTGCTGGGCGCCGGCGGCAGGTGGCCTGCCAGAAGTTCCCCGAGCCGGACCTCGTGCATGCAAACGACGCCACAAAGCAATTTGCTGGAATTTGCATTGTTTATGGTGGGATGCGGCTTGCCTCGTCGCACGGAATGGCGGTGAGCCATGCTCCAGGCAGCATGCGAAACGTACTCGTGAACGGCGCGGCAAGGAGAGCATCGCGAGAGTGCACAGTACACAAATGCTCTTGCTCGGTGCGAAGCCTTTTTTCAACCCATGAACCAAGACAACTACGCCTTGTTAGGCATCGGGCTTGTCGCCTCGCCACACATCATCGCCCAGTTCTGCAATCCGGCCTGCTGTGCAGCGACGACGCGGGCAAAAGATTGGATGCGATGCCACACCAGTTTTGTATACACCGTGCACCTGCGTCGAGAGCGGCTCAGCATCGTGACCACGTAGCGGTCATCCAGGAAGGCCACGAGGCGGTCGTCGGGATGGACGGCTTCCGCCCGCTGTTGGAGGGCATCGTACTGTACAAGGGAAACGTCGCGGCAACGGGCCTGCACAGTCCCACCAACAATAAGTGGATGGCTCCCATAATAAAACAAGCGCACGAACGGGAGCATCCCCCTCCCTTCCCCCACAGCGCGAAGTTTGCCGAGGAAGGCCGCCCACGACGTGCTGACACCAGAACGGCTTCTCTGCGTGTCGCCGAGGCATGCCGAGGCATGCCGAGGCGTCACGCACGTGGTTTGCAAGGGCATCCGTTCCAGCTCGAGCCTGAAGCGAACTGGAATGCATGGTCGAATTTGTCGGCCCACTCCCGCGAGTGGCAGGTGGCGAGTGGCAGGTGGTTCAAAACCAAGCGACAACGCCCATCACCTCTGGCGATTCCACGCAGGCCCCCGTCTGCTTTGCGCAAGGCTGTGAGGCGAGCTTTGCACACGTCCGCCGGCACTCGAGCCTGCATGACGAGCGTGTGGCCAGCAGCTCGATAGCTAGAGTTCCACGTGTTCCGTTCGCGCGTGAAATCACGTAGTCACACCGTTCGTAAAAACATTCACTTCGATCACCACCAAATAGTATTTTCATCAACGACGAATGAAGGGCCTTGAAAAAACATACTAGATATAGGTCCTTTACTCACTTCTTTCTCACATTTCCTTCAATCGCTGAGTGAATTCATGCATTCGCTCACTGGTTCGCTTCATTATCCGCCGACCCCGCCCCCGGAGGGCATCATGGGACCTCCGCGGCCCTTCCGGACCGGGCCGGATCGGGGCGGGCACGCGAGAGCACCTTCAAAAGCATTCCAAAGCAGGAACCGCACCGATGATTTTGAGCTGTTTTTCGACCTGAAAAAGGGTTGGCGAGCATCATGAGCATCAGCGGCGTCGCTATTTCGGGAAGAGGGGCTCCAAATCCCGCCTCGGCAAGGGCAGCGTTTTTGTGGGATTTTCGTGCCCTGGTGTCGATGCTCATGATGCTGGGGGGGGGGGGAGGGCCCGAGGGCTTACAGGGCGAGGAACGGAGCCAATGAGTTCGTGATGCCTCTGTCGGAGGAGGCTCGCGAGACTTTTTCCGGCTTGTGCAGCTTGTCTGGTGCGCGCGCACCGTTTGGATGGCCTTGCCCGCGCGGCGCGCCCACGCTTGCATGCCTCTGCCTCGGGGCGTTGCCGCCCCTGGGCGCAGCCCCTTGAATGAAGCGCAGCCCTTCAGCAGGCCTCGGACGCACTTCACCCTGATGACACACTTGTTGCCTTCGAAAGCACAGACCGTGGGAGAGAGGGGGCCTCCTGGCTTTCTAGACCTTCTTCTTACCAAGCTCCTGCCTCTTCTCGAGACCCCCTGTCGCGCTCTCTGATTCTCGCTTGTCTTGCGTTTTTTCTTTCGTTCTTTCTTTCTTTTCTTCACCGGGCTTCAGGGCAGGACAGCCCCGCGGACGACTCACGCCGCCGTCCCGAGCGGAGACCGAGCCCTCCGAAACGTTGCGCGAGCTGGGGGGCGCTGAGGGCTGCGTGAGGTGTTGGGTTCAAGATGCGCAAAATGTAATTGGCACGTGGGGTGGCGCAGGATGCCAAAAGTAGCCACCCTGCCTGCCGGACATCCACGCTGGGGATGCATGGGATGCGCTGCAGAAGGCATCGTGGCGCAGGCTGGGCGTCCGCGCTCTGGTCCTGGGCGACGTGTTCCGACGTGTAGTGGCCCGGACGTTCGCGCAGCAATTCGGCGACACGTTTCAAGAGGCATGCGCACCGTTCCATTTTTTTTTTCTTCGCGTCTTTTTCCGCCTTTTGCTACGGCTGCTCTACTTGCAACAACGATCAAAACGCTGGCACAGCAGCTTGCGATCGGTTCTTGTCCGAGAGCGAGGATTCTCGAAGGGACGTCACGACTGGAGCTGACGACGCCACATGACTGACGGGCTGGCGAAGCAGCCAGCGACTGCGACCGTGCCAGCGACGCTGGTCGGGGGGGGGGGGGGGGTGCCAGCTGTGCCCTGACCGCATTACAGTACCCAGCGCGGACCTGGTCGTGCCAGACGCAAAGTACCGCGCCATGCTGCTCCCGACGTGCGACTGCCGCTTCCATTGGGCCCAAGCGTTCCGAGAAATGCCGGGAACTCGATGCATTCGGGGACCACCCCACCGCCTGCGTGCAAGTTGGAGTCCCTCGCGCACTGCGCAGGCCCGCTGCGACCTCAAACATTTTGAACCCGGGCGCACGCTTCGACACGCCGAGGTGCGCACACAGCCGCGGGGGGGGGGGGGGGGGCAAGGGCGATGTCGGCTGGTAGGACTAATCATGGAGGGTGTTTCAGCCCCAGCGCTCGCGCCTGCATCCCGTGCACGTCGATGAGGAATCGTGGAACGCTGCCGCGGCAGGGCAGGGCGCTCACTCGGCGTGGCGTTGCGTGCTCTTGCGCAGACGTTGCTCGAGCTGCAGCCGTGCGATGCGGGGTCGGCCAACGCTTCATAACGCTTCCGCCGCAGGTGGCAGCAGGATGCAGCAGGTACATGTGGGCAGCGCAATTCAGCGCATGCTAGATACTCTATAGGGCTCGAAGGCGTCGTGGGTCATGTCCATCGGGCGGGCCGGGTGATCCGCTTCGCCTATGCGTCTGGGGGTGTGGCGTGAACGTCCCGCCATGGCAGCGGCTGTTGTGCCGCCACTCCGGCAGGGGCGCCAGCCGCTGTGACGTCGAATGTGCTCGAACCTTTTTTGCAGTGGGAAGTTGTTAAAAACAAACCAGGCATGAAATGACGACAGTTACGAGTATGGCGCAGCCCACGCGCTGATCCTCGCAAGTCCTCACAAAACGGACTCCTGGAGCCTCTTTCTACGCATTCGGGAAAGCTACCGCTTACAGACCGGATCTGGTAAAGATCAATGCATGTGGAAGCACAGCGCCCCTTCTCCCTCACCGTGCAACCGCGCGCAATGCTGTCATTGAAAGCCTGCTCCAATACGGAGCCCCATGCCACACCGCGAAATATTGCATTCGTGCCCATGTATGCCTTGCCGCTGAAATGTGAGTGACTTTCTCTGAGTGGCCATGCGAAACGCCACATACACTTTGAATTGCTCCTCGCCCCGATTTAGCTCCATCAACTCAATGTACAGACGACTTCACATCTTCATCTGGGCGATCGCGGCCCCATCGCCCGTACGTCGCATCCATCAGATCATCAGATGCAGGCTCGGAGCGATCCAAGTCGACGCGAAGCAATCGCAGTCCTATGGTTGTTGCTGCGGATTTCGCGCTCCGTTGCGCAGCGAGATACAGCTATAAGTGCGGCACTGCCTTCCGCAACACACCAAGCTCCATGTCGCGCACCCCCCTGAAGGCAAGTTTATTTAAGCCAACCTTTCTTGACTGAAATTCAACCTTTCTACGACGCAAACAATGCCCTTTTTTGCGACGCAAAACAATTAGTTGGGGCAGACGCCCGCTTAGTTTCCTTTTTGGGGGCAACTGCCACGGCAAACTTGATTTTTGTTCCCTCTTTGCATAAAACTTGCTTGCTTTTCAAGGGCTGTTGTTGGCAGCCCCCTTTCTCGAAGTTCTTTACAGTTCTCCAGGACTGCCTCTCTGTTATTGTTGGTTTGACCAACAACCGACGGGTCTGCTCTCCACAAGCTTTGTTCCTGAGGGTTATGTTGCAGTATAGCTGGTATACTGTTGCCTTTTTCGGGATCTGGCCAGCTGCCGGCAGAGTCCATCTTTCCCACCAGCGCCAGCTTTGTTCAGCCAGTAGCTGGGTCGGAGATGCGCCATCTCTTGTCATCCCTCAGCTTTGGTTTGCCACTACCACTCCTGGCGGTTCCCCATTCATTCATGCGCTGTTGCGTCACGCATCGTGGATAGTCCGCGCCCGTGAATAGCCGTCAGCGCCTCCAAGCATCTAGACGATGCGTTCTTGTGTTTCCAAGGCTGCGGCGCCACCTTTCAGGTAAGCGGCCGCAGACGTCACACCGACTCACACAACTTTGTTGCACCGGCTTTCTGGAGGTTGTTTCCGCGGCGGGGCGCCCGTTTGCTTTTGTTGCAATTGCTGAGGTTGCTGGTGGAACAGCGTCACTGGGAGCAGCAGACGCAACCTGGCTGCGCTCGTGCCTGCGCTCGTGGTTTTGTTGTGCCTCAGGGTTTTGGGACTACCTTTGCATCTGCTCATATCAGTGATCCTGCTTTCGTTTTTGGGGTGTTGGCTTGTTCAGCATTTGTCTTTTTGAGTCCAGCCCTGACATGCAAGCGCATCTGCTGCTGAGGGGTGAGAGGATGAGGCTTGAGAATGGGGGGCTCAAAAACCGTAAGGCTGGGCGTCTACTGAGGCTCAACGCCTCCTGAGCCGCTTTCCAGAAGCCGTCGGAAGTCTGAGGAAGGGCGCAGACGATTTCTTGAGGAATCCCGTACCGCTGTCAAGTAACGTTTGTAAACTTGTGACGATCCCGTTTATAGTTTATACAAACTTGACGATGGGGGGGGGGGGGGGGGGGGTGCAAAATTCCTCCCAACCACCCCCCCCCCCAGGCAACACTTGTGGTTGGTGAATTGTCGCTAGTCAAGTAACGTTTGTAACTTGACGATGGGGGGGGGGTGGGGGGGGGGGGGGGGGGGCACGATTTCCGCACCCCCCCCATAGTCAAGTTTCGTTTTTCGGCTCCCAGGGATTCCACGTGCCTTTCTGCGAGCGGTACAAAGCCATGGCGGACTTGTCCACAGAAGCCCAAAAGTGGAAGAGAAGGAAGAGAGACAGAGACGAAAGTGAAGGGCAGGTTGTTGTTGTTGTTGCTCTTTTGGCGACTGCTAGGTAGGCGTGTAGAGAACTTTCGACCGTGCTGAGAGTGCTTTGAAAAAGTTGTTTGCAAAAGCACCGGTGGAGGGACACCGACCCAGTCATTCGACTCGCCTATCCTTGGTTGGCAGATGTTGGCAGGTTAGAAGCGCGCAAGAACGCATCTTCTAGATGCTGGAAAACACAAGTTCTGCTATTTCAAGAGGAGGGGGCAGGCGCAGCAAGTGTCACGGGCGCCACGATGCACGCGGGCGCTACAGCAGCCAGAGAGTAACAGTGGCAAAGCCGAAGCTTACGCTGGAGGGATGCCAATTGGCATGACTCCGACGATCTCAGCTAACTTCTGTCGTGAACAAGGCTGGCGCTAGTGCATGGGAAGATGGACAAAGCAGGGCCGACTCTGCGGGCTTCTGGCACCAGGGGTTTCTGGTTTGGCTGCGCAATAGTACCCCACTAATGGGAACAAACCCAATTCTGTGGGGGGAACAAAGCAGACGCAGCGGTGGTTCTTGCTGTTAAGCCATTGAAAAGTTGCCCCCCAGGCTGTGACAGAATGGAAGCACTGGAGAGAACCCTGCGCGCGAGCAAGGAATTGGGAGGGGGGGCGGGCTAGCCACTGCAGCAAGCAAGTCTGAAGTGTGGACTCACCAAACCGCCTTTAGAGTACAGAAAAAGGCCGTTTTTCCAGGTCCTCCATTTAGAAGGCTGGTTTGAAAAACCGGGCTTCCTGGGACCGGGCCACGGCGTAGTGCCACGCCTGTTCGCTGACGCCATGCCACGCATCGTTGCCCAAACGACAGCAGTGCAAGCTTCCATCATCAGTCCGCAACGGCCGAACGCCTGCAACCCGTTCGAAAATGCAGCCTCCACGCGGCGCCAAACACCCGAAGGCGCAGCATGACGTGATCATGGTGCTTTCGTAGTTCTAGTGGGCCTGATTTGCGTCACGCACCACACGTTGGAAGGCGTATCGAACATCTCCGCTCGTCTTGTGCTGATGCTGATAAGAATTTCGCACCTTTCCCGTGCCCTGCAACAAGGAGCGGTTGGGAAAGTTATGCATGGGCATGAAGCTTGTGCGCCGTTTTTTAATTTACCTCCAAGATTTCTGCAGGCAGTGTTCAGTTGCGGCAGGCTGTGGCTGCAGCAAGAAGTGCTCGAGCAAGAGCAACACATGGCGCACAACAAGCTCACCGAGCCGCGCAAGCGTCACGGTGCAACGCGCTTGGGGTAGGCCATTTCTAGTCCACTGCGCTGCTCCAGGGCACTGTGCTGCTTCGGTCATGTCACATGACCGCGGTGCACAACTTTTATGGCGAGCCCACACGTTTGAAAGCACTCGAAGCACAAAGCGCCTGAAGCAGCTGGATTTCTCCTCAGATAGCTGCGCAGCCACACAGCTCGTAGATCTCGTAGCACGTTCCGAGGAAGTGCTGAACGGGCTAAGTACAGATGGATCGCACTTCAGCACCTCCAGCGATAAAGCAGGACCTCATGTGCTCTTTGCTTTTCTCCTTGTATGCTCTCATCAAGCACGCTCTGGGCAGCATCCGAAGTAGCAATCGAGCAGCCAAGGCTAAGGGAATCTTTACAAGAAAAGTGATCATGGTGGCAGTGGTTTCCTCGTAATGTGAAGGTTCTTCTCCATGAGGGTCCCCTTACGGATACACGTTCGGTGCTCAAAGGGGCCTCGCTTTATTTAGTCTTTCAGACTAAATTATGGGAAGAAGCACTACTCACGTCTTCAAGTTAACGCTAAGCACGCCGGCATGAGACGTGCTAGGTTTCAGGGTTCAAGGCTTCCTTCGCCTCTTTTGACTTGTGAAGCTCGTCTCGTGCCGACGTGTTTCACAGATCAGCGATGTCGCGAGCCTGGGCCAAGCTCTTGGGTAGTTGGATTTTTCGCAATTCACAACAGCTCATGTCGGATCCAGCGGACCACCTTCTTGGATTTTTCGCACCACCATCCCCAACAATTGCGTAAACATGCGCTCTGCTCAACCCGACACAAACCCTACACCAAGCACGGGAGGCCTGACAGCTTGGCAGCGCAGCAAGACGGCGAAGTCCTGAAATTGTCGACGGCTCTTGGATCGAAGATCGGAGACCATGTTGTGCTTAGAGTCTTAGGGTCTCAGAGTGGGCATATCGGGCGCCCGAGCAACCATTTTCGGAGGGCAACCTGACCATCCACCCCCACCTCTTCTGGATCATCAATCAGAGGAGGAGAGACTTAGCAAGGGAAGGGTGTGTTGCCTGAGCCTTTGAGGGCTTAGGGCTTACTTAGGGTACAAAGCGGTGCTGCGTGACTGTGTTGCACCCATTTTAATATGACACTCCCCTGTTCGCACGAAAAAAGCCTTGGTACCCTTTAAGCGACTTCCCCGCCCCAGGCCGGAATTGTCCTGGCCTGATTCCAAGACCTTAAGAAAGGACCAAAACCTGAAGGCCGGAAACGTTTGGCATGAAGTACGGTTTCTCCGAGTCTCCCCTGGGCTGTTTAGGGACCGGCCTCGACGTTAGAATCTGTATCGCTAAAAACAATAAGAAACGAATTCGTGCGGCCTGTCGGCAACCATTCACAACTTGTGCTTAAGACCCTGCTTCGTGAGGGAAGCGATATGGATGGAATTGGGTCGGTTTGTGGGCTTTTGTGGGACCTGATGGCTGAAAAAACTTCCCGGAAGAAGAAGCCCCTTTAGCAAATTAAGAGGATCTCTGGCTTCCTGGGTTGGCTTCTGTACTGGGAAAAAGTCGAGACTTCTTAACCGCCCTCCCGCAAAACGATGTACATCAAAGCAGGAGACCTCATAACATTGAATCAGCCCAGGCAACTTTACAACCCGGGAGCAACATCAGCCAACCCGGGAGCAAGAGCAGCCAATGCCCGCAACTCCTTCGAGACTCGCAGCCGCGCGCACGACCTGAGATGGTCTTGAACTGTATCGGCATCGGACCAGGCGTGCCCTCACCTATGCTCATGTTCTTCCAAAGCGTATCGAAGGGTTCTCGTTTTGAGGGTTGGTGGTCGGGTGGTATCCCGGACTTGACCCGAATCCGCGCGTTTTCGTTCGGCAGCGCCCGCAAGCATCAACAAGTCGCGAGCGTTCGCCCGCGAAAAGGGGACAGTCACGAACATGGGGACTGTCGGGGTTGCCACGCTCGTGACATCTTGTAATGTGTGACTGTCGTATACTGTCGTCATATCTTCCTGTGCGAGAAGTGTTGACTGTAACGGTCATGGTGCATGCAGGGGTCGCCATGGTGACTGTTGTCGCTTCTGATGCTTTGGACACTTCTTTAGCTTGTCTTCAGTGCGATAAGTGGTGACGGTCACGAACATGGGGACATGTGGGGACTGGGTCGCCATTCTCATGACTGTCGTCACTCTTGGAACCTGGGCTTGGTCTTCGCAGGGCCTACACAAACCTGTGGACAATGTATCCTTGCCTTCGTGTCTCAGTGTTCTGTACATTGCGCAGACAAGATGCAAACTGTTCCACCTCGACGCAGCCGGGGCTTAGGTGAGCTTGACCTTGGCAGGCTGGTTACACAAACCACTAGTACTAGAGCTCTTTGAAATCAACGGCGTGCACCGAAACCGAGAAGTTTGTATCCTGACATTGTGGCAACTGCGACCGCTTCTTTCGCCGTCGACGTTGGCAAAGAAGTGTCCAACACAGTGAAATACATCAATACAACATTTACTTGATCAAGCGAACACACACACACACAGAGACACACATAGTAGTTGCGGAAGGTCAAGCTCTGCATGAGATTGCCAGTCAGTGGCCCAGGCAAGCCTCAGCATTGTTACCGGCTTAGCAAACAAAGTTAATGTTCGATCAAACTGGAAGAAGCACACAGTATTGCGTGCATGCGTGATTCTGGATCATGCAGAATTCGCTTTAGGCGATAATATGCACAAAAAAGCGATGTGGTGATCTGTGGCTTGAACTAAGGCAAAGTGTGTCCCAAACATCAAGCATGGATGAAAGGGTCTATAGGGTTGCTGTCCAGAGTAGCACCCCCCAGAACAGAACAGGCATGCCAAAGCACCTCTAGTTTCCAAGCCATGTTCCCGAAATGCACCCTCGTGCGCGTTGCCGGACGCTGCGGGACTGAGCTCCAGGCCCGTAACGTCGAGCGGTGCGGCATACATCAACCCACATGCTGGGACGCCGATACAAAGTCAAAGCGAAGGATTCAAGAGACCCAGATGTCCTGGAAGCCCGGGAGGTTAAGTTTGGAGCGCATTTCGATAGATCCCAGACATTCCCAAAAGCCAGAGAAATTACCAAGGACGTCTGGGTCGGCCTTGCAAGCATTGCCCTGGCAAACTCGCGGCAGCATTGAGCAACAAATTGATCAAACGCACCTCTGATTAGAGGAGTTGCCCAGCACCACGTTCGAGTTTGCCAAACGAAAAGGTGTTTATCAACACGAGGTCGATTGCAGAAACTGTCCCGTGCTGTTCGTGGATCCTTCATGGGCGACCCTCGTTTTGACTTAATGGTCACAGGGGCAGATCGAATTGAAAAGCACATGTTAAAAATTTCAGCGGGATGGCCGCTTTCAGTGCCCCCTCTTTTCGCGGGGACCTTCAGCAGCCCTCAGCAAGAGAATGGCATGGCTCGAGATCTGCGACCTACACCTTCACATCATGTCTTGAGGTCGCCAGTCTGCGTCACGGTTTTTCACTTGCGGATCTACTTCCACGCCCTAGTGGCTACTGCCACGCAGGTGCTGAAGCGCCGGTCGATGAGAGCATTTGCAGATGCCAGGACCAAGCAGGCTCATGCCGCAGCTTGTAGCTCCAAATTTACTTGCATCTCCGTTCCCGCTTGAAACGCGGTGGTTGTCAAGAAAAAGACGTTGCTGTCGAAATCACCCAGAAAAGTTTCAGCAGCACTGCAATTGCCCAGAAATCCGCACCGGACCCAACTAGCTTTGCAAGCAACAAGGGTTACGATCCTCCCAAGGTCGACTGCCTGGCGACTTATGCCTGGAAGCATCTCTGCTTTTTTGAAAAGCACCTATGAAGTCTATGAAGGATCTGCAGTCTAGATCGCACCCGCAACCAGATCGCAACCCTCGTTGTTGAGTGCAGTGCAGCGGCGCTTCACCGGCAATTGTTCCGAGGCCAGAGCTGACTCTTATTGACTCTTGCATTCTGCTACTGACAGTACTTGCTTTCCCCTCGCTACTGGATATCCTGACAGTGCCACAGCGACTGAAGCCCTGTCGCGGGTTCGGCTGCGGAGCTACAGTCCAAGATCTAGAACTGCTGGTCGTTCCTACGACTGGCACAGGGCAGCTTCTTCAGGTATTACGAGTAATTGCTAGACTGAGGTCTGGTACGAGTACATTGAGTACATTGCTCTAGCCAGGAACTCTGAGAAACCGCTGTCTTCGACGGAAGCGAAGGTGTCGCCCACCAGCGGCCACCAGTTCCACGTGCGAGGCAGGGGGGCCAAAAGGCCCCTTACAGTAGCACCCAGAGGGCACCCAGAGGGCAATAAACCCCGTTTCCAGCATGGAAAATTTACGCTCACCATGGCCAGTCCAGAAGGCTCACAAGTGATTCCCTATGATCAAGACCTGGGCGGCGGATCGGAGAGATTCGAGATGTTCTGAAGACCTAGTTCGAAGTGAGAAGAGGAGTCAAGGATGAGCCTCGGTGAGGGCACTTCCAGGGCAAAGAGGCAAAGACTAATGCCTTACAGTTTCCTTCTTGTGTTTCTTCTTGTGTGTGTGTGTAGCTCAGCAGGCAGCTTTCGGATGGCTTTGCTGCCCGTCAGCACCTCAGCATGCACAGAGCGCCGACACCTAGCGCAAAAGGGGAAGATGTGTACATCATCTCATGTCATCCTCCAACAATGAAGAGGTGTCCCGAAAACCTCTGCACACCTCAGAGTGCACTGCGCAGACACTTTAGACAGGCTCAAAGCAAGATGTGAACGACTTCTCTATCTCTCTAACACTCACTCTCGCTCGCACCTCCGGTACCCTCTTTTGGGGGCGGAGTTTCCTGGTGCCCGTGCCGTGGCTGCCACCCTTCTCCCCGGCCTCGTGGACGATTTGAGAGCTTGAATGGGCTCAGAGCTCAGACAAACAAACTGCTCAGTCCTGCTGGAAGCCAGATTGGAACCTAAACATGTATGACACGACACTAATCCTTTGAAGCCCACAGAGCCTGGGCCTTTCCAGGCTCCTTCGAAGGCCTGACAGTCACAGGATGCAGGACACTCTCAAAAGTACTAGTAGGCCCCCAGGGGGCTCAACTTGTAGATGTCTGTGGTTGAGTGACTGGGGGAGGCAGAGTTTTAGATTTAGACCTGCACTATTTCCTCCCAGTTTGTACAGATGTTCCCAACGACACAGCTTTCACCCTCTGAAACTAAAATGCACTGAATGGCCTTCAGTTGTTCCACCCTGACTAAACTTATCTGCCCTATTTTGGATCTGGGGCATCCAAGTTTTTGCATGTCATTTCATCTCTTCAAAACTTTCAACTACAACTTTGCTTTTTCCTTTTTAAACGACGGCATGCTACTGTAGCAGTCGCGGTCGGGGAGAAGACGCACATCTCCCTGCTAGGTCTAGCAATGTCGAGGAGTCTAGCGAGTCGCGGTGACACGAATTGCCAGCCATGCAGACAGCGCTCCGACAACATCCGACAACCTTCAGCGACTTGTCAAAGAACAAGGCTGAGCGCAGAGCAAAGCAGTCTCGTCTTCACTGGTGTCCTTTCTGAAGCACATCTCAAATTCGACATGCGTCCAAAACACGCTTTGGGACTGCAAATCGCAAATGAGGACCCCCAGCTGCGATGCATTTCTTTGCAGAATCAGTCCAGCAATCCAAGTTTGAAGCCCGACAGTGGCTTGAGCAGCATGAGCCCTTTCAAGGGGGCTAATGTAGCGTTAACATTGACGGATAGACTTCTCCCTGATCCGGAGCCTTCGCTGTCTCTGGAGGCGTCACACCTGGGGGCACACTCATCAAGGATCCATTCTTAATGACCCGTAGTGAAAACATACAAGTAGAGCTCCAACGTGATTTCGTCAAGATCATCCCAGAATACGCACAACATGGTAGCATGTCGGCGGATACCCTGGGCAGGGAACGTCGATTTCGACAGAGCAGCTTCATTCGGCCTTGGCTCTTCAATGCATTTGGTACAAATTTGGTGGTTGTCTTATGAACCTTACGTACTGTCGCCTTTTGCGATGAACAGTGCCCATGCCCCTGGGAACTCGCCACGAAGACTGTAAACCCCCGTAGCCCCACGGAGCAGGCCGAATGAAAGCTAGGGCACGCAAGGTGGGACGTGGCCGGTCGGGTTCAGAGTTCAGGGTGTAACAGGTTTAGGGTAGCCTGCGGTTTGCACTTCTCAAAAATTCGGTTACGGTATGTTGGCACAAGCTGCAGGACCTTAGATGGGGGGAGGGGGGGTGAGGGGGGTGAGGGGGAGGAGGGGCCCTCCCCCCTACCTAGATGCGATAACTCAGGAAACATCAGGCCAAAGGTCCCCTCAAGTCCTGTCCTGATGGGCCCAAAGCAACAAGGTTGTGCTAGCTTTCGTGACAACGAAAATGTAACACACCGCCTCGGGACACAGCACAAATTCTGCACGACAAGCCGGCACACTCCCAACACAACCAGCTCGGCAACATGATTTGGCATTTCTTCTCCTGCGCGAGTATGGGATTTGCAAACTCCGCGCCATGAGAGGATTTGGACTAAACTCGAGCCGCGATCACGCGCCCTTCCGCCATTCCACTTCCTCGTCACGCCCCCCTGCCCACCAGTCTGCTGGAAAAGGATGGTCAATGAAGAAAAACATGCCTGTTGTGGGCCCCTGCGCTAGCCCCAACAATCAGATCACCACATCTCTGTCTTCCTCTTCTTCGTCTTCTTCTTTTTCTTTTTCTTCTTGTCCTTTCCTCTCCCCCTCTCTCTGCAATCATGACTGCAACCGCCTTTGTCCAGACGAAGCTGCTGCCACAGGGTGGTCTCACGGGCAACATTGCAACACGATGCCAGAGCTTCCGGCCCACTGCGCTGTAGGCATAAACGGGAGGGGCCTTGGACGTATTCCTGGCGCAGCTTCAATAATTTAATATGTGTCTGAAGGATCGAGCTTTGCGGATTGAGGCTTTCAGGCTTTGTGCGGCAGAAGATCCTCGAGACAAAGCCAGGTATGGTCCTTTAAACGGAATTCTCATATAAAGCGACCTACAAGGGCACCAAGCCCTGATTTATCGGAATTAAAGACTGTTAGGCCTTCTTGTTGGATGTGCTACAGGGTGGCAGTCAACCCTGAAAAACTTCCAAGAAGACCTGGCCATTTTGCCCATAGTGCAGAGCTGAGCTGAAGCAGAGAGCCCGCCGTGACCCCCTCAATTCTAGCAAGGGTTTAAAGTCTTACTTGGAGTCGAAGTTCAGATTCGCTATTAGGGCCAAAGTTGTGGTTTTGGGGTGCAACGGGAAGCTGGGCCACAGCTAATGCGGGAGTGAAGCAGCTCCAGATCCGATTTGAATCGAGAGATGGCGAGAGTGCATGCCCCCGCAGCTCCCACCACAGGCACAGGCGACTTGATTTGGTTCAAAATGACCAGAATGGCGAAACCAACAACTGCTTTGCGGGATGAGCCAGCAATCCTCGCTCGGGACAGCATTCTGGGTTCCGACGTCATGTGCGAACTGTTCTTGGCCATCTTTGAAGTCCAGCATGGCACGACCGAACGTCTGGCAAAGCCTCCCAGGTCCTCGAAAAACATCTAAAGACTCGAAAAACAAACCCAGGATTAAGGTGCGGGTGGAACAGAAGGAGTGAGCGAACGAGGGAGAGAGGAGGGGAGGGGAGAGGAGGGGAGAGGAGGGGAGAGGAGGGGAGAGGAGGCGAGAGGAGGGGAGAGGAGGGGAGAGGAGGGGAGAGGAGGGCGCGAGAGTGAGAGTCAGAGTGATGCTTTGGATGCTGCTGTGTGGTCCCTGATGCCGGACCCTCACAGCTTCTGCCCAGCACCGGCCTTGCCGTGGCCCGGCGAAGCTGCGGATCCTGCATCTTGAGGTTTCAATTGCAGTGCTGCCTTCGGATGTGTAAGGCCTGAGTTTTGAGGCTTGCTACGATATGTTCCCCACCGGCTCATGCTCTCAAGCTTGGGGTCACGGTCGACAGCAAGCAAGGGACCCATTCACGATGAAGACAAGACGACAAGCTAAGCAGGGTGTTCAATGGTGTTCAGAGCTGTGGCAGAAATCGGCCACCGGCGGCCGCACCCCCAAACCCACGCGTGCCTGCGCGGCAAATTCCTCGTCATCCTGGCTGGCTTCTGGTCAGTTCGCTACAATCATGATGGTCCCTTTCGCGTGCCGGAGATACAACAGGGACCCAGAATAAGAAAGTGAAAGGATCTTAAACAACAAATGGAACCCTAATTAGTGCACATCGCCCCTCCGCTCTCGCTGCAGGCCCACTACCTCATGTCTGGCTTCTGCCTCGTTTCGGTTAGTGCTTGCTTGGGTTGAGGCATCTCCGTTCTCGCCTACGTCTGCAGATGTCAGAGAGATCGGATCAGCAAGTGCGGTGAGTTCGGGAGACGCTTTTGTAGGCGTGCAACTTCTTCGATGCAGACACTGCCTCAGGAATGGGAGTTGTTTGAGACCTTTACCGGGTTGCTTTAAAGAGGGACAAGCCTCAAACATCCGTAAGGCATGCCGCACCTCGCTGCCCGACTCATCTGATGAAGTGTCGTCATCCTCGTAAGTGTCCTGTGGGGTCTGGCACAACTTTTTTTTAATTTCGGAACCAGCAACTATAGGGTGCTTTCAAGGGTTCCCTAGTTCCCTCATTCCTTTAACTGTGGATTCTTTAGACATTGTTGGGCTCCAAGGCCCTAAACCCTAGATGTGTAGGTGCGCCTCGGCTATGGATTCCAGAGCCCACAACCCTAAACCCTGCTTGAGAGGGCTGTCTACAGGTCAGGAATTCCCGAGCCTCCTGTGTGTGGGCTGCTTGCTCCTGAACCTGGGCAAATCACGGGTGCATTGCTTAGAAGGGTTGAGGATTGAGGGTTTGTCTTGATTCCCCCTAAGGGTTCCAGCGCAGCCCCGTGGTCCGAACCCCCGAAACGGTTGAATATGTCCACCAAGCTCCAGCCAATGCAGCAAAGCAGCTTGCACGTCGAAATGTGGGGAGTTGTCGTCATCCTGCAAACATATTTATTGAAGACTGTTGATCAATGTGTCACCTTCGTAGTTTTCGTCTCCCGCTGCGTCAAACACCAGCAGATAAACCTTGCCGTTCTAACCACATCTAGTTGCCACTGTGTCTTGCCGCTTGCGTCACCTCCTACAGCAGATGTAGGATCTCTGCCGCTTTGTTCTTCCGTACCATCGCAATGAAGATGAACATCGTTTGTGCAACCCGTCGACCCGTTATGTCCACAACTGGATTGCTCCATCACGACTTGGGCTGGGGTCTCAAAACCCATGCAGCACTCTAAGCCCCACTAACCTCTCCTCCCGCACTTCGCTGCCCGTAGGGATGAGGCGGTGCAAGTAGGACCTCTGACAAGGCCCGTTCGGTGGACTTTGCGTGCTACCGCCTGCCGATGATGTGGAACTATGAGGACGTTTTGACATGTAACCCACTCCCTCTGAATTGTCACAAACAGAAGTATCTCCTATAGTGTCCGTTTTTGAGCATTGCGGTAAAGTTCCTAAGGGCTTGCTGTGAATTCGCGCTTTCTTGGGTTTTGGTACTCTTAAATGTGCAGCCCTTCCGTTTGCATTGATGCAACTAAAACCCTATGACTTCTGCAGCCTCACCGGCCTACAAAAGGGTGTGCCAAGGTTTCCATCATATTTTCGCGCGCCTGGTGCAGAGGCCGTGCGGGCCCTGCAGAGCTGCGGGAGGCGGCCGCTGGAGCGGGTAGCCTTTGCAAAATTCAGTTTCGGGGAAGGAATGGGAAACAGCTTTTGACAAAGCATGCATGAGGCTCCTCAGATACGATGCGACACCGCAAGCTTTTGAAGTTTCAGAAGCCCCTTCCCAAACGACCATGCACCTCGAACACATCCGATGGCATTGGCTGATGATTCGGATGCCACAGATGTCATTCCCATATTTGGGTACCCACTTGGTGTACGGCGCTGTGCGTCGGGGCTCGACTGCGCTTTGCCGCTATGCCTTCTTGCCTGCAGTGCCTTTTTCGCAAGGCGAACGAGATCATGCAGGCCCACGTCCAGCTGGTGCTTCATCGTCCTCGAAGATCGAGCAAAATGGGCCAGAAGGTGCGTTCTATTCTCTGTGTTCTTTTCGTCCTCAAAGTTTGGCTGTGCTTGGACGACAGCTTCAGGTGAGACGGGGTCGTATTTGAGCGTGGCGAATGCCAGCACGTCGTCTACCAAAACAGGGACACCCGCAGAGAGGAGCCCAGCCTTCCTTGAGCTGACTGCAGACGGAATTTTATCTCAAAGTACTCAAAAGGGTCTTCTAATGTCTTCTACTTATTCTACTTCTCAGCTTGCCAGCGGTAGCTGCAGCCGTTTTGACATCAAGCGAATTCAAGCGATGATCGAAGAAATCATGTTGTTCGCCGCCGAGGTGAAGTGGATGGTTTTCAGGCTCCTCTGCGGATGTGTGGTTGTGGTCTCGGCGTCGTCAGCTCAAGGGTTTCGGACTCATCCCTTGGCGCATGGTGCATGGTGGTCCTAACTCCCAGTCGTGGAAAGTGGATAGGGTTGCCATCATAAAACCCATGGATGTACGATGTACGATAGGTGCCGCCTCTCACGGCAGTCGGCAGTTCCGTGACGAATGTAATGTTTGGGGAAGGGCGCAAAGAGATGAGAAGAGAATGAGTGAAGAGAATGGTGCAGGACAAAAGACACAGAGGCCAACAAGGTGGCAACCTCAGACATTTGCAAGCGGCAAAGCGTGGTAGGACAAACCCCGGCGCTACTACGGATCCGGTCAACCTACGGATCAGAACGCACAGCTGTTTATACTCCTGCTCCGATACGAGTTGTGAAGTTGCTGGTGAGCAGCACGCTTCTACGACGACTGCAAATAGACCGGATTGACTGCTTTACAAGTCACTCACATAAGGCATGATTCTTTAAACAAGGCATGCAACATGTGCAAAAAGCGTAGCACATGTGTAAAACAAGGAGGAAATATGCGCCAGAAAGCGCAAAGCGACAAAGGGGAACCGACACGCAATCCCATCTTGCAATACCTGCCCAATCCTTCTGCACAAATTGGTTTAAACATGTAGTATGTGGCTTTATTCACCATAATAATTCCATCATAAACAAAGGGTCTTTCATGGAGCTCACCCATGCGAGAGGCTCACTCGACTATAGACTACAAGCCACTTACTGTCTTGAAAGCTTGACCCTTGAGCCCGACTAACCTGATGCACTTGGGCACAGGCCACAGCTGCCTTTGCTGGGTCCACCGGCAAAGATGGGCCTCACGAAGACGCCGGTCCGCGTCACATGAAGGCTTGGGGAGATGGAAGAGACCATGAAGAGACCTACGTGATCTTACGATGTTTTGTTCCAGGCCCCACCAAAAGGCATCCATGAGGGCGCAACGAACAGCAACCTAGGGGCCCTAAGATTCTCGCCACCGGCCATCCTTGGACCCCAAACAAATTGAAAAACCCTAAAGGGCCAAAGGGCCCCTCTGACGCCTCTCAACCCATAACCTCTAATTTTGTCAAACTCGATCTAGACCTCACAGGCAAAATCCCAAACCCGCAAAAAAAAAACACGCACAAAAAAACACACACACACACACACACACAACGCGCACACACACACACAACACACACGCACACGAACACGCGCACACACAAACACAGGGGTTCGCACCCTCTTTCGAAGGGGTCGTCAATTTGGGAGTCAGGGTATCCGATTTTGCAGGTACGTAAACCAGGCATCCTTGCTCTATCACACACACACACACACTGTGACACACAGACACACAGAGACTCCCAGACACGGAGACACTGAGACACAGAGACACAGACACACAGACACACAGAGACACAGACAGACAGAGACAGACAGCCAGGCAGCCAGCCAGCCAGGCAGCCAGCCAGCCAGGCAGCCAGCCAGCAAGCCAGGCAGGCAGGCAGACAGACGGAGAGAGACAGGACCCCATAAAACCGACTTCAACACTCTCCAAGCCACCGAGCCCGCGGCTTGTATCTTCGAGGGGAGATGGTTCGGAACCCGTGGTCTGAACAAGGGTGGTCGGCTGGAAGGAACCACCTTTTGCCCGCGGACGGCATGCCAGGACTGTTCTGGGTTCTAGAGTCTCTAGAGCCCTCTTGAAGGGATCCCACAGGATTGCCATAGGGAATTCAGTGTCTCGCAATAGAAGGTATTGTTGCATGATGTTGCATGATCTACAGAATCTACAGTATCTGGTCGCCATCCTGTCTGTTGAAACTTACTGAGGATCGTGCGAAAACGGCAGCTCGGTGTTGCACAAAGGACACCTCAGACCGGGAAGCGAAGGGCTGTTACCTTACCAATCCCTAAGCTCCGTCAACGCAAAAACCTGACTGAGCCCTAAAAGACAAACTGGTGCCCTCTTGGTGCGGGACTGAGGCATGTCAATTCTGCTGATGCAGACCCTCGCAGGATCAGCCAAGGCTCCATGCGAGGCCAAGCCGCACAAGCTCCACGTGAAATGCTCAGATATGCTCAGGCTCTCAGGCTTCACATGGCTTCACATGGCTTCACGCATTCTCCTATATACTCCCTGCCAGACCGGCACAGGGCCTGTGGAAGTGATGTTTGCCTTATCCGGAGTTCAGCTTGCAGGAACGATGTGTCCAATGTGTGCTTCAAGAAACAACTTGGCAGTCAATCGTCCAGGCCGCCGACAGGGTGTACAAACAATGGCTTCCATCATGAGTGGCTCCGAGCACAGCGCGCAGTACCTGAAGCAAACCCATATCTCAGAGTGAACGCTCGCTTGGCTCAGCCTGGATTGGCATGTTTCTAAAACGCGTTGCGTGCGTCTAAGCGTGGGAGGGTTCGCAGGTTGCTCTGTGAGCCCCAAAACACGGGGCACATGCTGTCATCCACTGCCAGAGGATCCCCAGTCCAAGCGAGCTGCAGCCACTGCCTAACGGCGCAGAGCACAGCTGTCTTGGCACAACTGCCACGGCATCATGCTACGGCATCGAGCATGCGCTGGCAGGCGCCATGCGATCCTCTCTTTGGATGTGGCCATATCGTCACGAAAAGCGTTTCTTGATGTGCCGGGACAATTCTGAGCAGCTAGCGCGCTCTTGGGCTCTTAGGGCTCGGCAACTTCTGCGCCGCCTGGAGCGGTGCGTCCTGGCGGAGCTCACGGCTTCAGATGCAGTGCAAACTTGGGAATCAGAAGGCTCCCAACGGGATTGCAACAAAGAACTGCATTAGATAATTTACGGACTCCACCGGGCCACGGTTTGGTTCGTCGGGAAGCCAAGATTTTTCAGGCAGCAAGCACCTGACAAGAAATTGGACAAGAGCCGGCCGCTTGTTCGCGGCTTGGGCATAGGAGAAAGAGCAGGGAGCGGCGAAGTGCCTAAAGCTCGCGATGCGCGAGTCGCGCCCCAATTTTGGATCCCCAAGTCCAAAAGCCCTGCAGACACCAGCCATGAACTTGATGCACCTGCTGTGCGCGCGCTGGCAGGGTTTCAAAGAAGTCGTTCGGCACTTGTCCTTCTGGGCCTCGCGATACGTGAAGTCTGTTGGAGACATGTGGACAGGTGTTGGCATGAACTCCAGCAGGGTGGACATAAATTTCCTCACAGGTCTGCAGCCCGCCTAAAAGCGAATGTGAGGGTTCCTGCATAATGAAACGCCTTAGAACACTATCCCCAAAAAAGGGGACCTGGCTTAAAGCGACCCCGTCATTTTCCCCGATCTATACCCCCCAAGTCAGCGAGCGCCGGCGAGTTTTCTGGCCTGGACCACTGCTGCTGCCACTCCCAGCTGCAGGGCGCTGTGCGCGCTGTTGAAGCGCAGCACCTGTGATACTCGAAAGCAGTCTAGGTCGCTTTTGGTTTCTAGTGGTTTCTAGGCCTCCAAAGAACTTATATCGCAGAGCGTTCAGCCACCGAGTCCGAGACAGGGATGCTAACAGTCAAGGCGTGTTAAAGGTCGTGCGGAAAGGCCTCTTCCTATGGTCTGGTGGAAATCTGCCCCTTCAACTCGAACCCAAGCAGCTTCCCCCATGACTCTCATCCAAATTCAACATGTGTAGCTAGGTCCTACATTCGCGTGGCTTTGTGCTGTGCGGAGAACGTGAGGTCTTCCACATCCCCATCTTCAGCTTTGCATAGAAACAGAACTGTACTGAGAATCTACCGTAGCCTTGTCGCACCAGTCGAGCGCTCAAGGTCTCGAGGATTCCATATTGAAGCAGGCCATTTCGCCATTCCCGGCGTTTGCCCATCTGCTCAGCCCGCGACAATCTGAAATCAGAACCTCGCATGCAGACTGGACATGCACACGCACGTTGGGCATGGTTCGGAACACGTCAGCATTCAGCACGGTCACTTTGAACAGATTCTCACCGTGATTGAAAAGAAATTATGTGAAACCACTCGGGCTGCAGCCTTTACAAGCTCGCCAACGTCCTCATCCTCAGATGAAAAGCAACAAGAGAAGCATTGCACGCAACAGATTATGACCCACATTATCGTAAGGTCCTCCTGATTTTGGGGATGCGGGGCTGCTGCTGCTGCTGCCACTTCAGCTTCAAGGACTGGCGGCTGCATGTCCACCACACGCAGCTTGGAATCAGACTTCCATGTCCAAGCTGTTCAGGCCTTCCTGGCAGCTTCAATGCCAGAAAAGGTGCTGTGATACTGGGATATTTCCTCTAGCTTCGTTGATCACACGATGTCACATGATGTCGTTGCCGGCTCCTCCAGGCTTCCTTCCGATGGTCGACACAATCGTCCGGTCTCATTCGAAGCATAGGACCGACGAATTCTGATCTTATTACGACGATGCAGCCCTGTACCCACAAGGCCGCATTCCATGTGCATCACTATAGTGCATTCAACATATGAAGGCATGCACGTCCCTACAGTCATGGCAGGCTGGCCTTTTGGTTGTCTGAACCTCCCAAAGCCTGCCACAGCATGTGAGGGAAATTGCAGAGAGAGAGGCATGAACGAGGAAGTTCACCCTGCTTGCATCAGCAGCCACTCGACGCCCATGCAAGTTGGACACCTAGAAATACAAAGAACTGGCCGGACCATGGATTTGTGCAATACGGATCTAATGCGGTTGGCATCACGGCCGGATCTGCTGATGCAAGTGACTTTCTGGCTGAAATTCTGTGTTGGCCTCGGCTGTGTGGAAACTCTTACAGGCAGGCCTTCTTTCCAAGACTCCCAAAAAGCCGGAATTCCAAACCAAGACTTCCCTTTTAAAGAACCTCGCCTCTTGGCTTAAAGGGTGGAGATGGCTGGAGAGATCGCAATCCCTACTAAGGTTGGGCGGGGCTCCCCGAATCCTTCAACCTCAAGCTGTTCTTCTTAATCCTTTCTTCTTGAACCCTGTAAAAAGTACATAAGCTCATACCTAAAAAAAAGCAAAACCTGGGGCCTGTTAAAGAAGGACAAAAACAGCTTCGACTGTTCGGGGGGGGGGGGGGGGAAACACACTAAAGAGGGCACGACAGTAGTGCGCAGTTCAGAAACTTGCCGTCATAAGTCATAACCGTGTCTGCATGGCTTTGACAATTGCGCAGCGGGATCCGCACGCACTTCAGCAGGGCATGCTCTCTCGGTGACACGGCGCCTCGTCGGGGAAGTAGGTGTGGAGAAAGCGTGTCAGAAAGCCTTCTTGGGTTGGTTGCGGCCTTGGGCACAGCAATGCATGTCGACGCAGAGTTCATGTGGGCCAAGGCAAAGCGGGGGCACGCTGCAGACCACACATTACGCATGTCTGCAAACATCTATCTATCTGTCGTTTGAGTGTTGGAGATCAGATGCAGGGTAGGAGGTTCTGAAGGGGCAAGGAGCAAAGCATCGTTACACAGCTCAATGCAACGTATGGCAGCGATTGCAGAGGCAGCTGCATACTGTAGAATACTCTAGAATACAGCAAAGGCCTGATGTAAGCCTCGGACGTGCCGCTCATAAGCGCATTTCCAGCCGCCTGGTGTAAGAATGGAACGACAGCAAAGGCGAACTGGATCGATGGAACGAAGCAAAGTTGTTTGCGACCCTGTCCCTCGAATCCTCGAAAGCAACTTCTAATCGGGCCACAGCAGCATTGCGAGGGTGGCCCTGCAGCATGTCGGGGAGCTGCCGGCATGCCTCAGGACCAAGCTGAGAACAGAGATCTCTGCGAAAAGCCTCCCTGGCTTGGTAGCCGAGGGCCGAAATCACAACTTGAAGGGGAGAGCTTGGCGGGATTGTGGAGTTTGTGGGGCTCAGGGCTCAGGGCAGTTTAGGGCTGCGTTCCGAAGCGTTTCGCGGGTTCCGGTTCCATGGCAGGGTTTCACAGGCTTGGCCTCGAAGCTTTTGACCTCTTCTGAAACGCGCGTTAGGTTAAGGGTCAGGGTTAATATGGAAAAGGTGACAGTAAGCTGGTCAGTAAGCTTCCAGCAGAGCCATCCGCTTTGCCCTCCTGGCCGCAAAACAACCCTAAACCCTAGATGTCACTAAACCGTGCTCAACCATCAAGCCAATAAAAACACAAACCCCGAACCTCGAAACCGATCTTTGACGCCTGGAGATCTTGAATTAGGAGCGGCAGCCTCTGATTGGCACGTCTCGCGCCGGCAGATAGGGCCTTCAGATACAAGCATCAAGAAAGGCCTTTAGATTGGATTTCGGAATTTTTGTGCACAGCCTGGACAATACCGAAACTGTCTCGATCTTCGGACAATCGGATTGTAATGGAGTGCGGGTTCTTGATGGCACTGCCGCAAAAACAGTCGAGCAGAACTCTCAGGCAAAGGCACTGCGTTATCCGATATTCCCCAGGCTGGAAGGCAATCGGGCCTCGCATGGGTTTGCCAACTTTCTTCCTCTTTTCATGTGAAATATCAGCAACACACGCAGAGTGAGCGACAAGGCATAACAAACATCGGCACGAAACCAGTGACCCACCACCACCACCACCACCACCGCAATCACCGCCATCACCATCATCATAATACTGTTTGGCTGCTACTCTGACCGAACAAGCTCCGAACCGAGCACGAAGCACTTCCAGCAGAACCTGTGGCAGACCCAAAGGTGGCGAAGAAGCCAAGAGAGGTACCCCTAGAAAGTCAGGGAATCTTTAAAGACAAGCTTGTCTTCGTTCTCTTTTCCAACTATCCATCTGTTAAAGAGGAGGAAGGAACAAGATCCGTTTCAGTTGCAAAATTTAAGCCAGTTTCAACGGCGGAGTAAGCAAGGCACAACCTCAGGGTTTAAGTAGGGTTGGGCCGCATCTGCACGGCCTGTGCTTACAAGAGAGCTCCACCATGTCTGAGATGGTGTCGAGGCAGATGGGACACTGCTGCGGCTCCTGGCCAAGCGACTCCAAGCCGTCAAACCAGCCTTACCTACTGAATGCGAAAAAAAACTCTTGTTTTGGACCGGTCCCTTTGCCATACCCATATGACCTTAGCCATGCAAACCGGAACCCGAAAAAAGCGGATCGAAATGATGAAGTAGTCAAGCATCGTTTGAAGCAGTGGCACGCCCGAATCTCCCGAAGCATTCAAAGCATTGAGGTGGCTGAGGAATTGAGGTGCGCTCTCCTGATTGGACTGCGAGTGAAAGGCACGCTCATGCCCGGCATCCTGCGAGTCGCAACAGCCGAAAAGCAGCGCTTTGATGAAATTTTGAGAAGGGAAACACAGTGGAAGCACACAAAATCACAGGTGTTCACATCACCGCTGGTCTCTCAGCAATTTTATGCAATTTTGGTACGAAGCGTCTGCCCTTGATAGAAGGAAAGCGAGTTCACTGCAGTTTCTTTGAAACCCGTGGGAGAACTATGAGCGTTCAAGGTTGTTCACTTGCCAGCTGCGTTGGCTGCAAGAAGCACATTTTGCAGCATTCCTTACACAATGCCTACGACATAAGGCACCAAGCTTCGGCTTCACCACTGATCCACGTGGAATCATGCAGCTAAGCCAAATACAATAAGAAATCCCATTAATCATCTCGAATCTCCACTCTCGCTCTGCACAAGCAGTCGGTAGAAAGCTCCTGGAAGCCAGTTGTCGTGCAGCTAGGTTCCATACACGGGAAAAGACCACGCATCATGTTACACAAAAGCGGATGCCTGTCATGTGCACTCGCCCGCCAGCCAGGTTGCTCTGCCATTATCCTGCTTGAGGACAATCACGTCGCCATTACGACTAAATCCGACAACACGGGCCGCCTCGCCACCCGTGTGCTGAACCCGATCGCCAACACTCAAAATCCTTTCTGAGTTTTCGCGGGACCAGCGTGCCACCTTACCATCTTGCGTTTGCACGAGCAGATCACCCTTCGAGTCGAAATCCTTAAGTTCCGCCACTTCACCGCTGGTGTACCTCACTCTGTTGCTCTTGCTCAGTGCTTTGGAGCATTTGGACCCATACCATGTCGTTTTTCGGCCGGAATCAGTGACGACCTGCAAATCGCCATCTTCATCGATACCAACCACTTGGCCACGCTCATCACCAGGGTAAGTCACGTTCTCGCCCACGCTGAACATGGCGAAATCGTGCACAGCAAAGGTAGATGGAGGGGCAGCCTGCTCGATGGCTGCCGCTTCAGTTGTGTTGGTGGCTGCAATTTCAGCACTCGCTGTGCCGTCCACTAGAACTGCATGTGGTGGCACAGGGACCTTGAAGAACCGTGGCAAATAGATCACATCAGAGAGCTTGTGTCGGAAGCCTTGAACCATTGAGAACCAGCAAGAAAGCCACGATGATCCGTCCTGTACTGTTCGGCGCTGATCCACCAACAATTACATAGATACAGCCATTGCCATGGCAAATATGCCACAATGCTCACACAGCGTGGCAGCTTGTGCCCCGCGGCTGCGAAGGACATCATAGAGCTCCCATCATCCTTGAGAATTGCAATCCGGCTATTGAAAGCGAGGCTACCCCCATACTGTAGGGCCCACATGCACAGTTTACAATGTTTACAATGTTTGGACACGGCCCGTCAGGTGCCAGAGAGTACCTTTTGTAGGCCAAAAACAAGACAACAACAGCTTCGGACCCTAGGCCCTGAAGACTGGCCAGCTCACCGACATGTGCCGCAAAGTGCAACTGTGTTTTGTCCGTTGATGTTGTCCCTGTGCGGTTTCTTTGTCCGCTTCACGTAGAGGCTCAGGGTGGGCCCAAGCACAGGCGAAATTGCAATGTTGACGATAGGAAAGGCTTTGCTCGAAGCTGATGCACGGCGCAGCGGCCACGAACAAAGTCCCCAACCGGCCGACCAGCCCCATCGACTGACAACATGACTTTCGGGCTTGAGTGCGACTGGCGATGGGGTTTATCGGGGTTTAATTGTGATTTTGGGGCCCTTCGGGTTTCGATCGTTGGTCCGGTCTGATTGTTGCTACCATGAAGCGGTGGGTCCGCGAACCTCGCACTGGATCTCCGAGAGAACAAGCCTCGGAAAGCAGAGGTGGTACAGTCTGAAGATGTCTGAAGGCTCAGCCTTCGTGCTTGGATCAAGCGGGCTTAGGTTTAGGAGGGGCCAAACCCCTAAAACTTGGAACTCCATCATGGCGCTGGGCACAAGGCATGTGTCCTAAAGACTCAATCGACGCGTGGAGCTCGGCGAAGTCGGAGCCGCTAAAGAAGGTCTGACCTGGGTTCACTCGTGCATGCGCAGGCGCATTCACAATCGCCTGAAACCCCCAAAGCCATCTGGGGTTTACAATGTTTGGGGCAGTTTATGGCTCTGCTTTAGGGATTTATTTGGTACCCCCCCCCATAGGCCCACACTTTTCCTATAGTTTTGCCTGCCCTGGCTACACCGGAGGGTTTAGGGGTTTAGGGTTTAAGGGCCTCCAGGCCAAATAGAAACTGCAAAAACGCTGTATTGTCCCAATCCTTTAGTCTCAGACCAGTAAAAACGCTGTACTGTCCCAAAAAAACCAAAAAAAACAATCTTTTCAGGGTCTCCAGCTCAAAGATTGGGACAGTACAGTGTTTTTGCGTCTGTGTCCCAAAAAGTTTGGGACAGTACAGCACTTCAAGCTCTCCAGGTGCAGAAAACGCTGTACTGTCCCAATGTTTTTGGGTCCAGGCATGCAAAAACGCTGTACTGTCCCAATCTTTTAGGCTCAGAGAAGCAAAAACGCTGTACTGTCCTAAAAAAACCCAAAAAAAAACAATATTTTGAGGGTCTCCAGCTCAAAGATTGTGACAGTACAGGGTTTTTGCTTGTCTGAGCCTGAAAGATTGGGACAGTACAGCACTTCAGCCCCTCCAGGTGTCGAAAACACTGTACTGTCCCAATGTTTTTGGGTCCAGGCATGCAAAAACGCTGTGCTGTCCCAAAAAACTCAAAAAAACCATCTTCTCAGGGTCTCCAGGCCAAAGATTGGGACAGTACGGTGTTTTTGCCTCTCTGTCTCAAAAAGATTGGGACAGTACAGCACTTCAGGCCCTCCAGGTGCAGAAAACGCTGTACTGTCCCAATCTTTTTGGGTCCAGTCATGCAAAAACGCGGTACTGTCCCAATTTTTGAGCTGGAGACCCTGAAAAGATTGGTTTTTTGAGTTTTTTGGGACAGCACGGTGTTTTTGCTTCACTGTCCCAAAAAAATTGGGACAGTACAGCACTTCAGGCCTTCTAGGTGCAGAAAACGCTGTACTGTCCCAATCTTTTTGGGTCCAGTCATGCAAAAACGCTGTACTGTCCCAATCTTCGAGCTGGAGACCCTGAAAAGATTGGTTCTGTTGAGTTTTTTGGGACAGCACGGTGTTTTTGCTTCACTGTCCCAAAAAAATTGGGACAGTACAGCACTTCAGGCCTTCTAGGTGCAGAAAACGCTGTACTGTCCCAATCTTTTTGGGTCCAGTCATGCAAAAACGCTGTACTGTCCCAATCTTTGAGCTGGAGACCCTGAAAAGATTGTTTTTTGAGTTTTTTGGGACAGTACGGTGTTTTTGCTTCACTGTCCCAAAAAGATTGGGACAGTACAGCACTTCAGGCCTTCCAGGTGTACCAATGGGACTCCCATAAAAAGTGTGAACCCTTAAATCATAGGAATTCTACCAAAATCAATGTGAGCCTAAACCAATAGGAATCCCTTTCAAATGAATGAGATCCCTATTAAACATGAATACGAATCCCATGAACATGAGTAAGAGCCCTGAAATTGATAGGAATCTTGTTGCATGAGTAGGAGCCTTATGAAAAATATTTAGGAACCCTATGAAACTTTATTGGAATCCTATGATAATAAGTAGGAACCTTTCATTGAAATCATACGAGTCCTATCAAATTGTGTTCGGATAAAAGCTAATGGGAAGCCGATTAGAATGAAAAGGAACCCTTAACAAATCAAAAAGAACGCTTGGTAATTCATAGGACTCCTACTAGACTGAGAAGCTTTCTTACTAAGATTAATGGGAAGCAATAGGACTTCTATGAAAGAATAAGATTCCTTTAACAAGAATTAATAGGAATCCTACTAAATGAATATGAGCCTTACGAATCCCATTAATATGAATAAGAACCCTAAAACTGATAGGAATCTTATTGCAGTAGTAGGAGCCTCATTATAAAAATCATGGACCCTATGAAACTTTGTTGGAATCCTATGAAAATAAATAGGAATCCTCTATTGAATTCGTAGGAATCCTGCCAATATTTTTCGGAACCGAGAAAAGATAATAGGGAACCTATTAAAATGAATAGGAACCCTTAACAAATTACAAAGAACCTGTTATAATTCATAGAAATCCTGTTAAAATGAGAAGGAATCTGGGCAGAAAAAAGTAGTAAATTATGCTTTTTTGTGTGTAAAACACGCTAAAACACGCGAAAACGTGGGCCTATGAGGGGGGGGGGTAGCATTTATTTGTTTAGTTTACAGTTTATTGTAAGGTGAAAGCCATCTTAAACAACGAAGCGAAAACACCTCAGGTGCGTAAACAAGCGAACCTCCGGCACTGCTTACAACTCCTGACTGCCAAAAAACCCCAAACCACTAAAATCTAAAACGTAAACCCTGGGTCCCTTGCGCGACAGCCATCCGGCTCTCTCTGCGGCTGTGTCCTCAATCCCGAAGCCTGCTGGTGGCACTGAAAGACGGTCTTGAAAATTTGGGCAAAATTTCGGGTCCGAGGCTCCCCCCCATGGTTTGGATGTGGCTCCCAGCCCTGTGTAAGAGATGCGATGCAAACTGCTACAGACCAGGCATGGTCGACTCACTATCTGCAATCTGCTTGCGCCTAAGAATGCCCGAAGACACTAAGAGATGCGACCCCGACTGTTCGGTTGCAGGTCGCCCGGGTCGCCGCGCTGGTTTGCTTCCGTCGCTTCTTGAGGATCTTCACCTGGGTGATTTGATGCTTTGGCAGCTCTGGCCACTCTACCAGCTAGGGCGAGTCGCAGATGAAGTCTGTGCTGATAAGTCAAAAGCACATTAACAGCTCGAGTAACACGCTGCAGGGAACGACCACCATCGCCCCATCGCGCATCACCGTATGAGGGTTGACTTATTGTAGTAGCTCGGCTCCGATCTGATTTCCCGTCTGCGCTCCTTGCCGCAGAAGGCTGACTTGCAGTCGCAGTGACCACATCATCCATGCATGCTGTCAATGCGGGGTGACTACTACGGTTCACGACCTGATCTTTTTGAGGACCATATTGTCGAAGCATCCTCTTGTGATGGTTCCTGAATATGAGGGTGTCGGGTGGCAGTGGTCCAAGGCCCTGGCCACCGCAACTGCATTCCAAACGGCATACTTCCTCAACTGGTCCACCTCACCAAGCAGCCCGTCCGTCTTCACTTTCATTGGCGAACAAAGCCATCATCAACATTGGCATATCAGATCATCAGAGGGAGTTGCTTGGAACATATTTGTCTAGTCAGTACGTACTCTTGTCGATAGAACCTGTTGAATGCTTTCCTCCCAATCTTGCAAGGGTTTAGCCTTGTGAACTCAAGGAAAGGCCCCAACGTCAAATCCCAATCGCACAAAAACCTGCATTTACAAATAGCGAACACTGAACGGGAGCTCTCACCGTGCCTCTTGCAGGATGTCCACCAGGTGTCTGGCCAGCCGTTGGCTTTGGGAGTTTAGGGTCCGTTCAAAGGAAATACCATGAATTAATTGACGGCGACAGTGTGCGGCTATGGCTTACAACTACAAAGAGGGGTCAAGCATCATGCAGATGCAGGGAAGCAAGATGGGCACAGAGGCATGTAGCGAAGACAAGCGACCAACAGAGATACTAACGCGCCTCATTGCGTCGGCTGCATCGGCCCGTGACGAGGCCGCTCTGCCTATTTGTTGCACGCTTGTCGCTCCCAGCCGGGATGTTGGAATTGCGCAAACGTCATGGCTGTTGAGGCGTACGCCACATGCAATACATACTGGCAATACCCTCTCACATAAGGCACCCCAGTAGCACATACAGGTGCGCGTTCATAGCAGCTCGCACATAACAGTCCCACAGCCTCCGTCTTCTTTGCCACAGCCCTGGCATGCTCTCGGCAGTGTTTTTGATGGTTTGTGCAGGACCACGGAAGGCCGTATAAATGTATGTGTATGTGTACAAACACACATACGGGTATGCTTTTGTGGTGCATCGTCGCTGCCCCACGCCCCCTGCCCACCCCATGGTTCCCCGTTTGTAAACCCTAAACCCTAAACCCTAGGTTTTTTTGTGGTTTACCCGGCAGGTACAATAACATGGGTGGTTTTGTATGGGTTTTTCAAGCATTCGTGTGTTTGTTGTGCAAGGAACAAAAAAGCTTCAAAGAGGATATTCTCCGGGATTCCGAGATTGAGGGGTTTCATGAGTGCCACGCAGACAATCTCCCGTCTCCTTCTCCAAGATCTGAGCGATATCGAAACTTTCGTAAACCAGTACTCGAGCACATGCCCCAGAGCTTTTGGCCTCCACACCGGACACACAAAATGGAACTTTGGTGCTCCGTGCTCCGTGCTCCACCCGCATCACAAGCAAATCCTTCGGGAAACTCTGCAACGACAGAGTCCAACTAGCAGGGCCGACAATGCTGAAAGAAAGTCCTGGGCGCTGTCTTAGGTCCCCTTCCTCGATAATCCTCTGTCGCCCACCCCTGCCCCCCTCCCTCCCCGCGCTGCCGTGACCCCCCCCCCCCCCCCCCCCGGCTGTCCAGGCTGAACCGTCTAAACTCTGAACCTTGAACCTTGAACTCTAAACCCAAAAACCCTAAACCCCAAACCGTGAACGTTGAGCCCTAAGCCCTCAACCCTAAACTAACCCTCAAACCTAAACCCTGAACCATAAACCATAAACCCGGAACCCTAAACCCTAAACCCAACCCTTATTGCTTGGGGTCCAGCGACTTGGGGGGCGCTGCGGAATCACCATGCTCACGCGGATGCGCTGGGCCGGGCCGAGGCGGGTCGCGTAGCTTAAAAATTAACCCCTTATGCCCAGCTTCCTATCTGATTCCACACCACAAACGGCCTTTCGCTCATGGAGCTCCTCGGCAAGCTGCGCTGTCCTGAAACATTTTGGGCTGTGGCCGAGTTTGCATAGGGGAGCAGGCTCTAGGATTTCGATACATTTAAGACACATGTCACATGCTGGCTGAAGGAGTCAGGCCGATTGGGAGGATTTGGCGCAATCTGAATCATCGAAAACTGCCACTGCACTTCAGAGTCCCATGATTCTGGAACCTGCTGTACTGCTTGACCGAATCTCTCCCAAATGTAACCCCTCGGTAGCAGCCTTAGCAGCTTAGCATTCTTGACCTAAACAGCAGCTGTCCTATCCAATAGATCTTGCTGGTTTCGCGAGAAGCACTGGTTCACCTGCGGTTTCAGGTTTTGGCTTGGCTTCTTGGGGCTTTAGGGTGGTAGCTCTGCAGGCCATCGAAGGCATCAGGCAATAAGACGTTGCAAGTTTGGTAGGGACGTGACAGGCGGCCGAACTCTGCCTCTGGGTGATAAGATCCCCCTGCTGTCTCACTTGCTTCAACCACAGGTGGAAAGAGAATGCGCCATCTGGAGTGAATCTGACACTACCCTACCACAAAACATCCTGCCCCGAGATCCCCCGAGGCCCGAAACGCGGCCGATCTCTGCAGCCAGCTCCTCCTCGAAGGCCGTGTTGGCGGTCAGAGCCTCCAGACAACCGCTTTGAGCGGCTGGGGCTGTGCCGGGCTGAAGTCGTCAGGTCGAGTTTGCGCAAAACCTTGGCAGCATCACCAATGGCCTTCCGCGTCTTTCGCGCCAACATCTTCGAGCCCCTCCCCCCGTACACTGAACCGAACAAGCCCTACAGCGTTAATCGCCCGTCTGCTTCCAGCCTCTGCCAGCTCGCTGATCTGGAGGCGCCCGACAACATCTTTGATCCTAACCGACAGCGTCCCAAACTTCTAGGCGCCTCTATGGCTTCGATTCTATGTGCTTCTATACCCCGGCACCGAAGAATAGTGAGACTGGCCGAGGTGGCATCTACAGGCTCCAAGGTCGATTGAGCAGCGCGTCCAGGGCCGGGACTTCTTCTTCAGCAGTTTATACTCGACGTAATGGAGATCGGCGTGGCCCTGAGCCCAAGCCCTGTTGCATGCTGCATGCTGCGGCACAGCGATCTTCGATTTCCGCCAACTCTTGGTATGTGGTGTTTCTATTCCAATATATTGCGGATGTTGCTATTGTGCCTCTTGGGGCGGCACAACCTTGCTGGCTACTGCCAGAGCGTCGGGCAAGGCGGAGGAACCCCGCCTCTTGCTGGCTGCCAATGCTTTTTCCGAACCTTAAACCGCCAAGTATCAGTTGCAATCTGACTGGTTGAATTGCACATTTCAAACTTTCTGAGGTGATAGAGGAGGCCTCTGTGTAAGGCACCGGCTTCATGTTTGACGAGAGTCTGAGGAAGTGGCAACCACCACAGATACTACCAGAGGGTCAGTATTTGACTGCGCATATCCTCGTCTGCTGACTTTGCCGCATGCATTGATTGCGATGCTGGTAAAGCGCATGTGCGTGGTTTGCTGGCTTGCATCTAAACGGGACCTCTGTGAGCCATCATGCTGCATGAATCCTGCCCAGGATTCTGATATCCTCGCCGAAAGTTAGTCCGAGTAAGTGCCTCTGTTAACCACAGCACTAGCTTCAAACAGGCTTTTCAATTCAACGGCTTTCTGAGCTCGGATCCCTTCATCTAATTTCAACGAATAGGCTCCAAGCCTGGACCGAGTGCAGGCCAGCTGGGCTGGATACAATCTCGCTACTCTGGAGCATGCGAGAGCAATTCGCGATATCTGCAATGCTGAAGCAAAGTGGCACACAACATGGAACATGGACCAAAGCACATGAAACATCGAGCATGATCAAGCTGCAAAGTGAATCGCTTTTGCCAAACTCATCTCGATCTCCGTGGCACCGAAACCACTCACGTGTCCGCATGGGTCGCTGAACGAGGTCTCTGACCCATGTCACTCAGGACAGGTTAGTAGCAATTGGGGCGGGACAGGTGCACACTTCGTTCAGTGCCCTGCTTGGAACGGCAATACTACCTAAGCCGGATGGCCATCGTCAGGCAGCCTCGTCTCCGCTGAACCTGAGCGCATCAACAAACCCAAGCTGGGAGGACTTTGCCTTCACGTACGACGCATGGTTTCGTTCCACCCATTTCCGCCCCTTTTTTGTAGCTCCATCAAGCGCAGCATCGTTCAAACCTCACGAGGCCCACTACAGTAGGAGGGCCCTCAGCCCTAGGATTAAGTCGTCTGGAAAACCGTTACCCTCAAGCCGCAGGCGGCAGCCGAATCCTGCGATGCGTCTACGCAGTTCTGTGAACTTGCATGTATGCCTGAACTTGACATTCGGCGTTGCCGAGTCCGCATAACAGAGTTTCGGCTTCATTACAGCGGCAGGGAGAAAACTAAACGGATGCTAAGATGAAAAGACGATCCAATTCAAAACTCGAATCAGCAGGCCACTAAGCAGCTGAATCCAAGAGTGAAGTTGGAAGCGAAAGGCTCTGGCTTCCAAGAATCTGTTTCTCAAGTTTAAGGATAAGATGCTACGTGATGCTGCTGTGACAACACCTGATGCTTGAATTGCTTGAAAGCTGACAGCCGATGTCAAGAGAGAACTTCGCGAATTCCAAGCTCAGCAAGCTAAGTACCATCTGTGATAGTGACCAGCCTGACCAGCCTGACCAGGAGAAAAATTCTTAAAAGTCAACCAAACGACTTGTAGAGTCATCTGGCCTTAACTTAGAACAAGCGTGGCTTGCTATAAAATGCCCAAAGCTCCAAAATCGGGTGTGGATGCAACTTGTTGGCAAGCCGATGGTAGCCACGGGCTTTCGGATGGTGACTCGGAGTGGAGCCGCTTGTCTAACATGGCATGCCACAGGATATAAGAATTACATAACATGGTATGACACATGGTATGACACAGTGACATCTTTGGATTCTACAGTTAGGTGTCTTCTGATTTGCGGACGGCGGGACGAGCGGGCCCGAACAAGAGACTCGAGGGTGATTACCCTTGAAGCCCTTGCGGCCCGGGTCCCCGCCCCCGGTACATTTCTCTCAAAAGTACGCATACTCCAGAGTCGACCAAGAGGCGCAAGGCTCCTTTGCACCTTTCGCCGCATTTGCCTCCTTTGCCTCCCCTTCAGCCTTGGTTTTTGGTCCTGGGCAAACACAGATGTCTCCAGCTGGGTACTGCCTGAGATGCTTAGCAAGGAGGTACGTCATGAAGACCGAAGGCAGGCTGAGGGCGAGCATGAAAAGATTAAAGAGCGCAAAGCCGTCTGATCCGTCTGTGAGACTCCGGGAGAGATCGGCAAGGGGCCAAATGAGCCAAGACATGCCGGCAGACAGCAAGAAACACGCGGAGGTCATCTTGCTGAAGGTTCGATTCCCGAAGCTATGGCCTACAAACGTGAAGAAGACTGCAAAGAGGAGGCCCCGGAAGACGGTGAAAGCGCTGAAAGCCACGACTTGAAGCTGTAGCCAAGGCACCAAGACCACCAAACCCCAAACAAAGCCAAGGATCATCACGAGGCCAAAGGTAAAGGCAAAGCCTCCACGAGCGAAGCTAAGGTTAAACAAGGGTACCAGGAGGGTCGAAGCCGGAAGGAGCCCCGTGAAGAGCTGGGCGAAGGTATTCTCCGTTTCGTCATCTCCTAATGACGCCAGCCAATCCTTGTTGATGCCAAGGTATGCGCTGCTGCGAAAAAACTGCGTGGTGAGAAAGATTGCAGCAACAGCAAACTCAAGCGACCAGATCTGCTGCCATAGGGTTAGCCCATGTAGGCGCGGGCGAGTTCCCGGACCCTCTGGTGCTTTCAGGTTCACCTCTTGCTCTGCTGGCTTTGCTGGCTCTACTGGCTCTGCTGGCTCTGCTGGCTGTACTGGCTCCACTGGCTCTACTGGTTCTGCTGCCCGCAGCTCCTCTGCATTTAGTGCCCTCAAGATGGCCTCGGGCCGGCCCCACCAGCAAAAGGCCAGGCAGAGGCTCAAGAGGAGGCACGCGGCACCGTAGCCCGCGAAGATGCTGAAGCGGGAGAGGCCTGCACGTTTCCACATGTGGGTGATGTTGCAAGATTGAGGGTTCTTCTATGCGAGCACACGTGTTCACGTCTAAATTAGCTTCCGGATTGCTGCTGGACTGTGCTCAATGCACCCGTTTTGGCTTTACCATCTCCCCTGAGCCGTCTTTACTTGTGAGGTGCCTTCCTCAACCACGAGCTGGTGTGACACATTCCGACAAAAACTCTGACAAGCCTGCCAGGTACAATCGGTAGAGGCCAAGGGGTGCCACAGATGATGAATCCACGAGGCAGTTCAGCAACGTCATCACCAAGGCAAAGTGTCTTGGAGGGACCACAAAGGGGAGCTTCATGGCTTGTACGGTCAAAGCCGCCCCACCAACCCCGATAAAGCCGAACGCCAGCACGTAGCCGTCAAAGGGAGAGTGCATAGCCTGCATAGCTGTGGATGGAGTGGATGGAGTGGATGCGAGGAGCAAGAGGCCCCCTGCTTGAAACGTGCCTCCCACCAGCGACAGACGAGCTGGACCCAGCCGGTCCACCAAAAGTCCCAGCAGAGCGAGGGATAACACGGTCACCAGGTTGCACACTGTAAAGAGCAGGATCATCCGACTGGTCCTTTCTGCACAGGAGCCCTGAACGGAGTCCTCAACCTGGCACACTTCCGCGTAGACGCCGTCCTCTTCCAAGAGCGCCTCGCGACTGGCAAACAAAAGAGGCTCTAAGCTCTGATAAAGACAAGAAGCTCAAGGCTACGGATACATCTCTTCTGACTGTTCTGACTTCTTCCAACATGTGCTTGCATTGCCAGCAACTCTCCAGAACAGACGGGAGAGAAGCAGATCTAGCACGTTGGCAAGCCTTCCAATTTCTTAATCTACATCTGGCTCGACATCTGACCGAACGCAGTAGAAGCGCCTGAAGGGAGGCCCAGCCATAGAAGTAAAAGGAGAAGAAGAAGGTCATCAAACTTCCCAATACTACCATGAGCCATTCCCGGGCACCGGACTTCGGAACTTGGCCCTCCTTCCCAGCCATTGTAGCGCAAGCGTTGCACGTTGTACAAGCGTTGCACAAGCTGCCGAAGTTGCCGAAGACGAGAGGCGGCGCTTAAGCCAAATGCTCAAGGCGACAAGCGCAGGGAGATCTAGAGACAAGACTGCACAAGCTGTGTCACAACAGTATGTCTAGTATGTCAAGCTCATCTTGTGAAGCACCAACTTCCTGAGGGCCTCGCTCTGCACAAAAAGGCTCAGGCTGGGACGGAGATTTCGAAGAGCGGGGAAGAGTCTAAGAGCACCTTCACACATGGCCCTTGTCGAAAACTTGCGCAAAACGCAGAGACTGCAACACTACTGCAGCCGATGCCAATCTGAACAGATTAATTCGCCTGGCTTCGGCAGCAACAATCTGCTAATTGGCACCTATTCGCACCATTAAATCATGATTTAATTTTATTTGCAATTAAATCATGATTTAATTGTACTATCATTACTACTATTAGTAATTCTTATTATTGCTATTACTACTCTTCTTACTCTTATTATCATTATTATTACTATTACTCTTATTATTACTATTGTTATTACCATTACTATGATTATTATTCTTAGTATTATTATTACTACTATTTTTATTACGATTATTATTCTTAGTACTATCATTATTGTTATTCTTCTTAGTACTATTATTATTAGTATTCTTCTTCTTCTTCTTAGTACTATTGTTATTACTATTATTATTATTACTATTATTACTATTATTACTATTATTACTATTATTACTATTATTACTATTATTACTATTATTACTATTATTACTATTATTACTATTATTACTATTATTACTATTATTACTATTATTACTATTATTACTATTATTACTATTATTACTATTATTACTATTATCACTACTATTATTAATTATTACTATTCTCAGTCGGCGCCAATTTTCGTTGATCATGGTGGAAGGCAACGGGACTTTGCTCATGTGCTCGCCTCTGTCCTGACATGTTAAGTGGCCACATTGAATGTCTTCAGTTGAACGGGCCTGGGGCTCACTGCTAGGTGCTGCTGGCCCGCAGACATATACACATCTGTACCGCCTGGGCTTGAAGGCAGCCTACGGTTGATGCTGAGCCAAAAGTAGCGTTAACATTATGCCTTCCACATCTTCCACACATCCGTGCATGCGGATTCTCTGAGTTCGGGATCCTTTGCTGGATTCTCCGGCATCCCTGGGACTTTCTGTGAGGATTTGCTGCAGTTTACAGACTTTCGCTCGATGGGAGCCTCTGTGAGCCTGAGCGTGCAAGGCGGAGCCTCCGAAGGCCCATCAGCTTTGAACGCCGTTCTGGTACCAAACCCGAAGGCCCACTCGCGCAGGTCACAATGGAGGTTGGTTGGGCTAGGCAAGCATACACGTACAAGAATGCTCTGGACTAATTGCAGTTCGTGCTCCTCATAAGTGCAGGCTTCAGAACTGTGTGTCAGATGGCACATTTCCAAGGAAGAGCAGCTCCTTCGTTGCGCCTCCTCAGGGTGAAACTGTACTGTACTGGGCCCTGGGCGTGACTTGCAGGGTCACGAAGAATTTCCACTAAGCAGCTGGAAAACAAGAATGCCAAGGCTAGAGCACCTCATCAGAAACCAATTGGCTTAATGGCAATCTTCGTAGAAAAGAAACAGATCTACCTCTTCAAAGTTCACACACCCTGCTCCCGAGCCCCAAACCAGGCTCGGACCCGCCGCGCCCTCTGTACATCTCTGTACATTCAGCCTTCTTAGAAGGCCGATATGAAATCCAACACTGAGGCAAGGTTCGTGACTTTTTTGTTTTTGTTGAATGCTTGTTGGAACGCACAGCAACCACTGCACCCCAAACTTCACTCTGAAGATTTGTGGAAGCATGTTCAGAGCCCATGTCCCAAGCGCCGCTCAGAGCCGCACACAAGCTGGCCGGGGAATCGGGAAGTAGCGACGGCCCTGCCAACGAACGACACATCAGGACCGATGGCCAAAAAATGATCCGAAGCCTAAGGACGGTAGCAGCCGCCTGGGAGTCTAGAAGTACGCAGTCGACCGAAGCGTCCCAAAAGCAAGATGCGTGCCTTGACGTGCGTGGGAAAGCTGTGATAGCCCCGCCGCTTCTTCAAGTACCAGAGGCTCATAAGGAGCTCCTAGCTGAGCTGTTAGCTGTGCAATGCAAAGGTCTCTTGAAAGGAGTGAAAAGAGACCTTCACGGACCTATCGTGGGCTTCCGGAAATAGGGCCGGGGGGGGGGGGGGGGGGGGGGGGTGGACTGTACCCTTTTGGGGGGGGGGGGGGGGGGGGGGGGGGGCGGGGAGGGCGTCAACATGCCCACCTATGTTTCTTGGGCTATATTGGGGGGGTTCCCCTCCATTTGTCACACCAAGACCTTGTCAGAATATGTCCTAGGTCCTCCTCATCGAATTCCTCCTCAGGCTCTGCTCCGGTAATGGCGGCAGCCAGCAAACCCAGTCGGCCGTTGTTGATCGACATGTCAAAGAGGCCCTTCTCAAAGACCTGGAAGATTCGGAATTATTCGGGATTATCGTGGGGGGAAAGACAGGATGGAGCCCGCAGAAACGCCCGGCCTCGTCCTCCTCCAACAAGCCCGCTGGGTCGAAAACTGATCCTTCAGCGGCAGCTCGGTGCTCCGCGGCATACCCAGGCCGTCCAACTTCCAGAAGGCCGCCAAGCAGACACTGGTCCAGAAATGGGTTGAACTCCAGAGGCTGCAGCTCAGAACTCTGAGAGAAGGACTGCACTGCCACGGAGGCCAACATTTCAACGCGCCTTTGCTTCAGCAAGCGCATGTCTGAGAAGGACACGCTCTTCGACAGGGAGGGCGAAGGCTTGCTCCGCATGGCTCCCTTAGATGGCTTGGGCTTCGTGGCAGACAGCAGCGGCAGGGACATCAGCGGCAGAAGCGGGGCCTCAGACAACACATCTTTCAGACTCTCTCAGCCGCATAGAAATTGTACATGTGGTCACGCGGTAAATGGTGCGTCATGAGTCTGGACCTATGGCACCCGCTCGAGCACAAATCATTTCGAGAACTGGGGCGTGTAGGAAAAATGTGCTGGGTTCAGGGCCGTCAGCGGGCCAGGCAGGGGATCCAGCATCAAGCTGCCGGAGCCTGAGCGCGTCATATGATATGCCATACCTATGGCTGGGTACCGGTCGCGGCAGCTCGTTTCAAGCTCTTGTCGTACAGCCTTTACTGGCAGTACATCCTTACAGCGGCCGTCTGAGGGGCGAAGGGGAGGCCTGTTACAAGCCTTTGTTCCGCCAGCCCAGAATCTTTCCCCATGCGCTCGCAGACACGTCTGAACACATCAGACTTCGACGGCAGCGAGAACACAAGGAGAACTGACAAGGCCCGCGGCGGGGCTTCTGGCCACAGGGCGAGGTGGAAGCTCTGCCAGGCCTCGGAGCTTCGGGTCAGAAAGGAATCCACTGCTACAGCTCCTCGTATGCATATATATATATATACATATATATATATATCATCCGCACGGTTGGAGGTTTCAACTAGAACGGCCATGGGAAACTTTGTAAGGGGCTCATACGGAGTGAGTTCCTCTGCAGCAATTTGCAGCATCCATATCGGATCACGCCGGAAAGAGGCAGGTTATAACATGTTTGGAACGTTCGGCCAGACTTGCAGATGTCGGTTTGTCGGTGAGATTTGTTGTGATTTGCTTACAACTTGGATCCCAGCTTCGCAGATCGACGTCCACCATTCCGTCCCTCTTATGGTCAGTATCCGGTTGTGCTGTCGCAGGACCCAAGGCATCTTCTCCGTACAGCTCCTGCCCACGGTGATGGTCTCCTCTCTCTCTATCGAGGCATGGTTCCAGAAGCTCGCTCCGTTTGGGAGTAGCTCATGCAACTTCACGCAGCGGGTTGCCTAGGGTCAGAGGTTCAAGCTTGAGACCGAGGCTTCAGGTGCCCCCAAATCCCCCAAAGCCCCGTAACACAAAAATTCTGCTGGCGGAGATGCCTTGTGGAGATGACGAGCTTAATATAGCTGAATCAGGTTTATGGTGCTGCCCTTAAGCTTGAAAGCACACTGGGTTCTTTGTTCCTGCTTAATGGTTTAACGGATGGTCGCTGACGCATCTGGCACAACGCGGGCTACAGCAAGCTTCTTTGATATGCTGAGGGTCTGTCCGCTGTGGCACAGAAGGCAAGGTAGGCGAAGAATGACTGTGGCTCACTGCACCTGGTGGGTCACGGAAGCGCTAGTGTAGTCCTAGGAATTGTCACGGGTCTGCTGTCTGCAGCATACTCTCAACCTGGACTTCTATCAAGCCCTGAAATTGCACATCTTCATGCTTGAGTTCCAAAGGACATATTCACTGTGTTACGGCTTGAAAAAGACACGAAGCCAACACCATAGGCACAAGCGCGGTGCTTCGAGTTGCAGGCACGGCGGAGTGCATTCAGCGACATGGGCCATGGAGGTGGCAGAAAGCTGTCAGCGGGCAGCCGACACACAGCACAGCTGCAAGTGGCCTAAGTGGCCTTCCTCAAAGGTGGCGCTCTCCGAAAAAAATCGGATCTCCACTCTCGTTTTTCGGGCGCTTCGGAAAGGTGCCCGGTTTTCGTGAAGCCTGTGCTCAGCTTGGGGTCTGATACGGCTCTCATCGGTTCATCTTCCGGAAAATTTGTGGCTGACCACGGACTTGCGACGGGTGTGCCCAAGCTCTATCAAGGCGCCCAAATGAGCTGCACGCATGGACGGAACACGATGGAACGCCCTGTTATCTGCAGATCGTTTACAAAAAGCCAGAGGTAGGCTGGACAACATGCTGTCTGTGCGTTGCCCCGATTATGCCGCGAGACGACACGAGGTAGCCTCCCATTTTCCAAGCTCTTGCCAAACCTGCCATCTCCTTTAAGCCAAAGCCAGCCCCAAACTCTGAGAAATTCTGAGAATCCCTTCCTGCCAAGCCCAACCAGAACATAAATCCCATTGCAAACCCCCGAGGTTCCATGAGAGCGAAAAGAGTGAAACAACGAACTGGCCTGGCCTGTCTCGCGAGCCTTCGGAGCTCGGGCCAGGGAGATCTGCTCGAGCCACGTGAGGTTGGGCCCTTGGCAGTAGAGATGTTTGGGTCTAATTTTGAGGTTTTGAGTTGAGCTTTGTCAGTTTCAGTTGAAGGTGTCACACCATCCTTCGGCCAGAAGTCCCGACTCGACAGCGTGTCTTGAAGCACTGACTCCCGTTGTGCTTGCCCGGCCGTGGCGTTTTGGTACTCCACTTACAGGAGTATAGAGCTACAACAACCGAAGATGGACTGACTGCACTACTGGACTCGTGGTCCACATTGAGTCTATAGGTGTTTTCATGACACACGGCCTTGTGCACTTCGGACTCTGCAGGATCTCAGTTTGGGGTTACCGCACGGCCTTCCGGTGTTGGAGCTATCTACGCATCATGCTGACTGAGCCTGTGGCGGAAGTTTGGGGAACCAGGCATATTCCCTGCCCCGCGAGCCACTTTGGACTTCACGCCCTTCCAGTGTTTGCCTGTGCAGCAGCTGAAATCCTGCACTTCCAATGCTCTGGCAGGACGACCATCTCATGACACACAGCCACAGACTTCAAACGAGCAAAAAGGCGCCTCCTAGCTGCGTTGTGGACATGGACAGCCTCGCAAAGCTCCCTCCCTCCCGCTCTCCCGCTCTCCCTCTCTTCCTCTCTCCCTCCCTCCCTCGCTCCCTCCCTCTCTCTTCTTCTTCTTCTTCTTCTTCTTCTTCTGCTGGGCTTAGGGGTGCCCCCCCGCGCACGGAGCGCGCCCGAGGCTGAGTCAGGTCCAGTGAGACCACTACGACAGGCGCTTACACGGTTGGACCCGGCGCTACTACATTCGCTCGCCCCCTCCCTCTCTCTCTCTCTCTCTCTCTCTCTCTTTTCGCTCCGTTTCTTTGTTCTCTGTCTCACACTCTGACGCTTTTCTCTCTCTCTCTCTCTCTCTTCAGACACTCAGCGCACTGGTTGAAGTCTACTTGTCGCTCTCGCAGCGGTCCGTATGCACTACAGGGACGCACGGCCGGAACACTGCGGAAATGTCAACCTAAAACAAAGACCTAAGCTTTTTGGGCAGGGCTCATGCCAAGCTCAGCGGCCGGCTTGAAGAGCATGCGCTGCCCTTCGTTGCGCAAGGGTTCGGGCCCAGCCTCTGCAGAAAGGCTGCCAAACGAAGTTGTCTCAAGGGCTACAACTAGGTGGCAGCTGCGCCATGTCCTGCGGCTCCTAGTTTTCCAACCTGTTCTCGCTTTGTTGCCTTTGTGGACAAGTCAGCAAGAAGTTCTGCCGGAAACTGCAAGTTGAACCTTGGAGGGGAACCATACAAATGTCATAGTCACGAACCCCACTTCCCGGCCATGGCCAGTGGCTGTTGAAGTTTCGGGTGTAGAGAGTTTAGTGTTGAGCCTCGAGGGTTTCGATTGCTTCTGGCGGCGATGCGAGGCTGGCTTTTTGGGTTGCTTGGCATCTAAGGATAGTTACATGGTCACATGGTCCCTTAATATGGTCCCTGACCTCCCTTTTGAGGGTTACCGGGTTCTGATGTATGGGCCCTTGGGTGTTTTCGCCGTCTAGAGCTGGCCTCGATGCCCTGGTCTCGTATCCGCTGCAGCTGGCGGATAATCTTCGCACGCTTCACCTTGTCCTGGAAGGCGTAGTGGGCTTGGGCACATGGGCATAGGGAGGTCCTTAAATCCCTTAAACCCTCAATTTACATCCTAGTTTAGTGCTGCCGAGGCCTCGGGCCGAAGGTGTATAGGTCAGAACAGGCACCCCCCTCCAAATCCTCCCCCCAAGCCCACCAAGCCCAAAGCCACACATCGGCCCCCTTCTTTTGCCTGGAAAGGGCACCCCTTCCGTGGGCGACCACAATCTGAAAGCGGAAGGTTCGCCACCCCGCCTAGCAGGCACCCCCCTTCCACCCCTCATTTCTGCCGCCCGCCCGCCGGAACCCTAAACCCTAAACCCAACCCTTATTGCTTGGGGTCCAGCGACTTGGGCGCTGCGGAATCACCATGCTCACGCGGATGCGCTGGGCCGGGCCGAGGCGGGTCGCGTAGCGTTAAAATTAATGTGTCTCCGTAAAGGTTGAAACCTGTCAATTTGTAGACTCACTTGATCCCAGCCTCATTTGTGGTGTCGGTGCTCTTGCTCGGCTGTAATATTAAGGCTCCAGGGGCTGAGCATTAACGGCTTCGGGGTTTTAGGATTGTTTGACATGCGCTTTGAGACTGGGTGAGGTCTCGGAATGTCTAGCACACGGGTGAGGCCGCAACAGAAACATGGAGAGTACACAGCGACGTGCAACAAAAACAGTGCAGGCAGGTAACCAGGTCTGCGGTATTCAGAACCGCAATCCGTGGAACTAAATCCGTCCTAAACCCTAAACCCTAAAACCTTTATCCCCAAACCCGAAACCCTGAACCCACAACCCTAAATAAACTAAACCTGCAGTGGGTGCAGTTCCAGGTCTCAGCGTTTTTCGTGATACAGCTGGCCCCGTCTTCTGCTACAGTCTGGGGCTGTATTCCTGGTGCCTGTTGCGGGCCACCTGTTTCTGTTACGGAGTTCATTCAAGAATGGCCAACCCATCGCCTGCCTTCTCCAAGAAAAGGACGTCGTCGATGCTGATGCAATGACCTCGACACGTGTGGCTTACAGTTCAGGATGAATAGGATTCAAGGGTTGGGGGACCTCTGCTGGCTGAAAGAAATCTCCACCAACATATGCAAACAAAGGCAACTCACCTACAAACAGCTGCAGAACATGAGCCCCGGAAGAGACTTCGAGGAATACTACTTGCTATAACGTAGGAATGTGAAAAACACCCATTGTTTGTGACCGTTTTGGTGGTTCGAAATTATGCCATACAAAAATCACGTATGTGCATATGTGTATATGCATGTATATATACATATACATATACAATCATATACATATACGTATACATATACATATACATATACACGTATATGTATATAGATATCCCCTACGTGCTGTGTAAGTGTGCAGTGTATATTCCGTGTCCTAAACCCGGACTCGCTGAGGCGCCTACCAGTGACAATCAAGGGATACAGGTTCTTCAGGAGAAGCTCCTTCGCTGCTGAGTAAGAAAAGCACTTGGGTGCCCCCAAAGTCGTTTCACCGTCGCGCGAATGTAGAGGCTGGCCGGACTTTGTGCTTCTGACCCATTGGCGCACTCAAGACACCGACCTCTGTCCGGATGCCCTCGGGAATTGTCTCATCATCGAAGAACCCTAGAGCCTTCAGTGGCCACTTCTCACAAGCATCCTGCATCACCTGCGTCTTTAGGGATTATTCGTTCCTCTGAAGCTCTCTCGGGCGGTGCGACACGAGTCCCGGACTGTAAGGCCCTTCACGAACTCGCACTGGCTCACCGTCCCGCTGCCCTCCAGGTCAATTTCCCTTAGTCGGGCCATGTGCCCCAGTACAACTCTGAATGTTGAAAGAGTTGAAAGACTCGCGGAACCCCAAACCAAAACGAATCCTCGCCGTCCTGAGCCTCAGGCCGAAAGACCTCCGCAGGCCCGCCGCGACTTCGCAAGCACCAAAGGCTGAAGGCCTCTGTGTATGCAGAGTGCATCGAGTCCTATTGTTTGTGCTGATTTGCAAAAAGGTCCTCAAGAATTGACGAGTGATGACAAGGGGACCTGATTTAGAAGGCGGGGTGTTCTCTCAATCAGGAAATCCCCTAAAACAAACCACAGTGATAAATAGCAGCAGGGGGTTCAGGAGTTTAGGATTTGCGGGCTGAATGGTTGAGCTGCTTGGGGGGCTTGTGGCTTGGGGGCTCCGAGGTCTAGGGGTCTGGTGGGAGGGATCAGTCAGGAAGATCCCAAGAAAGGTTCTGCAGGAAGCGGGGAGGAGGGTGGGGGGGGGGGGGGGGGGAATTTGACAAAACGGAGTTTGAGGCTTCGGATCTCTTTTGGATTGCGAGGAAGAGGGTTGGGACAGCCTAAACCCATCGAATCGTTTGGGCGCGGTCACAAGAATCAGCGCAATACTGCACAGGCGACCATGATCCATGAACCCGCCTCCAAGTAAGCGGCATGCTCTGGATCTAAAGCCTGCCCAGGCTGCTTTTAAGCTGCTTGATCTTCGGAACCTTCATCTAAGTGAGGAGAGGGGGGATCAGCGGAACGTGACAGCAGCATGAGACTCACCTTGACCACCTCTGGGTCCCTGTGTCTCTTCTATCCACTGGATTTCCAGTGTTCTGTTTTTTTTGCTAGACTTGCTTTCCTCGTTTTACAGAAGGACTCGGAGCTCAAGGACTGAAATCCGGGGCCCAGAACCCACGAGCTAATTATCATGACCATGGTGCTTGGAGATGCGTGTGGCTTCTGCTCCCGAACGTCAAGTACTTTTGCGTCTACCAGATGCCTCCAGCCGAGAATCAGAAATTATTCAGCTGTCTACAAACCAAACTAACCACTGTGGAACTGGCCTCCAGATTCATGGTGCCGCTCTCGTTGTACCCCAGCTCTTTCCACAGTTGAGGTATGTTGCCCTGACGTGGGCTCAGGGGTGATTCTGCAGCCTAGGTTCACTAGACCTTTGTTTCGCCTAGGGTCCTGTGCTCATGCGCCAACTGGCGAGGAGTGCCTCTAAAGAGTCAACTCTGATCTTCCAAGGGTCTTTTGCGGTGTTGCAATACAACATGTTACAATTCTCTGAAGTCGATTCTACAACAGCCGCCGCGAACAGCTCCTGATGAACCCGGGCGTCTTCTGGCAAATTCTCCCATTCTGTCCATTCCTCTACAGCCTGTATAAACCCCTGAAGTTCTGAAACCCTCAAACCCTCTCAACCCAACCCCGAATTTTAAAAAAAATGAACACCTGAAACCCTAGTAGAGCCGAATTCTACCAAGGGCGGCGCTCTCCAGCCGAAGCTGGCAAGGCCGGAGCAGAACTCCTGCATGGAGCAAGGCCCCTTCGGGGTCGTTCCCTATGTACAGCAACGGATGTTCCTTAGGGCTGCTCATCAGTTATAGGTTATAGGGCATAGGCAGGGTTGAGGACTGTGAGCTTCAGAGGTTTCGGGCTTCCAGATTCGTGGGACTCCAGGCATTGAAAATGAACCCTCACAAAGGCTTGAGTCCCAAGGAGGAAGGCTAAGAAATGCTAAGAAAAAACCAAAGTCTTGTCGGCATCCTTTCCCTGTCTTCGACACATATCTCGGCACCTGCAACCCTGTAGGCCCTGTAGGTGCCTCTCTCTTGGCAGCCTTTGGAGTAAAGGGAAGGGTCTGAAGGCTGGGAGGCGCCGACACAACCCTGGAATCTCTGGACCTTCTCTGGACCTTACCCTCGATTTGAACCTACCAGTGGACTGAAAATTGGGGGCTTTTTCTTCGGCTTCTGGGATCCTTGAAGTCGAGCTCGCCATCTCCATCAGAGTCGAAGTAGGTCCGCCAAGCCATTGCTATCCTAGGTGGCAACCAGGTTGAAGAGTGGGGTCCACAACGTAGTAGTCCCCAACCCAGTCCGCCTCATCAAGCAGGTTTAGGGTTAGTGTAACAGGTTAGTGGGGTTTAGTTGCCTTGCTGACTTGCTAGATACACACCCATCTACTTAGCCTAAAGCCCTCAAACACTACAACGCTAACCATGTAAACCCAAAAGCTTTGAACCAAAACGGTGCAATCCACACTAAGCGCCAGGCTTGCCGGAGCCCCATTCCTGCCACGGATGCAGGTCTTGGGGTTTCGGGCTTGGGGAGGTTGATGCTTCTTGATTCAGTGGTTGAGACGGCCAAGAGTTAACATGCCACTCTGTTCCAGCCGAGGCAGAGGACAATACAGAGACCTTCCCTCCCAACCGTGATGACCGACTCGTGGTCAGAGAGTTTGAACTTCGTCCGTTTCTGCAGGGTCCCACACACACAAACTCCTCTACATCCGAACCCCGACCCCTGAGAATCACGGGCTGTCCCGCATCTGCTGGAGGAAGCCTGACACCTTCGGGGCTTTGCTAGGCTCAGGCGGCTCAGGGCCTAGGAGTTTCGGGCTTTAAGCTTGCGAAAAGTTGGGGTCTTAGTCTTATGAGGAAGGGATCTTGCGACTTGTATTCCCAACAGGACACCCACTAGAAACACTCTTATCAGTGCGCACAAAGAACCGTAGAGGCACCCGCCAACAACAGTAACGTAGACCAGCGAGGCGAGCATGCCAGAATGTAAATCTTCGCAGGAGTGTCAAGGCTGGCTACCATGTCGTCTTCTGCCGACCGGCAAACAATGCAGTTCATTCATTTATGTGCTTTCGCATATGCTTTATATGCACACGATGGAGAAAAGCCCAAATCTACGAGATGCTATAATGTTCGCTCATCCTGCACCTCTACTGGTCATCGATCTTCTACCCGAGGCCTCAGTCCGAAACACTCAGTTGCAGCAAGCATGTACCCCGTGCACCTCATTCTGCTCGGATCTGTGACGATCCCGTAGCCGCTCTCGGACTTCGAGGTACGCCTCTGCGGAGTCAAACGCAATTACACCAGGTCACTTGGAGCTTGGTTTGGCCCGCCCACGAATTGCCAGAATCCTAGGTTGGGCAGCCTTCGCCACTGTGCTTGCTGGTTGTTCTCCGGGCTGCTTCCAGACCTACGGGGAAACCCTGCAGGGAGGCCCAAAAAACCCCAAGGAAGAAAGCTCAAACGTGGAGTGGACAGGCTCCGGGAGGCGGCCCATGGGCTGGAAGTCCCCAAGACTGAGGAGTTCAAGCGAAGGGTTAGCCTTGAATCCCTCAGTCCCTGGCATCGTTTGTGGCCGCAAGCAGCTGAGGGGGTTGGGACTGCTGTGCTTGGCTCGAGGATGCTCGAGGCCTCTCCGGGCTCGGGGACACCCGGGAGGAGGCCACCCAGGGAAGAGGCCCCGGAAGACGCCCCACAAGACGCCAAAAGTGACAAGAGTTCAAGCTGTTCAACACAGGGGGGGGGGGGGGGAAAGGTGACCTTTGCTCCGCAGGCTGATCGTTTATATAGTTCGCGGCCGAGTGCTATGTTTCTATGCCCCTGTTTCAGTTTTAGAGGATTCTATAGCCTGATTTCTCCCAATCCTGCCCCCTGCTTACGCGGGCGAGGTCGTCCATCTTTGCAATCCGCCGAGTCAACTTTACGATCAATCCAAGCCGAACCGTCTCAACCCTCAACCTTGAACCTTGAACCCTAAACCCAAAAAAACCCTAAACCCCAAACCGCGAACCTTGAGCCCTAAGCCCTCAACCCTAAACTGAAACCCGGAACCCTAAACCCGAAACCCAACCCTTATTGCTTGGGGTCCAGCGACTTGGGCGCTGCGGAATCACCATGCTCACGCGGATGCGCTGGGCCGGGCCGAGGCGGGTCGCGTAGCGTTAAAATTAGATCAGGTTGGGCTGAAAATCTAGCTTTTCCATCCTGCTATTACCCTGAACTGCCGCCTCGGGCAGGGCAAATAACATCAATCCATCAACGGGCTCCCCCTCCTGCCTCTCTGCCCTCGAAGCGCTCGCGAGGCTCGGAGATCCGAATGAAGGTCTGCAAGGCTACTGCAGTCATCAACTGCAGTGCAGTACACTGACACAGCCCGACAACCAGATTCCATTTCCTTGCGAAGAAGCCTTCATCATGTGTGGGGGCGCCTGTTCGCTTTGACTTCTGCTTCTCTTAGCGACTGCACCCTTCCGAGGTCCCCTGAATACCCTCAATGACGGAGGAGCTACGCCTTGCCATCGGGTCCACTGCACTCCTCCTGCAAGGTGCAGGGTGTGGCTGGAGTTTGGAAGGTCTGGGTCTGGGCATGGGTTGCAGATTGGCGCATGCCGATTCGCGCATTCCGAAGTTGCTTGGCGATGAAGGGACAACGCCGAATAGTGTAGGTATACCGATGTGTGTATATGCGTGAGCGCATGCATGCGTACATGTACGTGTGTATGCATATCTATATACATATATATATATATATATATACATATATATATATATATATCAACAAGAGGTAATTTGGGAGGTTTTAGTAGTGAAAGCCTAATGAAAAGCAACAGCGAGGCTTTGTCGGAGCAGAATCTGTCTTCTGTCTCTAAAGACCCCAATCCAGACGGCAAAAGCAAGAAAAAACTACACTTCGTAGACAGTCACAGGGAAATAAGGGGCGTCTTGAATCCCGCGCCCGCCTATATATATATATATATGTATGTATATATATATATATATATATATCGTTTAGTTTTTTGCTTTTTTTATCTTTGTGTTTTTTATTTAACTGTTATACATATACCCTTGTCAATGCTTGAGAATACGGACGAAGTGACTATACATTCAGTACGTACTCTTAGATTGGCATTTCAGCAGGGCTTGGTCGAGCTGCGCAGCCTCCTCATCCAACATGGCCACTCCCCTCAGGATGAGCGGCAGGTTGAGCCAAAGGTGGCAACATGTCCCTGATGATATCCAAAATGTGGGCTTCTCCAAACTCAGTTCCCTTTTTGGGGCGTCTGCTTTAGAGTGCTTTGGGCTTTGGCTAAGTGGGGGAAGGGGCTTGAAATTAGGGTGAGCACATCCTGATTCAGAACAACCCTCATACAGGTATGGCTGGCCAGCATCGTCCGCGCTGTATAATACCGATCGCCTGTTCATCCTTTTGCACTGGGTTCTGGACACGATTGAGTCAAAGCCTGAATTGCCGTGCGCATCTGGGCAATGAGCGCATTACGGCCATAAGTAATTGGAACGCGGCCATGCGTAATATACGACCGGGTTGAGACTCATCGCCAGCTTCGTACTGGCGCACGTGCAGCTCTGGGAGTCGTTCCCAGCGAGGCGAATTCTCCGATTGTGTGGGGACGCAATGTGAGTATAGCGAACACCTAGAGACCTAGAATTAGAGGCCCTTCCCTGCCATTCAAAGTAGCACAGGAAAGGCGTAAAGATTTCAGACATCTAAACACTGGAGAGGCTGGGTAAGCTATAAGTTGGAATCAACAATGAGTTCACCATTGCAGAAAAGCCCAACGGGTCCCAGAGAAAGAAGAGCCTGAGCAAGGCAGGCAGGCGCGAGAATGCTTCAAAAGTCTTCGCGGCCACCAGTCGTAAAGCTCAGCTTAATGGTTTCATCATTGAAGTTCTTTATGCCTTTGTTATGCAAGCGCACGAGAACCCGGTCATGTGCCCAAGCGTCTGTTCTTATGAGGGACCTCCGAAAGAACTTCGGCAGCACAGCTGCATGTACCTGTTCAGACGCGGCAAGCAGCGTCCAGATCCCAAAAATTTCACTGGCCATCCACAGACCGCACATCTGCGCCCCATCATGGGTTGCAAGTTCCCAAGTTCCGGAGTCGCAAGTGGCATGCAAGCCACTCATGCTGTCTCATGCTGTCTGGGGCAAGATAGTTGAGGAAACATTGAAATAGCAGCAAGTCCTTCTCTCTAGCGGGCTCGGCGCTCAGTTGATATTTCATGCTCTGCTCTACAGCTCTGCGGCTCTGCATGCAGTACATTAACATTACAAGGCCGAGATGGAGATGCAGGCAATTCTTGTGAGGGACCTGCCTCAAAGCAGTGACCAAGTACCGGGTCGCTCAAGCTGTCTCAGGGTCACCGACGGGCAAAAGGGCAGAGTGCCAACAAAGACCTCTACCAGACCAGAAGTACCACCGAAGTACCACCCAGGCCCCTGATTTCAGCTTCCGGCCCTGGGCTGGCATCTCCTTCTTTCAAAGAGTTTGGGACTATGGCATTCTTGAAATTGCCCATCCTTTGTGAGCGCCCTCATCAAAGCTCGGCACCGTCCAGCGTGCTCGCCGCGAAGTCTGCGCGGCAAACAGGGCACTTGCCGCTGTACTCTGAGGTAGACATGGACCACTGCGCGATGCAGGGCTCGCAGAAGGTGTGCCCACAGGGCAGCAAGGCCACCATCTCTGCATCTTCCATGCAGATGCAGCAAGCCCCCAGCCTGGGGCAAGCGCCCTGATTGGCTACACAGGTGCCGGTCCGCTGGATCACGGCCTTCAGGTCCTTGCAAGCAATCTCGTGGACCCGGAATTCAGGTGGCTGTGAGTTGACCTCCCTGGCCGGCACCTTGGCCCAGATCCGAAACACGGGGTCTTTCTGGCCCTTGCTTGGACCATCTGTACAAACGCCCCGAACCAAGAGGATCATCAGAAGCAGCAGCTGGAATGCTGCGTAGGGCCTCAGCCGTATCTCGACATGTCAAGCCGCCAAGCCCAACACGCAACAAGCCCACAAGACCCTATCCTCCAAGGCCCTTCAAGAGTATCCATCGTAAAGACCCCTCTCCCACAAGTGCCTGTGCTGAATAATGCATCCAGATGCAGCACGTACGCCGCCCAGTCGGACTTGAGCGCTGGGGACACGAGCAAGAAAGTCGCGGCCAGCAGCAGCATCAATTTGGCGCCCAGGATCTGTGCATGGCTGTGGCTGTGGCGCCTGGAAATTTTTGCCGGACGGATGTCTGTGAACCCCAGCTTGGGTTTCAGGTGTAGGGGTTTAGGGACTAGGTAGTTGCAGAGTGCTGCACATATAGCAGCAGAGTTGCTAGAGGCTCACGCAAAAGAGTCCTATGTGGGAGAGGCCGCTTGCGGAGAACCCCTGACAACATGCTGGTTCTTCGTAGCTTGCCCCTCGGCTTAAAGGAATTCTTCAACAGACCTTCGCCATTGTTTGCATTTTCAGCTGAGGATCTGCTCGTCGTGGTGTCCGTGCCTGTGTCCCTGTTCCACGTCTGCTGGGTACGATCCTCAGTTGCCAGAGCGACTGCTGTCAATTTCATCCCGAGTTGCATCTTCAGATCTTGGGAACATTCCGAACTGTTGTTTGAATGCCACGGTGCTTTGCCTTCTGGGAACATTCCGAACTGTTGTTTGAACGCCACGGTGCTTTGCCAGCGGCTGCGGAAGGGCCAAGCCATGGCTCTCCACAGATTTCAGAGATTTCGCCGCAAGATCATCCAAGTCCGTGACTTTGGTGTTAACCTTGAAATATATCCTACCATTCGATGGCTTCACAACGCCATGTCTGGTTCTCAAGATCTTCTGATGTGGGCCTCAGCACCGCGAGAAACTCTCTGGCTCGTGGTGGATCGGCATCAGCTAGGGGGCTCCGTGACCCTGCTTTGCGCCACAAGTTGACTGTTTTTCTCCTCGCAAACGATCAATCGCAACGGCACCACGGCGGACTTAAGTATGGCTGGTCAGGCCAGAGAGTGTGCGCACGCGCGTGCGCCGATGATTCAGGCCGATGATGTCTGGGCAAAGTAGGGCAAATTAGGGCAAGTTCCTACTTGGGTCCCTCTGCCAGAATCCGCCACTTTGAGCGGAAGACCTTTGCAGCGGCAACGCTGGCTGCAAGGAAGCTTTGAGTCTTGAGGCTCAAGCGGCAGCCAAGCGGGCTAAGCAGTTAGCTCGAGGTTCTGGGGTTAAGTCGAGGGCTGTCGGTAGATGTCGGTAGCACTCGGGCTGCTTAGCCCATCACTACCGGACTGCTCCGCATGCAAGCAGGGCCAACCTGGGCGAAGCCACGGGTGCGAAGACAGCGCAACAGCTGCATCAGATCTCAGAGACCTTCTTCGTTTGCTCAAAGACATGCCATGGCCTCCTCGTACTCACGCTTCGTCTTCACCATTTTGGAGAAAATTGCTTCCTGGCGTTGCGTGTGACGGCCGTTACTGGACCCTCGAAAAGAGGAACGACATAAAATGTAAAGCCAACGACTTCGGACTGACTTCGGCAACTGCGCAGTTGAACACCAAAGTGACGTCCCAGTCTTTCGAGCCAAAGTGACGTCCAAGTCTTTCGAGCCAAAGTGACGTCCCAGTCTTTCGAGCCAACATGGAGACAGAGAGTTGGACTGCTGCAAGAGCCGATGGAACTTCTTCCCACACCTCATCCTTGAACCGACACCCCTTAACAGCAAACCCCGAACCACACCAACCCCAGTGGAGCCTGCGCCAGCAGGGATCCTCCCAGCCAGGCGGCATAGCGCCTCGGGGAAGAGCACTCCGAGCGAGGAAGGAGCTTCACCAGCTCACGAGGGTGTGGAGAGCGCGTTTAAAATACAAACATACAAACATACAAACAAACATACATACATACATGCATACATGCATACATACACACATGCATGCATATGTTTATGCGAACATATGTAATACATGTAATTATTTGAAAGCCACATGAGAAAGAATGAACGATGACACATTTGTCAGTATTGAGAGAAGCTGCGCCACATGACGCAAACGCAGCTTTGTAGAGTAAAAGGGTAAAAGGTTTACTTAAACAATAGATTGAAAGTCGAAAGGTGCCCTCAACCAGAAACTCTGCAAAAAGGACAGGTGACAGGACCCAAATTCGAAGCACCGTCACACCGAAAAAGATCGGTCGCTGGCTGCTGCGCTCTCTTCTTGCTGCCGTGCACGAGGACCTAGCAGCGAGTGTTGGGGGGGGAGACGAGCTCGAGTTGAGGGGCTGATCCAAATCATGGCCCTCCTTGGGGTCTTTCCACATACTGTTTAGAGTTTAGGGTTTCAACAAAAGCCCGAAGCATAGACCCATCTCCTGTTGTACTGAGATGCTCAAATCCCATGGCACTGCTCCTTCTAGCTGCTGCAGCAGCATCCCTTTTTGGATACCCTCAAGTATAAAAGATCGTGCTGCACTCGTCAACTCAACGTTCAGCCTCGATGTCCTGCGGCCGCCGGCCTGTGCTCAGCTCAGCCTGCGGAGCTTGCGCATGTCTCTGTGTATGTATGTTTGTATGTAAATGTAAATGTAAATCTAAATCTAAATCTAAATCTAAATGTAAATGTAATGTAATGCAATGCAATGCAATGTAATGTAATGTAAGGTATTGGAATGTATTTTAATGTATTGTAATGTAATGTAATGCAATGCAATGTAATGTAGTGTAGTGTAAGGTACAGCACATGTCATGTAATATAATGTAAGGTAAGGTAAGGCAAGGTAAGGCAGGGTACTATATGTATGTATTTATCTAGGCTTTTGCATCGATCTGTTTCATTGGATATCTATCCTGGTAGGGTTTTGCCTACTGCGAACTTGGAGCCATAAATCATAAACGGTTAGCCGCCGAGCCTTTGAAAGGGGCTTTAGGGTTTAGTTAAGTCAGTGGAGGGCTGGAGGCCCAGGATTTTGCGTGCCGTTTGGGACCTAAGAGCCCACATCTCGCGATATGCGCAGCTGAAGCACAGACCGTCATGACGTGGGTTGCCTTCTGCAGCCTTTCGTCCACAAGGTGCTGCACATCCTTCTGCAAGCGCTCCTGCCGATCGAGCCACGCAGGCTACTTTAGGAGCTAGGTGAGGATGTGCTGGCCTTGAAATTCTGAAAGGCCGTAGAGCCTCCCGAAAGAACGATGTTGCTGTAGAGCCTGACAGATGACGGTGAGAACACAAAAACTGCAAAGAAGAAGATGTGTGGTTGGCTTTGGGGTTGAAGGTTTCAGAGTCCCAACACATGACCTGGTCGCACAGACAGTGGAGGGGCAGGAACCTAGCAATGCATGTGCACCATCTTTAGCATGTTGACCTTCAGAACTGTCAAGAATCCGCCCTGCATGCTGATGGAGTATACGGGTTCGAAACACATCAGAGCTTGGGCCAGGGCCGACGTCGATAGTCGATAGGACACTGGGAGATGCACTCGTCCACCACCTCTTCATCACTTCATCACGAGACCATTGCTATCCGACTAACGGTCCGATTACACTGAACCACTCAAGCTGAAGTTCACCATGTTCCGCCAGTCGTTCGTTTGCGGCTGCCTGCGGCAGAGGCGTCGTCATCCCATCAACGAAGATCTCGGGGTGGAAGAAAATCTGAGAAGGCAGGTGTGGCAGCTCAGGGTTGAGCTCTCCTGGCTCGTTGTTAGGAGGGAACGAGGCAACGAGGCACCATAGAGTCCACCAACCCTAGGTTCCCAATGAGTGTAAACACCCTTACAGGCCATCTCGGAGTCATCCACCTCTGGTTGACGGCGACACTTGACACTCGACTGCTCTCAGCAGATGGTTCTTTGGCCACACCTTGAAAAGCCGCAGTGGCATCGCCTGCCCAAAGCCCCCAACAACTAAATTTCTCTCTCTTCATCCCTAAACACACTAAATTTCTTAAAGGCCTGAGCAATTCAAGAACGGTAGTCTTCGCGGTGCCTCTGGGGCCAGGAAGCGCTCGTAGCCAATCTGAATCTTCCAGTCCTGGCACGCTGTGAGGGCTTTCAGCACTTTACGAGAAAGGCCGAGTCTGTGGCGTCAAAGATGTCCGTCTCTCAGCGAGGGTTTTTCGGATTTTGGGGGGCTTATGGAGGGGTTGTTCAAGGAGTCCTTAGGCACGGGACCCTGTATCGCTTCGAACAAACTTTATGGCATCGTAATCTGAACCCTTTCCAAGGCCATGAGAGAGCAGCCTCTACATCGCCTGTATAGATTCGTGACGCGAATCCATGAATGTGCAACCATGCCACATCTGTCGAGCATGGGTCAGCAGGGTATTCAGGCATAGAGTCTTGGTCATGCGGGGTAGGGCTTTATTATTTATGACTGGTAATTATGCCCACAAAACACACCCGCATAGATGGACTCACCAGAACTCATACGGAGTCATATACACATTGTGCAAGGTAGACAATATCGGAACATCAATCAATCGTCAGCCTGCTTCGTCTTTGGAAAGTGCCCCTGGAGGCTCTTGAACCTTCGGGAATCCTGGCCCAGCAGCAGGAGATGGGGACTTTTTCAATGATCTGCTGCAGTCTACGAAGGTCTTCCAATGCCCTGACAAGAGCCGGACCCTGAAACAGCTCTGCCTGAGAGATAGAAACCGAGTATGGAGGTAAGTGTTTCAGTGTTTCTGTTCCTGCCATACACCGCAAGCCAGGGCCTGGTCAAACTTCTGATACTCCTCGACCTGGCCATGTCACGAGCAGGAAGCAGTGGGAAGCAACAGGGCAGGTCATGCAGGTCCCTGTCGGGATTGGCGTACTGCAAGCAGGCTTGCAACAATTGGCACACGCAGACAGACGGTACAACTACGGAACCCAAGACCATGCAGAGACTGGAAAACCTTTGCCAACACCATATTGGCTGCCGGTCGCATCCTCCTTATGCTCGACAAACAACTGGAAAGTAGAGGTCCTCCTAGTAGGTTGGCGATCCCGCCCCATGGCCAGGGTTCGGCTGACACGGTGGGACCGGGATTGCGTCAACCATCCGCGATCCGGCTTTGGTTCCAAAGGGGAAACAAGTGGGGAGACAAGACAGGAGATAAGACAGGGGCGGGTCCACCGATTCGGCTCTAGTTCCCAAGGGAGACAAGAAGGGACACAAAATGGGAGGAGACAGAAGGGTCGACAAGGAGGGGCGCGCGTCTGCCGATCCGGCTCGGTTGCGACGAGAAGACAGAAAGGAGACGAACAGGCAAGAGATGGCAAGAGGGAAGACAAGGCTCTGGCTCCAAAAGGGCGAGGAAGAGACAACAAGGGAGACAAGAGGGAAGACATGAGGGGAGACAAGAAGAGGAAGACGAAGGAGACAAACGGAAACGTGAAGGGAGACAACATGCACCTGTATCCCGGGAGGAGGGTCCCCTGATCGCTTCTCTTCATCAAATTGAAACCTTGACAGTAAGCTGCTTTGGGAGTGATTCGGAATAGGAATTCCTAAGCCAGACGCATGTGAAACGCTGGGCAAAGCAACAAGCCCAAGTCACTACATCTTTGCAGAGGTAGGCGTGCTTCTCCTTGAAGGGGAGACACTTAGATGAACTCAAGGAATGAGGAGCGGCTGCTAAGCGATAAACCATGCGATAAACCATGCGCAAAAGCCCTCTGCACACTTCTCCCGAAGCTTCCTTTTTGCTCCCTCTTGGCTGACTTCTAATCTTTAGGCATGTCCAAAAAATGAATCCAACTGCAACGGCAGATGCATGGTCCTTGATCTGTCTAGCAGCATCCATGCGCTGCTCTGCTGGTACAGGCCTGAACGACAAAACGCTGCAAGGAACACCCTAGAGCATGAGCCCCACAAAAGATGCTTGAGCCGTTTAAGCCCCTCGGCCCTCCCTAAGCACATTACGTCATTTTAGATCCCCTGAACATCCCGCTAAATTCGGAACACTCGTATCCTGAGTCAGAACCCACGTAGATCTGGACCGCAGGAGATCACACGTTCACAGTCAGGAACTGCACGGACTTGTTGCATGGTGCAAGTCGCGTTGAATTCGCATCAACGATCAGAGATCCTCAGCCCCTGTAAGCCCTGCGCTCTCCTCGGTCGCAGATCCTAGGTGCAGCTGCTTCCCTCGATTTGCATGTGGGGGGGTTTAGTGGTTTGTGGTTTGGGGCTTTGGGCTTCCTGGGCAATGGCCGGCTGCCAGCTCTCTTGCCCTGCAAGACACGCTCAAGAAGCTTTACTGGGCCAAACCTTCGCTGAGCTAGAGGCATGTCGTGCACAAACTGCGTGACATGCTTGCCGGCGATCTGCAGTTCCTGACCGTTCTCACATTGCAGGGGCGCTGTATCTACAATATCTACACCTCTGGGCGACTCGGACATGTCATGCAGGCCGCGATAGGCCACGCCATGGTGTTTTGAGCAGCCCGTTTGCTTCTCACAACAGTGAACGCATCTCTGCCAGTCACGAATAACATCGCCTAGTCACCTTTGGTCTAATTGAGCTTGGGCCAGAGATCTAACAAATGGGCCCTGCCTCAGTAGCCTGCAAGCAGCACAGCCACCGGGAGTTGCGATGATTTATGAGATTCTGTGATGACTAACGAAGCTCGAAGCGAAGCCATGGACAGAGTTGTACGACAACGTCCCAGGTGGCAGACTGGTGGGAACCGGCTCCAGCGAAGTGGGTTGGTGTGACCTTGGAAGACCTGTCACTCAAACAAAAGCTCCGCTGATGCACTGTTTGTTAAAAAAGGGAAGTTAAAGACTTCGGGCCATGCAGGGCATCTGTTCTGCCTTGCAAGCACGCAGGCAGGATTCCAAGCACAGCGGTATGCGGTAAAAACAAAGTAGGTTGGACTCCGAAGCGGGCCTTTGTGATAAAAGCTGTTCAGCAGCACAAACAGCTGTGTTCGTGAAAGCCTGCAAACAGTATGGACGACATATGCGACTTGCCGACAAGCATTGCCTGACATCGCACAAATCAACAAACCTGAGAGCTAGGCGTCCTTTTGCCGCCACAGTTTAAGGTGGCTGGATGAACATGCAACGGAACATGCCATGCTCGCCAGCCACCCTCAACTTTTAAACAGAATCGCTCAAGCTCCGAGAAACGAGACTAAGGCAGCTTGTGCTGATGAAGCTTTGTGTGCACGAGCTCTTCCAACGACTGGCCAACCTCCTTGGCGTCACCGAGGAGCATGTCGGTGTGGTCCTCTTACATGTACTGCACACAAACTCCACAGCTGCCAGAGCTGCCAAACCAAACCCTGGAACCAAACTCTGTCATCTCTAAGCACGCCTTACATACCCTACACCCTCCACATCCCTCCACCGAGTCCTTGTAGAAGACCGGGTTGTCCAAAGCCGCATAGCCCACTCCCAGGGAGCGTTTGACGACGATGCACTTCTTTGCTAGCCAGACGCCTGGCATTGGGGATAGGACCCGCCCGGCTCGTTTGCCCGTTTATGTATGGGCCTCCCGTATCGTCATTACCCGACTTTTGGCACGTCGTACAACATGAGTTCTAGGACAGAGCTGGTCACTTGCAAAAGGAAAATGTCACGAAACTCCACTGGCAGGGATAAGTCGGTGTGTCCCAAAAGTTACTGCTTGACATGTCAGTCGTAAAGCCATTGTTGTTTACACTATTTTGTTAAGTGCGCCAAAGGTCGCATTTGTCGTCATGGCAAAAGTACGGTGAGTGTCTTAGATTTTCCACGCTGGAACTGTTCGCTTGCAATCGCAATAGAGTGTACGAAAATGCGACATTATCGACAACCATGCGCCGGCAGAATCTAGAGCCCGGTTTGCTCCTATGTGAGGTTGGGGCCTCCGGGCCTAGACGTGATCATCGTATGGGCATGGATGTTCTGGCCAATGTACGTTCTTGTCGTACGGATATGGATGCTCTGGTAACATGGATGTTCTTATCGCTCGGGCGTGGATGCTCTGGTCACTTCAATCTTCTCGGACAGCTGTGGTGATACTCTGGCCCCGTGCGTTTTCCTGACTTCGGAACCGAAACCCTTTACAATCGGCAAGGAGCTTGAGGAACAGACCTGTTAGGGTCGGGGAGTTCAAAGCCCAACTGCGAACCCTCAACCCCACAGCTTTGGGTACTTGCCCGTTTTGAGTTCCTGTGTGTCAAGTCAGTTGAATGGCGATGGGCTTCAGCACTTGACATTGCATTGAGGAATTGGCTAGCTCGTGCTGATGTTGTTGAAGCCGTGGCAGCTCGTGGCAACGGCAAACAGTGGTCAACTGGTAGACAGGGGAGACACAGATGTCTGAGCCAAGCGTCGGATTACAGGCATTCCTGCAATCGGACTGTTCGGATCGTCCTCCGCCAATGAATTGACCTCGACTGGAGGCTCTGAAAAGCAGCATCCCAACTCCATGAATCCGACAGGTATCCCATTCAAAGCCGAACTCCCAAACCCAAACAAACCTGTCAGAGCTTAGGTTACATGCTTCGGGGCTCGACAAAGCAAGAAGCACAGTCTACCACCAGACTGACCCCCAAGCATCCCCAAAGCAGAAAAGGGGAGCGAGCAGCAGATTTAGCACTGGGCGTGGGATGGAATCTAGGTGGATGTGTCAGTTGACAGTTCTTTACGTTCACGATGGAACTGCACGAATCAACATTAGTAGGCATCGATCATCTAGTGAGAAAGCAGCCCCCACAGTCACGCAACATGGTCTAGGGTTCAAGCATGCCTTAAGGTGTACGGCTTGGGGTCTCTCAGTGTTCGGGCATCGTCCAGGCTCGGCTGTTGGGGACTCGCAACTTAATCGCACCTGGATTTGTATGATGGCTTTAGGAGTTGAGGCTTGCGGCTGAGGGTGGCACGAGTACTGCAGCGTGTCCGTGTCTTGCACTGCCTTCCTGCATTTTTCTTTGTCCAACTTCCCCTTGAAAAGACAAGTTGCTGTATCATTGGCGCCCACGACCAGTGACACATCGACGTCTTCCCAGTCGGACGGATCATTCAGCTCCTCCATCTCGAGAACCTGTTCAAGCCCCTACCCCATAGGATACGCTGCCTGCCACGTCACGTCATGTAGCGGCCAGAAATACTACGCGGCCACCGGAAAGAAAATTTAGAAATCAAAACTGATAGGAGCCGCGAACCCAAACGAGACACGTAGCCTGTCTAGCCCAGACATGAAATTTAAGACACACAGAAGACGAAACCGCCGATCGCACAAAGGATGCAAGGATGGTACGAGGTCCGCTTCTCCATTCATGCCACAGTACTAATTTTGGAACGATGTTGTGGGAAGTCAGTCGCTGTCGAACTTGGCTAGCTTCCAATTTTACAACGGCGTTGTGGTATGACTATTGCAAGCCGAGGACGCGACACGAAGACGAAGAGGCGACACAAGGACATGATACGAGGACATGACACGAGGACACGCTCCGAGGACGTGATGGCACGACGAGAGGACACGAAATGCCACGAATACCGCCGGACACACAGCGTAAAGACATGCTCGAAATGCAAAGCGAGCATCCTCAAGACTGTCATCGTCTTTGCATTTGACAGCATCAACATGAGCGACAGGCACGAGAACCACGATGCTGAGACGCATGACCCCTCACGCCGCACGCGAAAACACGCGGACGCTTTCTGATGCTTGTGAACTGAATGCACGAATTCTGGTCAAGTCCCCCCCGACTCCCAGCTCCCAAAACGAGAACCCTTCGCTGTGCATTCGGGAACACGCATTGCCGCGGAGTGTGTACGTGCTGCGGCTTTCAACGCGCGGCGAACTGCGTTGCTTCTGCCAATGCATTGATGATGATGTGGGGTTGATGGAAAGGCTCTTCCATCATTGCATTTGGGGGAATGTACGTCTTCAAGTGTGGCTGGTAACCTGGGACAACCGCCGACAGCGGCGCTCATGTCTTGAATGGATTGGCATGTGGATTGGCAAGTGGAAACGTCCCGCATTTTGGTGTCAGATTTTGCTAACATGAAGTGAAGCCTCGGCACAGGGGCGGGAAGGGGGTTCGGGCCAAAGTCGGGAACCCAGATACACCCCAAACCTTATTGGCCCAAATTGTCCCATCAGCCCTTCTCTGGGCCCGGCCTGGTTGTAAGGCACGCCTGCCTCTGCCAGCAGCACGTTAAGCTGCCCAGGCATGCGCCCGGCCACCGGGTGGATGGCGACCTTCACATCTGTACCGTTCCTCAGCGTTTGGGATTGAAGCCTTGAAGCGCTTCGGGCTCGGGAATGAAGCACTAGAGGGACAATCTCATGCAGCCCCTCGTCTGGGTCTGTTGAGTCTGTTCCAGTGCCTACTCTCATTAAAGCCAATCGAATGAGTCCTTTGTTGTATACGGCTACTGGCACTAACAAATTACTCACTGGACGCTGAGATCCCAGCTCCGTGAGCATCTCGATCAGCTGTGCCAAGGCGTACTGAGCCTGAAATGGTTTTGCAACAAATCTTCCGATCTTCCAGACCCCAACCAAGCCCTAAGCCAAACCCTCTCAACCCACTAAACGAGTCTAAAGTCCAAGTCCCAAGTCCTAAATCCGAAATCCTAAACTACTTTGAACCTCCACAGCAGCCCTTGTCAAGCAAAGCGCTGGCCTTGGATACCGCAACACCATAGCCTGGAACGATGACAACCTGAATAGACAGAGGGCTCACACATTGCTGAGGTGAAGGGGTTCTTCTAAATTAGGGTCCCTGTATACATACTGCCTGTGCTGTGACTCCCCCTGAAAGCCTGCGCCCCCCCCCCCCCCCCCAAAAAAAACAAATCAAGCTCTTTGGGTTGAGTCCTTACGGTTTAGGGGATTTTGGGCTGAGCATGGCTGAGCCCAGAGCACAACGATTCTTCAGAGGCTCCTTTTCTGATGATGACTTGATGGCATGTATGCTAAAATATGAAAATGCTGGGCAGCTCGAAGTCTTCCTTCCAGTAGCCTTCTGCGTCTGCCACCAGGAGATACTAGGAGTGGCGTCCAACATGGCCACATGTGATGCGGAACCCAGAGCAATTCAGGTAAGCGCGGCTCAAATCCGCATGGCCCTGCATCCTGAAACTTGGGGGGCTCTGGGCATTTTGAGGCATATGGCAGCATTAACCTGGTCTACCCCACGAACCCTTCAACTATACCCCGAGAGCTCGCTAGGAAAATTCCTTGCCTTTTCATGGAGTTTAGCTCCAAGCCTTCTTGGCAGTTGCCAAGAGGTCAGCGACGTGGTCGTTGTTGGTGGTTGTCACTTCGCCTTCTATCCTGTGGCTGCACCAAATCAACAGGTGATATCATGATCAGACCGAGAAACAAAGATTGGGAAAGTAAATAGGCGAAAAAAACATTCACTTCTAGTGTTGCTGCCAGGTTGATTTACCCCTGTTACCGCCATGCTTACAAACTTTTTCGTTTACGGTTGTCATTCGTACTTTTGGACTTAAGAGTCATAGTCGCTTCTTCTTCTTGCTCTTCTTAGTCTTGTTCCCCGTAATTTCAGCAAATCTCGTTATTGCAACGATCTGGACTCTGATGATTGGGATCGACACACTTATACGCACTTGAATCCTGCGAATTCAAGCACCCTAAACCGTAAACCCTGAACCCCAAACCCTAAACTTTTAAACCCTAAACCCTAAAGCCTGAACCCTGCGAAAACAAGCTCAAAAACTCATGATAATATCAAAATGCTCCTGAACAGCTGTCGACCTCACGTTAATGACAAGATTCTGATAAGTGGAACCTCCCTGCTTTTGAGGCTTCGCAGTGACACCCAGCACTTCCAGGATGTTGCGGTTCATCGCCTCCATTGCAGAAACAGTCGCGCACCGGCAAAAGGAACATCGCCAAAGGTCTCTTGCACGAAACACCCCTTGCTCGGTAGTAGTCACCAGCAGAGCGCCTGCCTCGCACATGATCTGGCTCAAAATCGCACCAGACGAACCAATCAGGGCTCCGACGATTGTCAGCCTCAGACCGAAAGATGTACTCAGCTAGCAAAATGTAATACTAGCATCATGCAATATCAAACTCAATAAATACATACATGCATATATATATACATATAATATATATATATATATTAAAATGCAACCGACCCCTTGCTAGACCCTCAAAAAAAAAAGCACCACTACTTCTCTCTGCTTCTCCTAATTGAGAAAAGGGGAGTCGGAGGGGCAGGTTGTTGGAGAGCACGAAGCCCTCGGCCGTCAGAGCCCAGCCAGATGCAGAGTTCAGGAGGGTGATGGCTACCGGCATGTCGGCGCCTCCCACCTTAGGAGGGGAGGGAGGGCTCAAAAGGGAGCAAACTCAGAACCCCTAGCACTCTCACGTGCTCCGTGCACACACCTCTAGATTCTACACGGACGGAGCACTGCAGCTGCTCAGGCCAGAAATCCCCGCCAACTGGCCTGCGACGTCACCACCAAGCCCATACCGGCCGCGGCGAGGGTTCCAAATCCCAATGTGGAGAGCTCCATGCCGGGCATGGGGTGCTGGAGGTACGCCCAAAGCCCTGCATTGGTCGGATGGGGATGAACCAAGGCACAGTGACAAGTCATGAGATGCTATGAGCTAGGTGGAAAGGATGGTGAGTGATTCTCATGCTCCTGTACAGGGCATGGCCACGCAGCAGCTATTTCGGGAGTTGGGGTCATGCGCAGGCTCAAACGATGTGACGGGCGCAGTCCATTGTTCGTGCTCGCCGCTGCCTGCTGCAAAGGCAGCGGTCAAAGATCCGGACAACACCTGGGCTTCCACAACTACCGGCCGAATTACCGTCAAGTACCCATACGCCCTGCTGTGCTCAGACGTGAACTCACCTTGCATGCTGTGTGCTGCACATACCTTTCAGAAGCAAGTTGTGACGACGCCGAAGGCACGTTACCACCCGGGATACTGGCATTGCCACCCACCAAGCCCTGCAACTTTGCAAAAGCGACCACAGATCCGGTGACCTCAGGTGCAGAAAGACGTGGTCTGAGCTTGCGCACTCTATTGCACGTTGAAGCCTATGTGCTGCGAAAGCTGCGGTCAACGCACCAATCCCACTTGCCAGATACTCGGATGTGGCGTGCCTCGGAGAACAAGGGCTGCTTCATTCTACATTTCCGGGCGAAGCTCCATGTGCCAAGCAAGTTCTGCCACTGCAAGCCCCCTCCTCCCTCCTTCGAAGACCCCCCCTCCTAAAACAATGCCCTGGAACTTCCATTTTACCCCCACGGCACCATTGTGGGACACCCCCTGGCACCCTCGGAGCCTTCAGGCCCCAGGCCCCCCGCACCAAGTCGACGTAGGACACCCCGCATTGGGCCGAATTGGGCCAGCCCGGCTGCCGAGGCGGCCACGCGCCATTTACTATCAATCCAACCCAGATTCAGATCTCAACACCAGCAGTGCAAGCCTCAGACACCTCTCTCCAAGAAAAGGAAACTACTCTCGTGACGACGCGCTGGGCGGTTTCAGCCGCGCTGAAGCAACCGGAGCCAAACCAAGCTCCAGGCTCTTTAGCTTCGTTTTGCAGGCGGGATGCATAGCATCTGCCCCTGGGTGCTGCAGAGCCGAAGAAATCGCGGTGAGGGAGGCAGCCATACCTTTCTGTTGGGGGGGGGGGGGTTGGGCTCTAGGCTTCAAGACATCTCGGGTTCAGGTTGGTTTCGTCAACCCCATATATTGACGAATCGGACGACCACGTTCACCTCCTTACACCACCTTGTCCCCAAAAACAAAGCCAACTGTTCCTGCTTTGTAGGTTTCTTGAAGCAAAAGCTCCGGGTGGTCCTTTAAAAACTACCCGTCCAGTAGATTCCTCGTGCCTGGTGCCACCGGCTAGGAGTAGTGCTGGGGACCCTGCCCACAAGTGAGTGGAATGCCGCCACCAGCTGAGGAAGAGATGTGATCTCCACCTGTTCAGGACTTAGGAGCATGCTCCCACCAACCATGCGCCTGCCCTGCAAACTCAACTGCACCTCCCTAAGGTTCGGGGCCTGCGATGCCACAGCCATGCCCAGAGCGGTGCCAGTTGCCAGGACAGTGGCCTCGGAATCAAACAAAAAGCAAGAAGGTGATTGGCCTGCCCATGCAGCTACCAGCTTTGGTGTAGGACGACTGTGACTGCCTCTGCGAGGGGCTTTCGAAGTTCAAGTTCAAGAAACTGGCTGCCGAGCTGCGATTTGAGTGAGAACTGCAGCACTCGCTCCCTGGCGTTAACCCCTCCCACCACCCACCCACCCACCAGGGAGAGAGAGAGAGAGACGACATTAACCGACACAGACACAGAGAGAGACTCAAACACAGTCACAGAGACAGAGCTGAAACATCTCAGCAGCTTAAGGCAGAAACGAGATGCAGCGTGTAGATCAGGTGTTCCTCATATTTTTTCTATATATATATATGTATATACATAGATATATATATATATATATGTGTATACGCGTGTACATATATATATATATATATATGCCCCTTACCACTATAACATGCTACTGAGCTTCAGTAACAGAGGAAGAAACACGACCCTCTTTGCCCCCTGCCACAACCCAACTAAGTAGCCGAAGATTACTCTCCAGACCCCTCCTCACCATCTCCCATTCCCAGTGCAATCCCTAGAGGCCCTAGCTCATTGGCCCGAAACCCTACCTACCTACGTTGCTCTGAACTCTTATTTGCGCCTTCTACAGAACTGTCTTTCTACTCTGGACCAACCCCAAAAGGCACCCTCGCTCAAAAACAACACCCAGGAATCTAAACCCCCCAATGCTCTCAATTGGGGGGTTGATCTTCATGGTAAACGTCTCTTCTCAGAGTACCAGATCAGATCAATCCCCTTTAACCCTACTGGTATCTCCTACTCCTTTAAGCGGCTCCTGCCTGGGCGTAGGCCAGGCCAAGCGTTCCTGCCAGGGCGCCCACCACGCCGCTCAGGCCCATGGCATTGCCGAACTGGGCCTGGAGTTGTGGGTTTTGTTTGGAGAATGTTGGGGCTTTTTGGTGTTTGGGATACTGGTCTGGGTTAACAGGCTTCTACGGAGATGCAAGAAGGTCTCAGGAATGTTGGAACAGGCCACAGAAGCCCTGAGAATACTGCAGAAGCGGAGCGACGCCATAAACCCCCAACACTAACTTTCAAGAAGCCTGGCCAGCTTCCTACATCCTGAACCTCCGAAGCTTCTAAACTTGAATTCCCTAAGTCCGACACTGTCCATCACTGTTTCAGTCTTACCCCAGTGGTCCACCCTGTCGTTCGAAATACTGCTCTCTGAGAACCCCTTCCCCTTCCAGAAGGCATCCCTCAAACTTGGTTGGCTTTACAGCGAACACACAAAAGTTCCAGCAGGGCTTTACATGGCCCGTCTCGTACAAGATACAACGGACTGACGATGCCACACAAAGTAGGCTGCCTAAACCCCAGGCTTTGAAGAGGGTATTGGGCCTTGTCCCCGAAATCTCCTGCAGAAAAGGGGCAGTTTGCTGGGAGCTCAGCCCTCCGATGGCAACGATGCACATGAGAGAGGAGATGAGGTAGACCATTTGGCTCTCCTGAGCTAAGCAAGATTTAGGGCTTCAGGGCTGCCACACACTGCTTTCACCACGAGACTTTCGCTCCGCTACTTCAAGTGAGCATCAGAGGCCAAGTCCATGTAGCCAAAGGATGTGCCAAAAACATACAGCCCCACGAAGAGTGCTGCGGGAAGGGCATACAGCTCCGCGAACTGTGAGACCTGGGCTGCTCCCAAAACGTCACAACAAATTAAGTATCACGGGAAGGTTCTCGCAGTACGCAAGCCGTTCCTCTGCTAAAAAGAACTGTTCATTTGACCAGGTGGCCATATGACTCGGAGGTCGTCTATCTTCCAGCTACAGGCTCTGAATGTTGAAGCTTCAAAAGCATAGCCATCCAGAATCTTTCGGCAGAACGGTCTGCGAACATCTGTGAACACTTTCCAACATTACGAAGCCCACAGGCCTTAAGTGCCTTCCCAGGGCACATCCGTCTCTCGTTTGAACATGTCGATCATGCGCCTTGTCATCACGAAGCCTCCTCCTGAAAGATGGAAAGGCTCTGCACCAACAACAAGGGTTTATTGTCATTCCTCTTCTGTTCAACCTCAAGGTGCAGGGCATGGCATAATACGTTCTCACAACACCCCCCAGCCTACATTGACCATGGAAATCAGCGCCGCGGCAGCCGCCAGCCACTGAGGCAATGTCTCGGGCATGTAGCCTTGGACACTCGCATCTTCAAAGATAGTTACATTGTGACATGTTCAGCCGTCTCCTCCTTCCTCCTCTTCCTGCTCCTTTCCATCCTCTTTTCCCAACAGTTATGCTTCCGCATCATCGTCTCATCAAGGCGTTTGCTCATTAACCTTTGCAACCTGGCCGCCTCCCCCCATCATGAGAATGCCGCCGACTACTGTCAGCCCCGAGATTGCATTTGTGACCGACATCAGGGGCGAATGCAGCGCAGGCACGACCTCGGAGATTCAGGCTCAGGCACGAAACATCCCGCAAGAACTTGACAAACTTTACAGATTCCCACAAGCTGCGACCATGAGCTACGACCGTGGTCCCGAGGACCGGGCACCATAGACAACCTGAGCGCCTCCGATGAGAGCAAGGGCCAGAGTGGTGAGCATTGTCGTTACCGACTCGCCAGCCGTGCCTGAGGGGTTTGAAGCTCAGATGCTCCTGAGGGTACTGCATCAAGCTTTCAAGCTGTCCAGATGTTACTTGCTAGTTTGTCAGTTTGAGATTTCCGTACACCATGATGTCTCGGCATTTCGGTCGGGCTGAGCACGCCGCCCGCTGCCAACATGGCCATGACGATCAATGAGACAAGGGCCACCGTGGACGCGGTGCTTTGAAAGGACTCCTGTGGGAGAAGCTGATGAGCGGGGGGGGGGGGGGGGACAGGGGGTAGGGGAAGCAGTGAAATATCTGGGGAGGGAACACGATCCAGTCTAAGACCACGGGTCCATTGAGGGACGACGGGCAGCCGCAAACAGCCTCTGGCCCTTAACTTTGAGAACACTCTAATCGCTCGAGAAACACGAATCCAAATGGTGTCATTTGGGTTGTGACCCGACTGGGTTCACAGGCTTTGAACCAATTTTCAATTGACAAGCATGCTCGGCCTAAACAAGCGTGGCCGTCTGTTGGCAGAGTCTGAATGCAAACCTAGTGATAGCATAATGCTTTCAAGCAAGCATGCGAAGCTCAAACAGGGGCTGTCTTGGGTTGATTCAGACAGCATGAACTTGCGCCCGGGGGGTGGACGGAAAGCTCAGCAACAGCGGTTCGGAGGCGACCGAAAAGTTAGCATCCTTCCCCTCGTCTGGGCTGTGAAGATGAAACCATTACTATATTCATAGGCCTTTTCCAATGAAGTGCAAAGCTGATAGTCTCCCTTCTCGCACCCCCCTTAATGTTGATTCAGCAAAACTGTTCTTTGAACGAAAGCTCGCGGATGGGAGCTTTTTTGAAAATTGATGGCACGATGCTATTTGAGCATCACAAATGTGTTTTTTGACTGGATTGGTATGGGCTTTCATTGAACTCGTATATTGATTTGGCACGCTGGTGGCGTGCTGTTTGATGTGAAACGCTAGCATGCTGCATGGGGGGCGAGGGTGAGTGGGATGAGTGCAGCAAGATGAGACTGAATCCGAAATATTGTCCTCTGGATTTTGATTGGGTGATTTCGAGCTTGAGAGGCCTTATGCTGACTGCACTCCGGGGATCTCCAGGCCATCCACCTTAGACCCGAAGCCCTAAACTCTATAAGAGTCTCGCGCTCCTCCTCGGGGCTCAACTCGGCGACGGGCTCCTCGGTGGGCTCCTGCGATGGGCTTATGGGGGTCTTTGGGCTGAAGGTTAAGGAAAAGCTGAGTTTTTCACCCCACGGGTTTTTGGCCACTTCAGGGTTCTAGTCCTTGCAGGGAATATGTGGATTGCGGGGCGACGAAAGCGACCCAATAACACATAATTGAGGGTTACAGGGGTACAGCGAGGGGCATCACACTTCCCAATATGGAACATCATAATGACAAGAACAAGTATAGGAAACAAAAAGTGTCGTCGTAGTAGTAGTTAGTAGTAGTTAGTAGCTAGTAGGATCAGGTAGTAGTAGTCGTCGCCGTCGTAGCAGTAACAGTATTAGTAGCAGTAGCAGTAGCAGTAGCAGCAGCAGCAGCAGCAGCAGCAGCAGCAGCAGCAGCAGCAGCAGCAGCAGCAGTTCTCGAGGGCAAGCCCAAAAACCAATTCTGAATCTCAAATACGATTGAGTGGAACGGCTCTACATCCAACGAGGCGCAACGCTGCTCTAAGGAATAGAGCAGTCCGACCTCTTATTTTGCCATAGTATAACATAGTATGACAGTATACTATATTGTATAGTGCTAGAGCATACAGTCTACTATCTAGACAAAACACATCATATCTGTTCAGCGAAATTCCAGCGGACTCGACTTTCAATTTGGCACGTCGCCAATAGCCATCGTGACTAGATCCTTTGGTGAGGGATAGTGTGCTTGGCCGAATCTTGCCGTAGTCCAGACAAAGGGAGAGATATGGTTCAATTCAAGTCCATCCTCATTAGGGTGAGCATACGAGAGTAGGGCGCTACTTATTTGATACTACATTGAAACTCTGCATGAAAGTGTTACAACGGGGCGCAGGCTTCAGGGATAACACGGTTTCATTCTTCAGCGGACTTCTTTGAAACCGGTAGTCAGTGAAGATCTTCAAGATCTGGGAAAATGCCATGGGCCCTATTCTGGTTGCCCCTCCTAGTCACCATGCGCTTTATCCTATCGATCGCACTTTGGTCCATTTCTTAAGGGCGCATCCACAGGTCCTTACGTGTTTACTGAAGTCTTGCACTTTTGCATCCTGAATACTTTGGATGTTCGAGTCCGCCTTCAGAAGCAGCGTCGCATCATAACAAGAAGAATCAGATGCACACGCTAGAATAATGATAAGATAGTAGTGACAACAACAGTAACAACAATAAGCAAAAGATTTAGAAGAGGACCACTTCAACAGAAAGAAAGCTCTCTATCTTTCCAATTCGCGTGGTATCTCCCCCTCACTCCTCCTCCTCCTTCGCAGGTGGCGCCTCGACCTTGGGCGGGCTCCAAGGCCAAGTGCGGTCGCCTTCGCCTCGTTTTGGGCTGGGGGAGCTTGGGGGAGGTTTGATGATGGAAGGTGACCCACTCGGTTCTGTCAGTCGGGTGCCTGGGTTTACGGTTGGAAGCTTGAGGTTTCGGACGTGCAGAGCTTCGGGTCTGGAAAGCTGAGGAGAACCGCCACCCTTCTGAGCCTTTTGAGTATGGACTTGCAGATCTCAAGTTGGGCCAGACGTGAGACTGACAACAGGTTCTCTTAGAGTTTGTTGGGGTTCGCGTATCTTCTTGCGATTCCCTGCATCCAAAGCACGGCAGATCATCGCCCCGCGGGTCGGGACCTCCACACAGGATCTCAAAGCCACGTCTCTGCGGAGTAGTCGTGTAAAGCCAGAAGGTGAAGTCCCCTACCCCCTACACCTACCCCCCCGCTACCCCTACTTCTTAGCCACCCCCCACCCCCTTACACCTTCCACTTCCTCCTCTCTAGCTCTACCCCCTATCCCTACCCCCTACCCCCTACTCCGCCCAAGACCGACCTCTAGTATTTTAAGGGGTTCCAGCGCACGCCCACCCTGTCCCCTAACCCCTACCCCCTACTCTATCCACTACCTTGCCCTAGTGGCGACGACGTCCGTACGACCATGATAGTGTTGGTTTGCAAGCCCAGGCACATCATCATAGTCGATGAAGAAGTGTCCCTGAGGCCCCATGCTGCACAAGTACTTCGCCATGTTGTTGGCATAGAGGAACGATGCCTCATGGGCGCATCGCAGTCAAAACAGCATGCGAAGTGTGCAACCACGCAGTCCCTGCCTGCGCAGGCATTCGGCTGGGCATATGCTCATAGAGAGACAGGCCAATGTGCGTAACCTTGTTATACTCATAGACTTTGCCGGGCCTGAGCATCATGCCGCATTAGGCGAATGACCTTTTAGGCAGCAAAAGTTTTTACGCAGACATATGCACAAAAGCCTTTAACATGCCTCCCTTCTGAGAAGAGCTTTCTTCCTCGCAAGTTCTGGGCTGGAACAAGGAGCTTTGTGGTTTCCACATTTCCCCCAGTCTCGGCGGCCAAGTCCACCACGACACTTCCAGGTTTCATGCCATCAATGTGCTCCTTGTCCAAAGGCATCCCAAGGGCATCCCAAGGGCATAGCGTGGCATGGCCATCCAGCTTACAGTTTGGAGTTTGGCGGTCTACATGTACAGCATGAATCGCCTACCAACCCCTCCCACACCAGCAGAGGGTGTCCTTGGTGAGCAGCTTCGGCGCAGGCCTGCCCGGAATCAACGCAGTGGTGATGACCTCAAATGCAGGTATCTTCTGCGCAAGCGTTAGAAAGTGTAGGCTGTATATGTAGGCTCTATCTCGGAGTCTTTGAACTTTGCGTCCAAAGACGATGTCGCATTCTGCACACTGTTGACGGAACAGCTCCATCTCCGCGTCGATGAACTCTTTGGACATCTCCTTGGCATAGCCACCTCGATTTCACAGTTCATGCATCTGCCCTGGTCTAACCGTCCAGGTACACTTTGGGATGAATGACATCTGCAAGTACCTAGAGTGCTGATGCAGAAATCTACATCCCTGTGATAACACCGATGAACCGCTCCTTGCATGTCTGAGTGCACCAATGCCAATGTATGCAACCCCTGCTCAGCGTCCTACCTGCAATTCACAGTTTGCCACGCCTACTTCCCGCATGCACTTCGATGGGTCGTGGTATCTCATGTTGGTGTATGCGATGCTTCGTTGCGTAACACAGATGCAACATTGTCTGTCAGCTTCGAGTATTCCTCTGTATCCCCAGATCATGTTGTCTAGGACCCAAAACTCAAATCTCTGCACTAGTGACACTAGTGGCTTTTGGGTCCTCTGTTGGTTTTGAGCGGCGCTGCTTGAATGCACGGGAGGGTTGTCCAACTTTCATTCTTCCGAACAACCATCTACCGACACCCTGGTCGGTCTAGGATCGCTTGCCAGCCTACAACGCGCAGTTGCCTTCCTAAGCGAGGTCTGTCCTGCCTGTGCCCGAACCATCTTCCTCAATCTGGACCTCCAAGAACTCACCTTCCAGGCAGCACTCAAGCTTGGGCAACAGATCACGCGGTCCCGACTGAGGCTCAGGGTTAGAGGGCATGAGTGTTTTCGGGCTTCAGGACGTTTAGTGAGGCGGGCGGTCAGGGCTGATTCCCACCAGCTGCCGACCTCCTGCTGCCACCACCTGCTCGCGGGTGGCTGGACGCACGTCGAAGGCTCGGACGATGCAACCCATGTTCTTCGCCTGCCTGAGCATGGAATCAATCGAAGGCTCGAGGCGGCTTTCGAGATGAGCAAAGCCGAGCCGAGGTGCTGGATGGCAGCAAGCCCGGCCACGCCCGCGCCAATCACGAGGACCTGCACAAGATGACATGGTCTTCCAGCAGCGGCCACAGCGGAAGTCTACATGGAGCCATAGCCAAACTTTACAAACCCTCTCGGTTCCGAGCCTTGGCCGGATCCACCTTGCCAGCAGCCGTGAACTGCCCGGCACAAAAGCGGCCAAAGTAGTGGCTGGCCTGTTGGGTTCTTGGGTCTCGAGAGCTTTGAACTCTGACGCGTACTGCACAGAAATCGAAATTCTTATGTTCCGTTTAGCGTGCAGGCCCTGTGTCAGCCTAGAACCTAGAAGATTTGGATTCAGTGTCCAGAGGCTAAAGCCTCGTGCAGTGCTTCTCACTTCTCAGTAGCTTCCCCTGCCTCCACCATGGCTCGGTAGCCGGCAATGTTTGCCTGGGCTTGTTCAGAACCATGTGGAAGCTCCGTGCTGGCTGCTGCTCTGCAGCAGCACCACCACCAACAGATACCCTTAGAAGTACTTAGAAGCTTTAGAAAGTCGCAGGCGACCGATGGCAGCAGGGCCTCCAAGCGATTGAGTTTCTGAAGACCTTTCATGTGCGCACGCACTGGGGCGCGGCGGCCAAGGCGCCATCGAGCTCAGCACGTCATAGGCTTGGGCACGGCTCAGAGTTCGAGGCATCTGGTCCTGCAGTTACAAAACATCGCGCACACTGGATGGTGCAAACATGTGCAGACACGCGCAGACAAAGCAAGCCAAGCACTACCTAAGCCACATTGCAGATAGAGATGAAGTCTGAGACCAGCACCATCGCGAAGCATGTGATTCTCTTATTCTGGATCGCGCTCACCAGGTTCTCATTCTGAGCCGGGTAGATCATGCTGAAGAGGGTGGTGCCGTCCCGCATGTGGTTGACCTCGTTCAAGCTTGGAGGCCTCACCTTGAAGATGATGTCTGCCTGGCACAGCCATGCGAATACCACATACATCATCACTATTCAATGTGTAGAGCGGTAGCGTTCGCCTGCTGGAGCACGGCAAACGAATCCGGAAGCACCTGTGCTTGGACCACTCGTCAGACATCCGCGAGTCACATTTACTGAGAAGTGCTGAGGCCAAACCTCCCACCGTCCCACCCCCCAAAAGACCCGGAACAGCCAGACCCTGGAAACGCTTGAAGTAGATAATACGAAAGCACTCAAAACCCTAAAGCCTCGAAACCTTAGTGGCCTTGGCTCCTGCTTCCTCGAAAGCCTCGTCGGAGATCTCGGCAGCGAAGCCCGCACTGGCCTCTCGCGCCCATTTGAGGTATGGAGACCATCGAGCAGAAAGTTTGTGAGTTGAGGGCCTTAGAGCTTAGGGCTCAAGGAATCTTCTGGTAACCCTAAACCTTAAGGTCTGCCAGGGTCCAGGAAGGTCTGTGCAATTGCAACCAGGGTGCTTGCACGACCTCAGGATGGAAGCACACATGGCAGGTTGTCTCAAGTTCTGAATCATGGGCGGCGGTTCGGGCCCAGAGTTTGTTTACTTAGGTCTAAGTCAACCCCCTCCCAGACTACCTACCTACCTTGGAATCTTTAGTTTGTTCATTGTGGTTTCTTGCTGCGCTGAACTAGCAATGTGCTCGAGAAGCTCGCCTTGTGCCTTAGCCAGGCTTTGGAGTTCCGATGTTCGGTGAACCTAATTTTCTGGCAAGGCACCACGTTGTATCCTTCCTTCTGCAGCAAGGCAATTGAGGCTGGTGTGGCGGCCACCCGCTTCTCCAACTCACCAGTGCCACTCTGCACAGCAGTTTCCTTCAGGTTGCGAATGTCGGATGTGAAGAAACTCAACAACGATCATCCAGCGCAGATCTCGATATAGTCACAAGCAATGGTTATGTAATGTTATGTACTTCATTCTAAGCAAATTCGGAACCCGTGGGCCCGTGGGCTGAAGTCCTTCAGCACACCAATCGTCAGGTCAGAACCTTCGTTGCAGAGTTTCTCCAAGCCCAAGGCAAGGCGCTTTGAATATTACCCACCATAGCAGAAGCTACCCCTCAGATCAGCTCCGGGCAGGGTGTGGCCCAGTGCGAGACACATTCTGGGGTGAGATCCCCGAGCGTGCATCCTTCCGGCAGCTCCAGATCTGCACCTGCATCGAAGCCACCTGCGAGGGGCACGAACCAAGCTTCCCAAACCCAAATCTCCCGAGTCAAGCCAACCTGAAGCATTTTTGTTTTAAAACTCAAATGCCGATTATCGTGCAAGGTTATGCTTCGGGTGTGAAGCGCCCCGGCCCGCGCGCCCGTGTTGCTTGCAAACCCACCCGCCACCAAGACGATTCTCAACTTCTCAATATATCTCGCTCCGTTGGGGGCCCCAGAAAACCTGGCCATGCGGGCCCTTTGCGTAGGGGGCCCGTAGGAACTGCCCAAGAACACCCATTGCACACCGACTGCACGACCGGTTGTGAAAGCGACATCGATGGCGGCAACGGGGAGGCCTTCTTGGGAGGCTGGAACCCCATAGTCCCTGAAAGGTCTTCAGAAAGCTCTTGACGGCCTAGAAGCTTCCTACTTGGGCAAGAGGCAAGCCCAGATAAAACCAAGCGACCCCACTGCGAGTCGCTGTACTGGAGTATGCGGGGACACCCTCACCTCTCCACATCCCTCTCTCTTCGAGCAGGCGCTCGAGCTGCATCGCTAGCGAATCCCTTCACAAAATTTAAGACTCAGGGATTCAGGGTCTAGGATCCCAAAAAGAAACCAGAACTCAAAAAAACAATGTGCTGTTCAAGTCAGCGCAAGGATTGTTCCAAATTGCGGGCTCCTGATTGCACATTTCGCACCGTAGAAATAAATGTTCTAAAATAGAAGCCAAGACATCAAACGAACGAACTATGATCCATAGAACAACTTTTGATGACGGGGCTTTTCGTGGCGAAAAATTGAACCCTAAACTACATGTTAATAGAGGCCTGAGCTCAACACAAACTTTGATCTCAGGCACCTCGAGACTTGCGCGCCGTCCTGCCGCCGATTCGGTGTACTGCCAAGCTTCCACCGAGGGCGAGGACCAAGCCGGCGCTGGTTCCGGCCAGACCTTGGGTTTACGGCATGGGGCGGTGGGAGGTTTAGGGGGTTTTCGGATGGAGGCTTCAGGCCACTGCGAAGTTAGCGAAGTACTTCCGGGGGAGAACCCTACAGCTCCTGGCGAGCTTAGGCCCGACTACCCGGCGTGGGGCTACACTCGGCTATCCAGAGACCATGGAGGATTTCAGCCGCTGCGGCGTGAGAATGTTGTGTATATCACAACCAACCCCAACAAATGCAGTGACATGTCGCGATGGAGTGCTTGAGGCTCGTGCCAGATGTGCCAGATGGACAAAGAAACAGGATTTCGGCCAAGAAGCGGAAAGAGAAGCCATCGTCGCGCACGCGACTGTGATCGGCTCCATTCAGCGGGGGTCGCAAAACCTTCCAAAGATGCGTGCTTTGTGTGGAGGGTATCATGTCTGGACCGGCGGTTTCGGCTGCGATCACTCTGGCTGATGCACATCCCGAGCATTTGCAGATGGAATGTCGGAGACGTTATCAGCCCCCGAAGTCCCAAGCCCCCTCGCTGCCTGAACAGGGGCACGATGGCTCGGCTGCACAAATGCTTTTGAGATCGCGGAACATCCTGCGTGGAACGAGAAGCAAGCGAACTACTACATATCACACAACGCCGCGAAAGCACCTTCACGAAGAAGGGAATAGAATCTTGCATTGACAGGCAGTGTAGCATGCAAGGGCGACTGGACTTCCATAGCAGAGCACCAGCCTTTGATGCAACCGCAGGTCACCCTGCTCCATAGCTCCAGTAACTCCATGCCAAGAGCTTGCTTACAGAATGAGGAAAAGGTCCATAGAGTCCATAACCACAGCTCCCAACCCGCCTGCAAGCACGGCCCAAGCCAAGGCGGCCGCCAGGAGCACAGCGAGGCGGCCGCTGCGGCGAGGGATTCCTGCGGGACCGAAACATGGGCTTGAGGGCTCAAGGGTTAAATTCAGGGTTGAAGAACTTGAAATAAGGATTCAGGGGTTCGGGAAAACCCGAAGCCAGAAGCTGTTGATGGCTTTCAAGATTCATCATGGAGGGGGAAACCCTAAGCCCCAAACCTCTAACCGCACATCCCAAACCCAAACAAAGCCCTGCGAATGTCCAAGTTGGTGGGGTGGCGGGGCCTTCTTATAAGCAATCCCGCGGCACCTACAAAGGGACCCTGATGATCTAATGTAGAGCAACCCCCTGCCATCTTCAGGTTTCCTGAAAAATCACGGTGTTCTCGGACCACAGGACTACAGAATGAACAAACACTGGGAGGGCGTCGAGGCCTTGTAAAGGGCTCACGGTTGAGACCCCGGACACAAAGAGGAACAAGCCGGCACAGTGACAGAGGACTTCGAGTTTATTCGGCGGGGAAAAGTTAGGAGACCTAGGGCGGCAGCCTTTGGGAACAACACTGCGATTTGGTGCGCAGCTGCCCTCGGCACGCTAAGACTTCAAGAACCAACCCCACACATCCCCACACCACTCTCAAAACACCACTCTCAAAAAGGCTCCTGGTCTCTGCCTTTGGGAAACCTGCAGAGCCATCTCAGCAAGCCTTGGCAGGCGGCCCGGACCGAAACTCCCAAATCCCCGAACGCCCTCAACCTGCAAGTCAAAAAAATCCTGGAGCCCCTAAACCCTACATCAGCCTACATCCCACAAGAGAGTTCGAAGGGGCTTTCGACTTCGGAGCATAATTGGTGGGCCATAAGTGAGCTGCTGATGACTACTTTTAGTGAGCTGCTGATGACTGCTTTAATAGAGGAAGCGGGGAGGATGGGGGGATTTAAGGCTTGAGGAGGTTTAGGGTTTTGGGGTCTCCTAAACTGGCCAGCCTTGAAATCCTTGGACACCAAGAACGTCTTGTCATCTGCTCCCTACACTATTGGTCCCTTATGGATACCCTGAAATATAAGCCTATAAGGGTCCGAAATATAACCAGTAGAACCATGACTTGCAGAAGCGACCATCAATAGCCAAGCGCTGGGGAAACGGCACGATCTACTGAAAGGGAACGAAGCCAGCAGCTACAGTAGTGAGCCAAACAGCTGAAAGCGCGCGTGTAAATTGACTTTGAAGGGTCAAGGAATTCTTCGTAACAACTCTCAAGACCTCAGGTGTGCCTGTCAATCTGGCCTGCAGCACATCTAGCAAGATCATTCAAGATGCCCACGGAATCTCAGCGTCATTCTCAACACCAACTGAGAAAGCTCCACACTTCGAGCGCAAGTACTGATCGACCCGCTGCTTCCACACCGACCCAAGCGAAAATGAGAAGAGACGCTAACCAAAGCCGGAGATCCTCTCTGCAAAAAGTGAAAGAGACAATGTCAGCTTATGTCAGCTACAGCTCTTGCACCTGGATGCAAGACGTGATGACGTAGCCATCCGCCACAGGGATTACGTGGGAGAGGCCTCCGCGCGGTGCCGTGAGCACCCAGGTGGTACCCAGACGGGACGCATGACCAAGAAAAGACCTCGCCGAAGGCTGGGTGCGGGGCCATCGCCAGAATCCACCACCAAGCCGGTCAGGTTGGGGCTTGTGCCCTCGTACTGCTCCTCGCTGACCTGACTTTGGTGATGGTTTTGAGATGTTTTGCGAGAGTGCTTTTGGCTGGACAAAGGAGCAGCTGGGGCTCGCTCGGCTTGCGCGTACAAAGCTAGGACGGCCTGCACGCCGATGTAGAGGCCGTTAACCTCAGGACAGCACGGGCTCGCCTCGCCTAGCAACCTAGCGGCCTAGTCACCTTGAATATGCCGAATGCTCTCAGATGCTCTCAGTTGCTCTCAGATGCTCTCGGACGGATGGTGTAGACTGCTGTTCAACTAAGTCTGGCACATTGAAGGTTTCAAACCTTCGTGCACATTGAAGAAGCACCGCAAAAAGCCCAGTGAGACCCCAGGCAATTTACAAGCGCTAGCTTAGCCCCCAATGTCCCGCAGGTCATACCTCATGTTTACGGGTATTGTTACCTACCGATTTGCAGGGTTTGGGGTTATGAGTGTTAAGGGGCCGTAAAGCCCTCAAGCCTAGATCCCGACCAAAAAATACCCTTTGTCGTGAGTCAAATCCCGAAGATAAACCAATTACTTGTTTACCCCCCCCCCAACCCCGCCTTCAATCCTGAATCCTTTTGCAAAACAAATATTTTACTTCGAACGTCCCCACCTTGCTCCTCGTTAAAAGGAAAGAGCGCAAATTCTTAGTATGTGCTTGCAACTGGAGTTGGCTCCGTTGGGCACTCCAGAGAGTCTCTGGGGGTTGGCACTCCACGGAGACTCTGGGGTTGGGCACTCCAGGGAGACTCTTTGGAATTTCAGGGAGACTCTTTGACCACTCCACCGAGACTTTGGGGTTGGGCACTCCAGGCACTCCAGGAGTCTCTGGGTTGGGCACTTCAGAGAGTCTCGGGGTTGGGCACCCCAGGGCTGGGGTTGGGCACCCCAGGAAGTCTCTAGGAGTCGACCGGGCGAGGAGAAGAGTTCTGGGCAAGGAGAAGAGTTGAGTTTAAATCTAACAACCCCACACCGAAGGTGGGGAACAAGTAGTGCCAACAAAAACGAAAGAGGGACCTTACATATGAGAGGAAGCGCCCAGGCCCAAGGCATCATCTCCGCCATCAGCTCCCGGTTCTCCGGGGTGTTGAACGGCGGCTCCGTGAGGAGGAAGTCCTGGGGGCGTTCACATTGTAGATCATTTAGGGAAAGGGCTTGGGGGGCCGGAAGCTTGGGAGCTTGGGTTTAAGGATTCAGGGTTTTGGGGTCTTAGAGCGCATTAGGGCCTATTAGGGGTTGAGGGTTTGACGGTTTAGGGCTTTGCAGCCTGGCCACGTGATCCTCCGGAATGCAGCGCAGGCTCCGAAAGATCGCCTTGCTCAGTTCGAGAAAGCAGAATGTGGAGATCGGCAGAAACAGACCAGGCACACGTCCCCTCGAAGCAGGGCAGGGCCTGCTGTAGGAAGCGCTCCATGTCATCCCAATGCTCGATCCTGCGGGGAATGGGAGAGCTGAGGGTCTGCTGCTATAAGAGGATTGAAGTTGGGAGAACGCTGAGGAAGCATGAGAACTTGCTATGGAGTTCGCGACGCTGAATCCTCACATTGGCTGGGCGCCATGGTTGAACATTTCGTCCCTGAACCCCGAAACCCAAAGCCCCTACAATGAAGGCCATGCCTTCCCTTCGACACAGGCGAGGAAATCAGATAGTTGGGGGAGTCCTGGCATGGATCGGACGAAATCTTGGCTGCTTTTTCGGTTCTGGGTTTCGGCCCTTGGGCGATCGGCTGATCGGCTTTAGAAGTCATCTGGGTGCGGCTTCTCGAAGGCTAGAGGGAAAGGCGGAGGCATGACGGTTTGGGTTTGAAGAATCACAGGTATCATAGCTTTGCACAGATGGATTCAGACGGGCTCAACACTTTTCAACGCGTATGAATGCAATCTTCTGGCAGACCAAGCAATGAAGACCTGCAAACCCCAAGCGCAGAACCAAAACACAAAAAGTCTAAACGACTGGACAGCCTATGCTACTTGTGAGGGTGGCAACTATAGACGCGGAGCACGCAACCTAAGACCGGAACAATCCCGGACTATGTAGCTATGCACATCTTAGATTGGCATCTCTTTCTCTCTCCAGAACGCTCGTGGTGGCAACCATCCACTACACAACAACCATGTCCCCTGAGCTTCCCGAAGCCGATGAAAATCCGGAGATCTGCTTTACTTCGCCTACGTGGTGGGGCCCCCCATCCCAAGCCAGACCTTGAGCTTGTAGGCCTCCGTGGAAATGGGCTAAAGGTAGTGGTACCAAGCGACTACTCAGGGGCTTCACAGGGCTGAGGGGAGGATTGAGGGAGTCAAGTTATTGCAAGGTATTGCAGGGCCGATAGGCTTGATACGGAGAGCAGGGTTCAGGCGTGACAGCGTTCTGCGCTTCGGTCTTTGGCAGCTTTTGCTGACCTGGACCACCGGGGTTCTGAAAGATTCCGCCTATCGTGTCTGCAACGCCTCATCGCCGATGTAGAAGTCTGCATCGGCCAGCCCTTGCGCGGATGGCGTCTGGCTGATATGTACACCTTGCCATGGAGCCAAGGCCACTCGACAGACGGGCAAAGTGCAGCTTGAGACCCAGACTCCCAGTCGATTTCTTGGCAGCATTGGCCACGACTGTCGGGATCATGAAGGTTGGCTCCTGCAGGGCGTGAAGCCTCAACTGCCTCATCTGTCTCAACACCTAAGCCACATTGCAGTGCTCTCGTCTGAGACACAGGCGATGTTTCCAGCAAAGCCCATCTTGGTACATCCTGTACCGATGTCGATGACAACCGGCGGGGTCCTGCAGAGGGTGGCCCTCGCTTACGTTTTGGAGTGCAGGATGTTGTCTCCCGACTTTTAGCCTCCCGACACAGCCAAAGCCCCTTGGCCTTCTTGTCATCGTCCGTGAGAAAATCCTGATCCCAAACCCTGCTATCGCATGCATGAGCACAAGCAAAGCTCAGAAGACTCAACCAGCCGTGCCTCAGCTCAGCCGCTCAGTCCCAGCAGCGACTACGAAAGGAAACGGGACATGTGCCTCTTCAGTTTTGCAATTCAGCCGGCTAAGCTTGCCGAATGCTGGCCAAGAGTCTAAGGGGGCCTTCGCAGTTCTAGGTGTTGCTCAGGCTTAGCGGAACACGACTACAGAAGTTGAACTGAAGTAGGCTGGCAAGACACGGCTAGTCCTGGAACTGCAGATTGCATGCGGCTCCGCTTTCCGTTTTCAGTCAAATCGTCGAGGGTCGTGACAGATGTGGGCTTGAGAAACAGCACCAGGCAAATTTCGAGTTGCAGAAATGCTCAAAAGCAAGGTGTTTCTACTCTTCAGCTGCGGAGCCACTGCTCCTGTTGAACTAGAAAAACTGCACGGACTCACTGATGCAACCAGAGCCCGTAAGTTAGAACCGTGCCGAGGGCTAAATTTGAGCAACATTGACACGACATCGATGGCAGATGTCACATGATATGATGTCACATGATGTCACATGATGTCACATGACGTCACATGATGTCACATGATGTCACATGCACGCCTGCAGACAGGTCTTTAAGACTTTGTCTCATTTGTCTCATTTGTCTCATTTGTCTCTGTGTCAACCTCGAAACTCAACAGATGCCACACTGTTGATGGCACTGATGCTAACAAACTGGTGCAAATTAAGGGGGTTCAGCCTTACAGCTATACAGTCGGCTTTCAAAGTTCATTTTTCTTGACCCATCTCAATGAGCTACCAGGTCACTCCGCTAGCAGTTCCCGTAGCACGTCCCGCGCGTCACGGTGCATGCACCTTCGCACTGCATGATTTGGCCCTTCAGCGCTTCCTCCTCTGCTTCTGTGTAGTACGGACCACCGCCAGGTGGAATGTGACACCATCGGTTGCAACTGCCGAAGCTGGAATCACAACTTGCCTGGCATGCTGCATTGCTTGGCGCCCCAGGTGTCCCCGCTGTGCAAGGTGACCCATGCGATTGGCGGCAGGAGACTGCGCAGGCATCCTGGCTGATGCAATCATCGCGCGCAAGCCAGGAGCAGTCGCAGCCCGTTGCGGAGCGCTGTGCCGCGGTGCTGTTGCTTGTATTTGTTAAGCCTCGGAGTCCAGGCGATGCAGCAGTCAGAGCTGCGAGCACTGCGCACAAGCACAAACGTGAAAACATGGTGCTCAGGTACTTCTGGCCCGAGTGGATCAGGTTGATCAGGAACTTTGGAACAAATCTTGAGCCAGGAATACCATCATCATGCCCTCAAGATTCGAGATCGCCGAGTTGCGTCTCTTCGCGCTTAGGCAAATTTCGACTTGCAGAAACAGTGCTCCAATTGAACTACAAAAACTGCACGGACTCACGCCTGCAGAAAGGTCGTTAAGATTTTGTCTCATTTGTCTCTGCGTCAACCTCGAAACTTAACAGATGCCACACTGTTGATGGCACTGATGCTAACAAATTGGCACAAATGAAGGGGGGTTCAGCCTTACAGCTATACAGTCGGCTTTCAAAGTCCATTTTTCTTGACCCATCTCAATGAGCTACCAGGTCACTCCGCTAGCAGTTCCCGTAGCACGTCCCGCGCGTCACGGTGCATGCACCTTCGCACTGCATGATTTGGCCCTTCAGCGCTTCCTCCTCTGCTTCTGTGTAGTACGGACCACCGCCAGGTGGAATGTGACACCATCGGTTGCAACTGCCGAAGCTGGAATCACAACTTGCCTGGCATGCTGCATTGCTTGGCGCCCCAGCGGGGGCCCCAGGTGTCCCCGCGGTGCAAGGTGACCCATGCGATTGGCGGCAGGAGACTGCACAGGCATCCTGGCTGATGCAGTCATCGCGCGCAAGCCAGGAGCAGTCGCAGCCCGTTGCGGAGCGCTGTGCCGCGGTGCTGTTGCTTGTATTTGTTAAGCCTCGGAGTCCAGGCGATGCAGCGGTCAGAGCTGCGAGCACTGCGCACAAGCACAAACGTGAAAACATGGTGCTCAGGTACTTCTGGCCCGAGTGGATCAGGTTGATCAGGAACTTTGGAACAAATCTTGTTGAGCCAGGAATACCATCATCATGCCCTCAAGATTCGAGATCGCCGAGTTGCGTCTCTTCGTGCTTAATTAGGCAAATTTCGAGTTGCAGCAATGCTCGAAAGACAGTGCTCCAATTGAACTACAAAAACTGCACGGACTCACGCCTGCAGAAAGGTCGTTAAGATTTTGTCTCATTTGTCTCTGCGTCAACCTCGAAACTTAACAGATGCCACACTGTTGATGGCACTGATGCTAACAAATTGGCACAAATTAAGGGGGTTCAGCCTTACAGCTATACAGTCGGCTTTCAAAGTCCATTTTTCTTGACCCATCTCAATGAGCTACCAGGTCACTCCGCTAGCAGTTCCCGTAGCACGTCCCGCGCGTCACGGTGCATGCACCTTCGCACTGCATGATTTGGCCCTTCAGCGCTTCCTCCTCTGCTTCTGTGTAGTACGGACCACCGCCAGGTGGAATGTGACACCATCGGTTGCAACTGCCGAAGCTGGAATCACAACTTGCCTGGCATGCTGCATTGCTTGGCGCCCCAGCGGGGGCCCCAGGTGTCCCCGCTGTGCAAGGTGACCCATGCGATTGGCGGCAGGAGACTGCGCAGGCATCCTGGCTGATGCAGTCATCGCGCGCAAGCCAGGAGCAGTCGCAGCCCGTTGCGGAGCGCTGTGCCGCGGTGCTGTTGCTTGTATTTGTTAAGCCTCGGAGTCCAGGCGATGCAGCGGTCAGAGCTGCGAGCACTGCGCACAAGCACAAACGTGAAAACATGGTGCTCAGGTACTTCTGGCCCGAGTGGATCAGGTTGATCAGGAACTTTGGAACAAATCTTGAGCCAGGAATACCATCATCATGCCCTCAAGATTCGAGATCGCCGAGTTGCGTCTCTTCGCGCTTAGGCAAATTTCGAGTTGCAGCAATGCTCGAAAGACAGTGCTCCAATTGAACTACAAAAACTGCACGGACTCACGCCTGCAGAAAGGTCGTTAAGATTTTGTCTCATTTGTCTCTGCGTCAACCTCGAAACTTAACAGATGCCACACTGTTGATGGCACTGATGCTAACAAATTGGCACAAATGAAGGGGGGTTCAGCCTTACAGCTATACAGTCGGCTTTCAAAGTCCATTTTTCTTGACCCATCTCAATGAGCTACCAGGTCACTCCGCTAGCAGTTCCCGTAGCACGTCCCGCGCGTCACGGTGCATGCACCTTCGCACTGCATGATTTGGCCCTTCAGCGCTTCCTCCTCTGCTTCTGTGTAGTACGGACCACCGCCAGGTGGAATGTGACACCATCGGTTGCAACTGCCGAAGCTGGAATCACAACTTGCCTGGCATGCTGCATTGCTTGGCGCCCCAGCGGGGGCCCCAGGTGTCCCCGCGGTGCAAGGTGACCCATGCGATTGGCGGCAGGAGACTGCACAGGCATCCTGGCTGATGCAGTCATCGCGCGCAAGCCAGGAGCAGTCGCAGCCCGTTGCGGAGCGCTGTGCCGCGGTGCTGTTGCTTGTATTTGTTAAGCCTCGGAGTCCAGGCGATGCAGCAGTCAGAGCTGCGAGCACTGCGCACAAGCACAAACGTGAAAACATGGTGCTCAGGTACTTCTGGCCCGAGTGGATCAGGTTGATCAGGAACTTTGGAACAAATCTTGAGCCAGGAATACCATCATCATGCCCTCAAGATTCGGGATCGCCGAGTTGAGTCTCTTCGTGCTTGCACGCATTCGATCGTTTCGGAACTTGCCGGCTTCGCTCCTAAACCTAATGCTGAACTCGAGAAACAACTGTTGAAAGATAGCTCCCACTGCTTACACTTTCGCACAACTATCATCCAGGTGCACGTTAACATCTTCTTCTGACCGGTGCCCCAGTACAAAGGTTTAAATGTAGTTCACCTCTCACAGCCCTTCTCACTGGGGCGTCTTTGGTGAGAGGATACAGACAGCTGCCGCGAAGAATCCGGCCGCGATGCCGGCCTCGGATCTTCAAGAGAGTTGCAGGTTTAAGGCTTAAGGCTTGAAGATTTTAAGGCTTCGGGCTCAAGGCTGCTAAGGCTTAGGTTTCATGTTGCAGTGGAGCCGAGCATGTGAGCCTATTCATGGCTTGCCGCATGCGCCTTACCGCATGCGATTGGCCAAGCTGCCCCACCCAAGAGGTGCAGGGCTCTTTCAGACCTCCGGGACTCCGCTGCCACGATGCCCTCCTATCATGAGGACGTTGCAGGAGGTGCAGTATAGCAAAGCCTACACCCCCAACTGCATGACGGCTCCGTTGGTTCTACAACATCACACCAAAAATCATCCTGCAGACTTCAGCTGTTCAACAACCCTGGAGTTCTACACCAGGCCTGCTTTCGAGGCGTCATCCTACGGTCCAGGCTGCAGAAGAGGCGTGTCACAACGATGTCCTCTGCTCCAGGCCGCTTCAACGTGTAGCCTCGCGGAGCGTGATAAACACTTTGCAGTCTGAACCCGAACCCCGAGCCCTCAACCCCAAACTTCAAACCTTGATACCATACACACATACGCACGCTCCAAAATACATGTGAAGGAGGTCCGGGAACCCAAGGTTGGGCGACATCGGCTACAATATTGAGATGATGTAGATCTGGAACGTGGTTGTCAACCAACTCCCACAAACTTGGTGAGCCTACTCGATAGTCTTAGTACGTATCTTGTTGGCCAACAATACACACCGTACACATAACAACCTGAGAAACAACACATGCTGAAGCATGTAAGGGGTCCGGCCAAGGCCTCAAGAGTTTAAGAGTTTGGGCGCAGAAATGGCAACGGCTCTCACAGCTCATATCAGCAGCCAGGCCACACTCGCGCAGGTAGCCCTGACACAGTAGCAACAGGGCTAATGAAGCGACTGTTGCCAACCCTAGGGGGGGGGGGGTACCAAACCCAAGCACTATACCAAAAAACTAGGTCACGGCTTGGTCCACGACCATGCCGAATATGAAATGTTTTTTTGGGGCTGTGAAGTGCAAAACCTGGGTTTTTCAATGTTTCTGCGCACGGTTGCTTTGGAGTGCAGGTCCGACAAGCCCCCTTTTTGCCCGAACCCACTGCAAGTAACAGCGTTTTGGTGTATCGACGATTTTGCGACTTTCAGCAGCCTCATTATTGAAGAAGGCTTTTCTAGGAAATGCTGGTATTCACAGGGAACTTGCAGGTTTTAGAGAGGTTTTTTGAGACGTCTATTTTCTCGTGAAAGGGCTTGGGGTACACGGTTCTGGACGAGCAGACAAGCAGTGGTTCAAGGTTGCAGGTTCAGTCTACTTGCGGCATTTGGGCCAACCGGCGGTGCCACGGGTCAAGCTGTACCTACGAATCACCCTGTGTAGGATCGGTTTTTTGTTTCAAGGTTAGGGTAGAGAGTAGGGTTTTGGGCTTGCATGATTCAGGTCTGTACGCTACGTATCACCTCCCGCCACCCCAAACAGCAGAAACAGAGCGGAAGACCCGAAAACACGCAAAACCTGCAACCACGCCGTCAGCAAAAAAGGTAGAAAACCCCTAAGTAGCAGGTTGTTCGGGACGCAGGCACAGTAGGCCCTACCCACCCGCATGCGAAAGGGCCTCTGGTAGGACAACAAAGCCTCGGCAGCACCGGCCGACTTGTACCGTCTTGATGCACCGCTCTGCTTAAGTGACAAAGCTGTTTGTCGATTCAGCCCGTTTAATCAAATCCTGAGTTGCTTGAGGACTGAACTTTTTTGAGTCGGGCCACTTTGTAGAGAGTGCCAACCATCTCCGCGCTGGAAGAGTCTGCACTTCACTGTCACCTGCGGCTTGCCCTCTGAGACATCTTCAAATGCAGAGAGCATGAACTTCTTGCGCTTGTTGCGCGTCTCTTTCCTGAGCTGCAGCGGCTCTTGCGCTCACTGACGTAACATGCTGTATGATGCTGCGATTCACACGTCTCACCTGACCTTTTGGGAGCAATCTTCCCACGAAGCGCAACGCACCCACACCAAGCTTCTCAACTTCCACACCGCCTAACTCGATGGTCGTGCAGTTCTCTCCAAACCAAGTCCTGAGATTTGGAACGCGATGAAATTGCAAAGTGGTGCAAGAGTGGTGCAAGTAAACAGCCACGATCATGGGTGCACAGCCGGACTGCTTGTCGACGACCGTGAGCAGCTTGTCCTCCACACCTTCAGAGCTGCTTTTCAATGGTACGTCAACATGTGGGTTATTGTGGGTTCGTCTGTTTTCAATCGTTTTCAATCGTGCTAGAGCGTGTCTTGCCTCACAAAGCCCGGACAGCCAGTTTATGCGCTGACAGGTTGCTGATACGAAGCTCCACGGGAACGCGGTCGATGATCCTGCGACGGACTGCGACAAGATGCCTAAACCCAACGTTGCCACAAGCTCCCTGCAACCGAACCCACCTAAGCCCTCACAAATCCCAAGGTCCTAAAGCCAAATCGCAAGGTCCTGGCCACGAAGCCTGGCAGCCCAAGCCCTTCCAGGTAGGGGCGCATGGACTCGCTCTTTGCCTGATGGAAGTTCCGGTATACAAGACCGAGGAGCCAGAGCGAAGCACATTACTTCATCTGCTTCTGCTGATGCCCCCATCGCACCTGTAGTTGAAAGAGTTGTAATGTTCAGCGTTCAGTCAGCTCGTGTGCGTCAGCACGCCATATCGATTAGGCTACCATGGACGTCCCATCCAAGGAAGACGAGTGCAAGACAGGCTTCGTGATGCCAGCCCCATACATCCCGTCAGTATCCTCACACCTGTCTAAAGAATCTCCCTTGACCCTATCCAACACCCTGGAGCCCCTAGAACCCAACCCTACACCCACAAAACCTGAGCCCTGTTGTCTTTCATTGCCTTCTCTAGGCGCCATCGGCCCACCGGAAGTGATGGTGCCTTCTCCTCACCTCGGGGGTGTGAAGATCACGCCTACTGAGAGGGTCGGAGGGCTCCCTTAGCAGATAGACCCCTAAAGTTTGACTTTACATCCCAACTCACAACATATTTTCTCCTTGCGTTCACGCAGCACGCCACGGACACCGCCCATGAACCGCCCATGGCTACGGCAAGGTAAGGAACATGCAGCCACTGCCGGCTCGGCCGTTGTGAGGCTCCCCTCCTCCAGGGCTGAGGGCTTGTGTAGAATTTCTGGAGAAAAAGCAGGTAATCCCTCTAAACTATAAAACCCTACTAGACCCTGTAGAGACAGGAGTGCCAGGAAGGCAGAATGAGCGACAAGCATCACAGCTCTGTTCAGCTAACCAGCGCGTCTGTTGAAACCGCTCTGCTCAGCACTGCTCTTCTTAGTTAAACACACTGAATGTTGAGATTGCCTCTCCCTGGTCCTGGCAGCAACCGCAAAACGGGCAAAGTGGGACTGACAACCTGCCCCGTTGCACCTGCCGCTTGGCAAACCAGTAGCGCCGAGAAATGAAGAGGCCAAGGCAGCAAAGTTCAATCAATAGAAGTTCGCCAAAACAAAAAAAGAGAGAGTCCAAGCACAGAGACCAGCCTCAGCAAACGTTGCATGTGGGCCGTGGCCATGGCCATACGACCCATGGCTAGAGCCTGCTTGTGCCGCGCATCCTTACCTATCAAGATCTGCTGCTTGGCAAGTATAACGAGATATAACGAGTCCCCTAAGTACCCCCAACCTCTGCCCCGGGGATGTGGCTTCAGCTGCCGGTGCATGCTGTGCAAATGTCTAGAGTGCAACAACATGCAAGCAGCGGCACTGATTCATGTTCCCTGCACTGATGCCGCCACATTGTCACATTGCCCATCCAAGCCAATCTCTTTGTTCCGGGAGCGTGTCGTACGATGCGCTTGCATCAATAGTTGCATCTCATTCGCAGCTGCCACAGCACGCGTGCATGCAGACAGGTAAGAAGTACATGGCTGTACGCACTAGAAACAGTGTACGGCTCGTATGCTCCGGAGGGGTTCCTCGCCCGTAGCTTGAAGCGGCTGAGGAACAATGTCCACTTGCACCCGCAGGGTCGCCGAAAATTGAAATCGAAAACTTATGTGAAACATACGCCAATCAATCCCTCTTGTAGAGACAAACGAGCTGGCACCTCCATTTCAAGGAGGTTGTTGGCTCAACGAGCACCTGTGCTGCCTATGCTGTTCCCATGCTTGTTCCTGTGGCTGAAGAGCAGCAGATGCGGGTTTTTGCGGATGGGGTCAAGGATACCATTCAAGGCTATGCTAGGACCTGGGTCTTCAGGATGTAAAGACATAAGGTTCATCTACTGTTCGATAATTTCCTTGCTTGTTCTGCACATGAACCCATACGAATCAGTGAGTCCTTCAGGCGGAGCAGCGTCTACATTGGATGTCCTGACAAGGAGCAAGGCTGACAACATGTGGCATGTGGTTGTGCTTGCCGGATGCGCTCATGCAGTGCGTGCAACCAGGATCGGTGGGGTTGATCGAAACTGGGGTTTGCATTCCCTATGCAAGTACCCCCATGTGCCTGCTCCACACTACCTCATACATCCATCAAGCCCAAACTTCAAAGTGATCTTTTCGGACACGTTGGCAGCATCCACTCCTCCATTTGGGCATGTAGACGCACATCATCAGCCAACAATCTGCACCGAAGAAGTGGGAAGGAGATGGTCTCTCGCACGAGCTATCGAAAGATACGCTGTATGGAGACCACTCGTGAATCCTCCCCACACTAAGCGGGCCTTGAGCACCTCGTCGAGCTTGGACATGGCCTGGTGCTCTCAGTATGCTCTCAGTATGCTCTCAGTGACTCTTAGGGTTTCTGGAGTTTGTTTTGGGGGGGGGGGGGGGGTTAGGCGGGGTCTACGGAAGGTTTGCCATGAGCCTTCCATGGATATCCTCTGGCACTGGGAGCCAGAAGCAGCTCTGACGAGCAAGATGCCACTCAGGCTTCAGTCCATCCACAGACCGATATGTCAGGAGGCACGACGCCAGCTGGGGCATGGACCATCTTCATGTACTCAATCGGCTCCTTAATCTTGACCTGCTTCTAAACCACTTCGCAGGCATTCTCTCTCAAATCTCAGATCCGTAGCGGTCCGCACCTTGCCCTCTCCCGGCTGTCCGTACACGTAGTTGTTGGACTCGCAAGGTTCCAAGGGAGAGAAATCATCCAAACCCTTCAATGGGCTTCAAGACGACAGTCCATACCCAGTGACATCCCCGCACTTAGTTTTTGGGCTCTGGACAGTGCAGTGTCAGCGGCAGGCTTCCAGTCCGTGCAAGTGTCGCGCACATGAGACAACTCAGCCGGGGAAGCGTATGAGATCTCGTCGGCCGTTTGCAGGTCCCTGGCAAGTCAACCAGCTCACAACGCAGGTTCCACTGATGTGAAACGAATGTGTTGCAGCTTCGCTAGACATCGACGTGCAACAGTATCAAGGATGGGACACAAGAGCGGCAGGGGCACGAAGCAATCTCATCCATGAGCTCCAAGACTTGAATCTCGCCCAGGCTGTCACCCAACTGCGGCGCGCCACTATGAACACCTAAGCCTTACAGCATCAAGAACCATCAAGGAAGCTGAGTGTTGCGGGGTTCTTCGGATAAATGCTCAGGTTTGCGAACTACGCGCAAATCGGAAGGGCATCAATCCAAATATGCTCAGGTGCCTCTCTGCTCGTCTACATCCCGTCAAACCTCCCCGCAATTTCTGCCGTGGCATCACCTTAAAGCCTCAAACCTCACCCCTAATTCCGAACCCTTCACCCCTCAACCCTCAACACCCCCCCCCCCCCCTCGCCCACCCCATCCAAACAATAAAATGAACATTCCGGTACAGCATGCATCGGGAAGATCATAAATGTGCTTGCAAAGAATATTCAGAGGGTCAAAAACAAACCATGGATTAAAACCTTCCCCATCGGCCTTCTTCAGGGTGTTCTTCTCCATCCCAAGGTTCCAAAGGTAGGCCACCGGCGGCGTCTGGCAGTTGCTTTGACGAGCTAGACCCAGATGAGGGGGTTTTTCAGATGTCCTCTACTTCCCCAATCAAGAAGGGGATGGCCCTTATGAAAAGGACACCCGAACTTAGAACAGACCCTCACCCACCCAGCTGAGACCCCTAATTCTTGAATGTGTGGCCTTGCCTTGAGGATGGAACGGACATTGTCCCACTTCTGGTCCTGGCATTGGGTGTGTAAGCCTTGCAACGGCTTAAGGCCGTTACGGTTTACATGGATTGATACCGCTTGTCCGGCATGGAGTCGCATAGGGGTGCCAGGATCAAAATCCAGCGCACTTTCAACCAGACTGCGAGACTTGCTACCGTTCAACCCCACAACACCAGACATCGCAGAAGACCTAAACCCCAAAAGGTCTCCTTGAGCATCTTCGGAAGGGGCTCCAGGAGATCTCGATCTTGCCTCCAGTGGCATAGTAGTCATGGCCTAGTTAAGTTTGAGGAGTTTCGCGTGTTGCTTCTGCAGCTGCGCCTCCGAGCTTGAACTTACAGTAGGGAGGATCAAGGTGATTTCCGGGTGTGGGGAAAGACCGGCCTCAGCAAAGCGATGAGCTCATCATTGCTTTCCGCGGATGCACCTACTGGCCACCTTGGAAAGCATCATCCCATGTAGAACGGCAACTTGGTCCAGGCCAGTCTTCAAGCTGCTCATTTCAAGGCCATCTTTGCAATCCGGTACTCTGGCTCATGCTAGGTAAACAACTACCGTTCACCGATGTCCCTGTTTCTTTCACCTCCTGACACAGAGCACAGTTGAATTCGCGCAGTCATAGGGCTGCTAGGATATGCTAGGACATGCTAGGATGGCTAGGAGCCGGGCATCATTCCGGCACCTGCTATGAGCACCTGAGGCATCTGGACATCTCGGTGGTGCAACAACCTTCTTGTTCATCACGCCCTCAAACGACAGTTGTAGATGCAAACGCTTTTTGAATGCATTGCATTCAGCTATGTGCGTCTCTGCACGGCAAAGTGCACGGTAGGTTGTCCAAGGATTGCCTGTAGGTATTCAATGCACCCCACATTTCAAGCCCATATAGAGCGCCCGCAACATGCTAGCATTTTGCCGTGCAACCCTCTTCCTCGGCGATCTGGACCTAGAGAGTTGCCCAGCCTGGCCTTGCAAAAACCGATTCGGACGAAGATACTAGTTAAAATTGTGGCTGCGTGGCATTTCGCGGTTCGGAAGCTTTGGGAAGCACGAGGCTGCGTAGGTCCAGGGAACTGAAAACAACGGTAAGATATGTGCAGCAGCCACGTCAAGTGCATTCGGGAGATGAGGAGCTGGCATTGCTTCAAGCTTACATCATCTATGCATATTGCAGATTTTTTCAAATCCAGAAGTAAAACAATATACATATATAGATGTATGTACGTCTATGCAAACAAGTGCTTAGAAGCAACATAAGAAACATAATGAAAACATGAACATGGGATATCTTGGAGACGGGGCGGTTGCTGAGTCAACTTCTGATCATGCCCAGCTCCTACACGCAGTGTCAATACAGGAAAACGCAAAACATCATGTTGCACATCATTGTGCAGCATGCATGGCATTCCATGCACATTGAATCTTCTGTCGGAAGTCTAACCATGATCACATGGCCGGGAAGGTCACTCGTACCTATGAACGTCGATATAAGGCTGTCATCACGGAAAGTCTTTGCGTGTCTTGGCCATCTGGCACCGGCTGTGTCATGCTATGAAGTGAGACAGGGATCCCTCGGCTTCATATGGCGTTGGCAAAGCTCATGCCGAACCCGATCTCTACGCACACACACACGACCTGTGAAAAAGCGGGCGTCATACTCGTCATCGGGGGCGTCACTGGAAAGGCAACTTGAGATGTGTAGGTTTGGTCTTTGACCGCTTCGACTTGCCTCCTCTCTTCCGCTTCTTTCCGCTTGCGTCGCCTGGGACTGCGCCAGCTGGAAAGCTTCGTGCATCGCTCGGATCTCTTTCTTCAGCGGCGACAGGTATGGCAGAGGGCTGCTTTCCCGCTTTCACCAACGCCCAATTCCACCGCCCGCCAGGGATCACGGCGGCCCGCTCTGAATCCAACAGCTCTTGCACCGCTACCACGATCTCACACAGGCGCGGTTTCTTGACCAGCTTGGCGCGAAGAGCACCTGCTAGCCCCACACGCCAGTCCCCGCCTTTGGGGCAACGCACAGGAAGGGCAACCAGACATGCGTTGAGAAGGTCAGTGAAGCTGCACTCACAGCACTCGTTGTCGTACTTCTTGACCCAGGGTGGAGGGTGGATCAGCAGGAACTCGGTTTCCGAGTCCGCAGCCTCTCGTAGGCAGAAACCTTCTGTCCTCTGCACCAGGAGGAAGATTGGAACTTCAGACATGAAGACGTCATAAGGAAACTCGTCTTCCTCCTTCAGCAGGTAGCACATGGAGCGGAGGCCCTTCAGTGTCGGTCTTACTCCCTCCTGCAAGCATCCCGTGATGCAGCTCATCCTGAGTCAGTGCAGGAGGTCTGCACTAAGCCACTGAAGCTCCCAAAGCAAACCTCTAATTAACATAGACCAAGTTGCACCCCTCCCTCCAGTCTGCACCACTCCTCCTCTGTGCATGGAATGTGCTGGTTCCTCGGAATCGGACAGGAAGATCCAGACACACTGCAAAAACAGCGCCTAACCCGCTGAGAAACCTCGCGAATGAGCCCTGAAGCATGTAGCCGCCCCTGGTCAAGCCAAAATCATGAGCCTGAAGCTTGCATCTGCATCTGAGAGGCACATGCTTTGTTGCCGCAGAGTCCTTTGGATACGCGGCGTGCTCCAACTTTCGTCTCTCCTGCTGAACTGGGAGGGGTGTGAAGGGGGGGTGTTCGCAACTAGAGTACATTCGTTGTAGTTTAGGCTCAGACGTAGGAGTGCGAGCTCCTAGATGTTTCTTCGCAGAACAATGCTTGGACGCGAGTGGCTCAGGTCTTCTGGCTTGCCGCACGACATTGTGACATTGCTTGACATTGGCTTAGGCGGATTCCTCGAAGCACGAACCAGGCTCGGCCTGTCCAACCTGTCCATTGTTGTCAGCGTTGCCGACATCGACCTCGTCCGATTCTTGCGGGTTGGCGGGGCGCAGCCTGAGGAAGGCAAACAGCGTGTCTGGCACCTTAGCCTCTTTTTGTGACACGAAGCCCCCTCAACCCTAAAACGCACACTCTACCGACTCTACCCCTGTGAGCATGGCCAGGAAGCGCTTCTCTGAGCAGCTTGTTCTCAAGCGACTTGTTCTCAAGCGACCCGTCATCGCGCAGATGGTGCAGGAGAGCCAAAAGCCTCTCGTCCTCTTGGACGTCCGTCATTGAGAGAATTTTCTGAATCTCGGGTGCCCGAAGGGCGGATTCGATTCCGGCTGAGTTGAGCCAGCTGGGCCACGGGGTTCGCTCAAACATCGCTCCCCGTCCTTCTGCTTGGCCCCGCCCTGTTCATTTAAGTTCTCTTCCCCTCCCGCCCTTTTTTTGGAGCAAAGCTTTGCTCACAGCAGTCTTCTTGACATGCATGAGGAGACTGGGATCTGCAGACGGCTCGCTTTCCTCGCTTTCGGGACTTTTTTTGAACCTTGCCATGCAGCTCCCGGCCTCAATGGTGTGACACTGTCTGGCTCCAAGATCTTTACGTTCCAACACTTTGTTCACTTGGGTGCACATGCCGCACTAAGCTGCACTAAGAAGACGGAAGATGCTCATATGCCTGTTGGCTCAGCGCTCGGATGCGCCCTGCTTACGTCAACGTCGACTAGACCTGCAACGACTCACAGTTCAACGAAAGTCCAATGCTAAGAGCGTGGAGAGCCTGAGGCCCCCACAAGAGACTAACTACGGGCGGCGGAGTTCGCACGAATTTCTGGCATCTGACACATCTTTCCGGGTGGGACGATCATCTTAGGCTTCGCATTGCATATCGTTCAAGAAGCTTGAGCTCTGAGAACAGCTGTACTGGGTTGTCGCGGACATAAGGGTGCCTAGATGTGCTATTACTTCTTGCAAGATATCGCATCATTCATGGCCCACCCGGCATGGCTTTTCTTACTACAACCTGCATGATCGCATGTCAGGGAAAGTGGGGCATCTGCATTTACTTCCGCCCCGGGCTCTCGCCGTTTCGACACGCTGTACGTTTACGAGGGGCGGCCCAAGGCGCAAGAGGCGCAAGTTTCGGGTATTTTCGGGTTTCGGGGGTTTGGGCTTTGGGCTTCTGGAGCCTTTGCCGTCACCAGCACTTCGAATTCAAGCTGCGCTCACTCAGAGATGCCAACGGATGGCACCATGTCTTGGTTCATTTTCTTGAAGCCAACTAGCTCCTTGAAGATGTACCTTGGCAGGCACAGCGGACAGAAAGGCTCGTCTTCAGGAACACCAAGCACAAGGCCAACTCCTCGCAACTCTGCAACCCAACCACCGTGCCAATTTCAACCCCATTATGCCAGCCTCGATCCCAAACAGCAATTGAGGACCACTGCATGTCATTCTGAATGCGCGACTTTTTGTGGCCACTTGACATCTGCCATCGCGGCATCCAAAAGAAATTGATTTGGGAATGGAGTGTCCTTGGTCGGGCTCATAGAGTCTGCGGTTTTCCCTTGTATTTGTCATCGACACACACACAAAAAAACAAAACAAAAATGCATTTCCGAAAAATTTCGGCGTTTCACAAGGAATCGGACAGAGGCCATGAAGAGCAACATACCCCCATGCATTACTGGAGCTTCCTACATACCGCCCGACTTTAAAAGATGCCTCAGGGATGGAAAGCCAAATTCACGTTGCTGGCCGGCGCCGAAATGCATTCGGGCAGTCTGCGGTCTTCCAGGCCTCTCAGCACCGAAGCCTTCTCAACCGAATAGATTGGTGTTGCGAACCATGCCAAAACCAAACAGAAAAAAACAAAGAGAGGAGCGTTTTGCCACCAACCACGATCTGACGAGCATCCCCAAGCATGGCATCTGCATTTTGAGGCACCCGAAAAATGCATTTGGCAATGGTTTCTCCTCCTCGTGCTGAAGTGCAGGTTCTGCAGTACTCTTTTTAAAATGTGAAACCAAAATCAACGTCAAAGAAACACTTTCTTTGAACCAAAAAACCCAGCCAAAGCAGTTTGGGGAACAGAGGGAGATGCGGGGCGGACGAATGGGAGACAACAATAACAGTCGCAGACTGTCCCAGACTGGCGTCACAACATCCAGCGTCCAGACCCGAATGGAAAACCATGTCATTGAACAAAAGAAGAACCCGCGGCTACAGCGTTTGGTGAATAATTCTCAAAAAACCTCCAAATCCAAGCCGTTGCTAGGGCGGCTGCTCCACAATCTTCTTGGCCGGATCTTTGGAAGATCGCTTGTCGCCCAACTTCTGCGAGACGCCGAGGATTTCCCCCGCCTGGCTGTAACTTTGTCTAACAGCGTCTCAGGACTTTAAGTCTGTTTCGCTTGCCTAACCCTTTTCGGACAAATTGCCTGACGGATGTAGAAGTCCAGGTCGTCATCCGTGCACCTGAAGAGAGGTGCCCGGCTCTCGGGTTCTAATTAGCGCTGTTGATAGGCCAGCTCTGCCTGAGGCGCCACTGAGGCCAAGGATCTGAGGCCACAGCTTGTTGGTGAGCTGTGCCAAACGCACCCGCTCCGATGCGAACTGTTCGTCCTCCGCAGCCGGCATGCAGCACGCACGTCATCAGAAGTAGGAATCGCGCCCCGCGAAACCCCGAACAAACCAAAAGCCTGGATGCCTGGACTCCGGACCCCACAGCAAAGTGTCCAGGTCGAACAAGTCGAGACTGGGCGGCGGCGGTTCCCGCAGGCACGGAGGGAACACCTCGATAAGGAACACCAGCCACCGTCAGGATGTAGGCAGTGGGCAGTGTGGGCGGTGCGGGCGGTGCGGGCGGTGCAGGCGGTGCAGGCGGTGCAGGGCTAAGGGGTAAGGCGGTTATGCGGCAGATATGCAGCCATGCATCTCCTCGTGACTGTCAACTTCTTTGTCTTGAGCGGGACATGTAGAGGCCCATCACAGGCATGCGCCATCTAATTTGAGAAGAGGCTCTGGAGTTACACAGATGCAGTACGTATTGGGACGAGGCTGACGATTCATCTGCAGTGTGATTGGGTAGAAAGAAGCCCAGAACGGAAGCCGCTTCCCCAGAAGCCTGAGCTGTCTTGGCCCCAGGCTGCTGGCTGCAACGCAGGCATCGGAGTCTCAAACTGCGGGGGAATGAGTGTCAACCTCAGCTTTGAATTCGGCCTACAGTAAAGCCGTAGTCTCTTCAGGTGCCAGAGAAGTCTCTTGGAATTGGGATTAAAGCTTGGGTTCAATTGGGGTTTAGGGATATCCGCCAAGACAGATATAAAAAGCTTGGTGCGCTCCTCCCTCCTCAAGCAGCCTGCCGTCCCAAGTGAGGCCCCAACGGCTCATGCTTGACACCCAGCTGATGGTATAGCTTGACAGCCTGGCACAGGTCACGCGAAAACTTAAAAGACAAAGCTCGTTGACAAGATGTAAGCGGCAACGATCCTCATTTCTCGCAAGCGCGGCGGTGCGACTGCCAGAAACTTCAGACCGGTGACACTTCAGGCAAATACGTATGTCAACAGAAAAGGTGGATGGGGTGGGGTTGCCAGGCCTTTTAGCAGGTATGCGTATATCCCGCTGAGAGGCTTCACTTCTAAGTGCATAGTCCAACATCACCACAAGAACAAAGTAGCAACTAATGTGCGCAGTTTGCGGCACTGCTCCGGTGAAACGCATCCCGCACAAAAGTGCTGGGATGCTTTCAAACCACTCGGATCGAAAGAAACAAATGTGACGGCCAGGAGCTAAGTACAAACGTCGGCATCGCCCTTGACTGCCGGCAGTCAACAGGACCGAGGCAGTGAGCTTGCCCTCATCCTGGGCGACGCGGAGAAGGCACAATCCATGAAATTTGCCCTAGAATATATCCCCTACACTAAAGCCACCACGAAACCCTGCAACACACTAATCCCCTGTCCTGTCCATCTTCAGGGAATGCAGCAGATGCCGAACGTTCGAGCTCTCCCCCGGCCTCACGACCTCGGGAACAGTGAGGCAAAGCTGTGCAGACGTGCCTCTGACTTGGTCAACAATGCAACACATGCACCACTTAACAGACTTCTGTTGCTATGGCATGGCTTAGTGCACAGGGCGTGCTCCTATGGCAACTTCTTGTTATCTGGGTTCCTATACCCTGAAGTTGAAGCTACTGTAACAAGCGCCAAACACTGCGGGCAGCCAAACGCTGAACCCTCGGTGCTCTTCAAACTCATGGCAAACCCGACGAAACCACCCCAACACCTTGAAACCCAACAGCCCCAATCAATCCACACTGGACTACAGCTTAAGGATTGGGAAGTTAGTTTTCTGAAAGCTAACCCGAATCTGAACCCCCTAAACATCCCCAAACCCAGAAAAGGGCACCCGAGCCGGCCCGAAGGTTTGCCGGTGCAGGGAGTTGAGCCCCCCGGATCCTTGGCCGCTCTGAGTTCTGAAGGTGTAATTGGCATGAGGGGCCATAAATTTGCGGGGACTGAAGGAAAAGGGCTTTGGGGGCGGCTGGCTGGACTGAAAGCTTAAGAGGGGAAAGGCTTGAAAATCTTGGGCTTAGATGGGTAAACACTATCCAGTGTATCTCTATTTCAAACATTCTGGCAGGAAGAGGTCCACATAGCCGTCTCCGTGTGGCAACAAATACGGTTTTGTATTCACCAACTGGTTTGCAGCTGCAGCTGGCCTCGAGCAACGGGGAACGCTTTGAACTGATTTGACAGGAGCTTTCAATCCGGGCCTAGTTCTGGCTGCCCAAGGTACCCTCCCAGCTTCCGAGAAGAGACCTGCCACAGGGTGCAGGCTTTCCATGCGTGCGCGCAGGCTCTAGACTGAGATGCGGGCTCTGTAGTGAAGCCGGAACTAAACCTGCAACATCCTGCAACCCCCTAAACCCTGAAGGTCTCTGCTCAAGGACCCTTCTTCCAGACACCGGATCAGCATTGTAACTCTATCGGAGGGAACCCATCTTCAAGGCAGCCCCGAGTTCCAAGAGCGAAACAGGAATCCATGATCCGGGGCACAGTTCGTCAGGTGTTTTCAGTCTGCGAACGATAGGGCTGACAGTCCTTCCACTAGCACAATCCTCAGGGTAGCACATCGTCATGAACCATTGCTACAAGGTGCTTGACTTCTTTTTGACATGCAAATTTCTTTGATGGCCTCGAAAACCCACTCGAGTCGTTGTTCATCCTGTTGAACGAGCCCTTCGGAAATCTCTCCTGCAAGAGCGGCAGAGGGCGATGGCGCTGCTATTTTCTGAACCCAAGCCCTCGATCTTGGGGCGGGGATATGACCGATACAGGAGCTGTGTTTGGGACGCCCGAACAACGAAAGCAAACTACTGACCACCACATGCCCACCACGTGCCCAGCACGTGCCCCTCGAAGCCTGTGTGAGGCTGGGAGCAGAGCCTGCAACACCATGTAGCATTTCTGAACATGTAAAGGAAAGAAGGCGCAGTTCGAAGCTGGTCAATGGAGATTGGGCCGCGGGTTCAAAGGGGCTTGTGGCGACCCGTCGACCAGTCAATGCGCAGATTCTCGCAGCGTGCAGTGCGAGACTGCCGCATGAAGCAGGACTGACCCTATTTGGCACTTCTTCAACTGGAATGGGTAATTCCGATAACTCCCTATCCCCAACGCTTTTCCCGCCTGCCCCAGCGTCTGTCAGCGACCCCCAATGTCCCCCAGCGTCCCCCCCGTCCCCACCCCCAGCCCGACGACTCCCGCATTTGGAGTGCCTGATCGTGTAGCGTCAAAATCTATGGCACGCCATCTTTTGAGAGCTACTTCTTCAGTGTCTTGTCAAGGAGAACGACATAGCAGGACATAAGAAACGAAGAACCTCTCCTCTTTCGTTGATCCCAAGGAAAGTCTTATCAGCTTCAGAAGAGCAAAATTGCGCCAAATGATTGACGAGAGAATGCCCTGCACTCATAATCATGCATGAAGGAGCCTCTCTCATGTTAAACCTTCTCCACTGAAAGCAGATTTAGATAGAAGGAACTTCTTTGATGCTTCTTCATTCAGGACAAAGTTCGTTTCTGTACGGACAAGAAGGACGCTGCCTTTCGGCAATCTCAGCACAACATTCGCTTTCCCTCCTTTAAGAGGATAAGGTGCGCGCCTTTAAGAGACATTGTCATACTCAAGAACGAACGGTAAACGTATGTTGTCAGAAAGTAAATGAAAGAGTATTCTTCTGCTGTGATACGGAATTTTTGCCTTTTTGAAGGAAAAGGTACACCTTTCGGTACCCAGCGACACAAAACAAACCCTGCATTTCACGAGGCTTTCTAAGGCTCTCTTGAGTACCTACTTTTTTGCACGAGAGGTGTGCAAACAAGAAAACTGCAAAAAAAAACAACTACAATGAAACCCTCCAACCGACAAGCATTACACACTCCTGTTATTCAATGTTAAATCTGTTACATCATGGAGCCCAAAAAAGGGGTCTTTTTTGAGGTGCTTCAGGTGATTCCTAGATCGTGGATACAAGATTGTAGGTACTTTCTCCTTAGCAAAACTCCCCCTACCAAGCATTCGGTGCCTGACGAGGCAAGGCCGAACTTCTTGCGCGAGGCCTCTGCATGCGGACTCTCCCTCCTTGGTCCCTCCCTCCTCTACCACCCAGAAAATAAGGGCGAGTTTGAGCGCATCTGAGCCTCCCTCATGCTCATGAATGTGATGCTCCGCAGCACCTCAATCGCCTCAGTCCGTGCACCTCTCAACCCCTCTCGCCTCGGAGAGTGGCGCGTCCAGCATGTGCAGCATCTCTGTCGGGACCGATGCCTGAAACTCCTTGCGAATCCGGTCCTGGGGAAATCAACACTCTTAGCTTTGGAGCCTAGTTGCACCGGTTGCTGCAAGCCGTTGTGAAGGCAGTACGGCTGGCCTGGTAGCACAGGTGGTTGGTCATGTACGGTCTCGCCTCAGTGGACTGGCGAGGCTATGCGGTTTGGGGGCTGGAACAGGCCTTCCCGCCCCCGCAACCTCAAATGTCCAAATCAAGAAGGCGACACGAAACACTTTTGAGGCAGACCGAGTTACATATGGCGAGTTGACACTGGGCAACTTGTACATCGACATGGCCCTTGTGTAGCTACTGACAGGTGGAGCCTGTGTCCCGGGTAAAAAGGCTGACTCGGCTGTCTGTTGGCATGGTGCTTGCGGAACATCACAAACTTGAGCAACTGCAGCGGAAAAAACAGCGGCAAATGAAACAGCGGCCATGCACGCTCAATGCAGTCCACACGACAATCTCGACAACTACGCCCACCACGACCACCACCACCACCACCACCACCACCACCACCACTACCACCACCACCGCCACCACCACCACCACCACCCGAGCTAAACGGGAAAGCATATTGCAAACGTCAAAGAGTACCGCAAACGTTGGCCGCCTCTGGGATCAAGTCTGTGTCCTGAGCAGTTGTGACCATCCAGACAAGCTAGAGGAGCTTCCTAACATTGTAAAGCTGACGAGTCTTGGAGATAGGGGTTCGAGCGAGTTTCATTAAAACCAAGCCCTTAAGGCAGCGGCAAACTTGAAGAGGCTGTCATCGAAGAGCTGGGTGAAATCCCTTGGCAGCTGCTCATTCTCCTGGCAGCCCCAATTGGGTTATGGGTTAGGGTTTAGGGCGCAGGTGCTGTAGCTGTAGCTTCAGACGGGGTTCGTTTAGGGCCTAGGATCTTGGAAAGTTCTCTGCAAGCTCACTGCTCGATGTTCGGGTGCCAGCAAACGCTTAAGTAGAACCCCAACCCTAAACCGCGCCCCATGCTGCGCATGCATATGCATAGCACATGCATACGTGCATCTACATATTCCATGTCATTGTATATTGAATTATCTTCGTACATGTATGTGTGCATAGATACCTACTATGCATGTATACATACATACATACATACATACATACATACATACATACATACATACATACATAAATACATACATACATACATACATACATACATACATACATACATACATACATACATTCTTGCGTTCATATTTGCATATATACATATAAAACTATCTATCTACCTATGTATCTATCTGTATGCGGAGCGAATGCATCTCAACTGATACCCACGAAACGCCATGCCCCTGCCAAGGGCTTTCGCGCCTGGAGACAGCTCCTCAAGCAGGGCCGCGGGGTGCTTTGTGGCTCATTCTATACCGCTTAGGTTAAGGCTTTTAAGGGTTTTTTGGGCTGCTGAAAGCTTTGGCGACGGTCAGGATTACTGTGGGGGACCACGGAACCAAGTCGGGGACTTCCAACCTGGTGCACTGAACGAGAGAGGCAGTGCAAGTCCGAGATTGTGTTAAATCATGCCGTATTTCGTGTCTAAGATTGTTGTAGCTCGATACTTACTTGCCCCTCATCGGCCCTGCAAGCTTCCCGATATTCACAGACCTTACGCATCCTTGGGGCTGCCCAAAAAGGATCACCTAAAGCCTAAAGGGCCTAACTCAACCCCAAAGGGACCCGTGCCATCTTCAGAGTAAGAAGCCCCCGCAGAAAATCACACATTTGGCCCTGGATCGGCCTGAGGTTCATGGCCAGTCCCTGCGTGTGAGGGATGTGATGGTACTCGCTGAGCTCTGGCTCCTGTGCCCCAGGAGCTGTGTCAGCTGTTTGGGGTTCTGTGTTTGAACTCTTTCAGGTCTCCTCGCCATACGCGTAGCTGAGCTCACAGTCCCCAAGCCTCAACAACCTGCAGAGGGCAGATTGTGCGAGCACGGCTCCTCGCTTGCATTCGCTTGCGTGGTGTGTTCGCGCTCAGTTTAAGACACGGCACCATCGCACAAGGGTGTCGACTAGCTGTCTGTTCTTTTCACAGTCGAGGAAGTCATCCTCGGATACTGGGTGGCGGCTTGCTGCAAATGGGGGCTGCGTCTCTGAGACAGATCTCAGCTTCGGACACCGAACATGTGGACAGAGCCGATAACGCAAATCCTGCCCATGCCCACCTCATGGCCAGCTGGAGCCAAGACTCCGTTCATGCATAAGTTCTTAAGCTTGTCTAGGCAGTTTCGACGAACTGCAGCTCGTGCTGAGATGCAAAGGGTCAAAGCGCCCGCCGCTCACCCAGCCTTGTTATGAATGGCGCCAATGGGGCGATTCAGCGGATATGAGATCGGCCTCAAGACATAGAAAGAATCAGACAGAAGTGAAGAGTGCGCTGCACTGCGGAAACCCTGACAACGGCGCAATTGTTTTGAGAGAGTCATACACATGCCTGCAATAAGCCAAGGTGCCCAGAGGAGAGGATGGGAATCGCAGGCTTCTGTGCGTTGAGCGTTGCCCCGTATGGGAAAACAAATTCCAGCCCGCCGTCATCCTCCCATGGGGGTTAGTCCAATATTCTAAGTTAAGGTCGGTGGTTGGGATCCGTTGTATGAGGAGTGTTATGTGAAAAGGCAGGTTGTGGGACCTTGTCATCACGGGATGATGTGGGTTTTTCTTGGAAGTCCACCTAAAGCTTTGCGGACGATCCGAGCTGCAGCAAGTGTCAAACGCTTCCCATCCTTGGTGAGGGTGACTGTTTCTGCATCCTCCTGTGCCCAAGTGCCAGTGCCACACATGCCACGCATGGGGTTCTTCCTTCCGCTCCATCAGAGCAAGAACTTTGGAACAAGGCTGATGGCCCCATTCCCCGTGTGCCCAGCCTTCGTGATGTTCAAAGCAAGCTTGTCATTATTCTCCTTCTCCTTTTTCTTCTCCCCGTTGGCCGATCGGACCTTGTGTGCGGAAGCAGGGAAATGGTCGTCCTACCTGCGCACTTGGACATCTTTGATGGCCTGGGGCCGGCGCTAAGTCACGGCAGATAGTACCATGAGTGATGAGACACTCCTGCAACAAACTGCACGTCCTCAAACCATCGCCATCCAACATCTTTCCACTGCAATGCAAGACCTGCCTTGGGGTGATGATACTTGTGGTAGACGGTTCGGACCTCATGAAGATCAAGTATGAACTTAGCGATGCGGTGGACAGGCTTGCTGTGTCCTCAGCCTGGAACTGTTCTGTGGCACTCGTTTCTTTTCATGCTGCCACGTCGGTCACTTAAGCGAATTTAGCGGAGCCTCATTTGCCTAATCAGACCCTCTGCAAAGATCGGCGACTGTGCAGAGGTGCACCACTTGGAGTGCCAGGGGGACGCGACATGCCCATGCCAAGAACTCGAACAGAATGATGTTTACTAAGCCGATCGCACTTCAATGTCTTGCATCGGGTATGCAACGTCCTTGTTCCAGTCGGAAACTTGGCACCTACTGGAGAAGCTGGCTCAAGTCCGGTGTGCCCGCTGCAGGAATGGACTCGATGCCACACTCCTGAGCCAAACAAAGGTTCTGTGAACTTTTTGCGTTGGATGCAATGGTTGCTAACGTGCTTCTAACTTGCTCCCATAAGCACTACACTTGCAGCTTACTTCGAGATGGATCCAAGCATCATTTGTGCCACGCCGAATGCGGAAGAGGCCATGCATGCCCCAACGAGGAGAGTAGGAATTTGCAATGAGCCAATAATCCATGGGCTCGCGGTTGTAGTCCTCACGCTGCAGACATGGCTGGTTTGCGGAATATGCGTGCTCGAAGAGGAAGCAAGGTCATCAGGCACAGAGATGCTGACTCCAGTCTGTGCCAAATGGCGATACGCCGATACGTGACCCTCTTTAACCGTACCGGTCCAAGTACAGAGCTTCTCGCAACTGGTGGCAGTATGCAGATCTTCTTCACCAACCGAAAGGCTGCATACCTAGGCCTTGTCACTTGTTTCTTTGGGGTCACGCTAGCTCCGTATCAACGCAGGACTCATGATACGATTGTGACGTGGGACGCAGGCCTCCTCTGTGCCCCATCCGAGCAATCGCACTGCATGGCCTCCGCCAAGCTACGGAAAACTAACATTGACGGATCGTCAGCAGGGCAACGATGCACAACATCTACAAGGCATTACAATATGGGAGCCCAGTCTAGAAGGCACGTCAGCTAAAGGCCAGGCTACGTTTAGTGGAAGCTGGGCACCTCCCAATGGCCCGAAGGCGCCCGGCGTACGAAAGTAGACGCCGCGCTTGTAGCTCATGAAGTCGGAGAAGACCTTACCACTTGCCGGGTTTAGGATGTGCATTAAGGGCAGAATCAAAGGTTCGATGCCAGGCTGCGAAGAAGGCCACCTCCACCGGTCCATGCATCATCAGCTCACGCTGGAGGCCGGCAACGTCACGCGGCCGCGAGGCGGCATAGGCCTCTGGGGATGCACGGAGCGGAAACACATGAGAGAACGTCAGCCTGTGATGGAGAGAAGCCCATGGACGGACATGCATACATACAGACATACATACATACATCCATCCATACATACATACATACAAATAGATGGTGCATGCACACGTATAGATTCTACATAGGCTTTTGCAAAGCAGAGGCGAGGCCTGACAGCGCAGGAGCTATTCCGATCAGCAAAGATTAGAGCACAAGATACGATGAGACTACGACTGCCCTTCTATTGCTGCTCAGGTGCTTCTGCCACCTTGAAGAGCGTCATCTTCGAGCCATCAGCACAGGACCCATGGCCTCAAAAGAATTGAGGACTCCAACAATCTGCAACGACTCCCATTCCAGCCCAGTGGCAGAAGTCATGGGTCGCCTTTGGCTCCTCCTCCTCCTGTTCCACGGGCTTGAGCGGCATAGTCGGCCTTGCTGCACAAGAGTGCCTAGACCGAGACCCTCAACCCTCCGCAGCCAAAATTAGTTGGTCGCTTTGGGGGTATGACTTCTGGAGAGAGAAACCCGGAACCCGAAATGACCTCCTGAAGCCCCTAGCATCCCGAAATACTCGGCAGCCCTGAAAAACATCTCAAAAGCATCTTGATGCGGCGTGCCTTGGTTCCCAATCATAATCGCAGGAGCGCTGTGTTGGCACACGGCAGTGCTCGTAGGGGGCGCAGGATTCCTCGACTTCGCCAAATTTGAGGCTCAGAGGGTAGTCATGGTACTCCCTACAGCTCTGCACTTGCTGGGCCCCGGCCTGCGGCACGCCGTGACTCCTCAAGAAGAGCCAGACGTCATCCAAGCGCCCTCCGCCACAGCCATGGTTTGTTCCGTCGCATTGAACAAGAAGCTCCGGGGCCAAGGACAGCCCCTGCATGTCCTCAGAGTGGGTTTCTAGGAATGTTGGGCTTAGGCATCGTGTCTGTGGACCAAAACCGCAGACGAACATTTGCCTCCGTGCGGCAGACAGCTGCAACAGGCTGCCTCCGGAACTGTCATTTCGCCCCAGGAACTGCGAAGCCGCCACGCAGAATCGATCCGTCATCACCTTTGCTTCAGTGGGCCATGCTATTGCCATGCTTTTTGGTTTTGGCTCATCTTGGCTCTCCTGTCCTCGACATGCTCATGACATGCTGATCGACCCCTTCGAGCCAGGCACCGTCGCCGCTGCTACAGCCCAGCATGACCCACAGCGACCCTTGTGTGGACAAGCTCTCGCAAGACTCGCAAGTGCCGAGACCAACGCCGACGTAGCTCTCACTTGCCCCATGCCCCATTGTGGGCCTGGTTGCGGATGAACGCGATGGAGTTGCAGTTGGGCCAGTGCACGCGAGCGTCAAACGATGCCGGCTCAGACCCGGCGGACGCGGAGGGCTGAGAGCCCATCGTGCGGACAAGGCTCGGCCGGGGCCTGAAAAGTCTGAATACCGAGTCAAAAAAAAATATTCTGCTACGACTCCGATTGATACGAGTAGGCCTTAGTGAGCTTTCATGTGCAAACACATGAAACATCATACTGGCCTCGTGGCGGTTTGGAGTGGCAACCGGAGCGGTCCCATCTCAGTGCCCAGGGAGGGCACGATCTCGCGGACCTGGCACAGATGTGGCGACGGCTGCTAGCGTCCCCCTTACAGGTGCCCTTCGCAATTGGTAATGAAAGAGAATAGACCCACAGAAGCAAAACAATACTAGCCCTCAAAACCGTCCGTCTTCTCTGTAACCGGCCTTCACACCCTCCCAAAAGTCATATGGGGCGGCTTCCCACAAGCCTCGGTTGCACGTGTCCTGTACTTCAATTCTTCTGCACATCGACAACCACGGTTTTCAGAAGGGGCCTAGATCCTAGAACATCCACCAAGCCCGAAGCCTCCCTTGCCAACACCCCCCCGCCCTCCCCCTCCCCCTCCCCCTCCCTCGCCAGGGGGCCAACGGTCTCCCTGTTGATGCGCGCCAGACGCTCGGGCCCGTTGACATCCAAGTCCAGCTCCGCCTCGCCCACACTTCCCTGACCGGAGCAAGGGCGGAGCCCTAAATCCGCCACAAGGGGGAGCAATGCTGGCAAAATCACAGAAAAGACACAACAGGATAACATTGAGACAGCACAGGCTCTACTTTTTGTCGGCTTTACGATTGCAAGCACGAGCGACAACACCGTTTTCGTCAGAAGTGTTGTGCCACCCGAACTGCCTGCGTCAGGTCCACGCACTCGCCACCCGTGACGCCGTAGGTGGCATTCAGCTGCAAGAGGTTTGTAGGCCTCGGTGCGATTTGCCTCGAATCGGGCCTGCACACGATATCTCGAAGGCTTCGGGCAAAGCGCCCTGCGGCCCTGAGTCGTCTCCGGCTAACTTCCGACGGGCGTCCTGCGTGGTGGCGACAGGAGCCGGCTCTGGCTGTCCGACTCAAAGATTGTCAGGACCAGCGGGCTAACCATACTGGCCTTAGCCGCCCGGATACAAGAGATGTATGGTTCAAGAAGGGTTCAAGGGATGTAAGGGATGTTTGGGTTGCTTTAGCGATTTAGGGGGGCTGACGCCCGGAGCCACTTAGAGCCTGAAGCTTGGCCCTCCGTTGAGAGCATCTTACGGCTGCGCTTCAGGCACTGGGAAATCTGAATTTGGACTGCTTGCCATGAACCGGGCTCAGGGTCTCTGCTCGTTTCTGCTGGATGGAAATGTAAACAGCTTAGGCTGGGCCTTAGCCAATTCACGCGGCAGGTACCTAGCTCTAAGCAGCCTGGGAACATTGCTTTGGTTGTCCATGTCGCCCTGCCCAGCATACTCCAGGTCTGTCTTGTTCGTCGAGTTCTGCACGGTATTTCTTGCATACGTCAGCTTATACCTCAGCGTATCACGAAAAGATATGCGAAGCATGCGCGGCATGCAAAGCCCGTGCCAGCACTAGCAATGAAAGGCTGCGCTCAGAAGATCCCCGCAAGGCGCCAACTCTCGCAGAAAACCCTCAATTCGAAGGCCTAAACCCTAAACTCTACACCCGGCTCGAAAGCGACGGATGCAAGCAAAGGTCTGCGTCTGCGTGGACAGGAGCTCGCCGGAATCGGTCACACAGAACTCGAAAAGGGCTGACATTGTGGCAACTCCTGGGGCGTTTAACACAGGAACGGGGCGAGCGCAGGAGTTGCAGCAAAGCTCCAAGCTCCTGAGGACTCCAGCAGAGATTCCAGCAGCTTCAGCTTCTCACTTGCTTCCTATGAAGGACAGCATGTTCAATATGTTTCAGCACATGCCATGATGTTATAGCAGTGGCATCTGCGCACCTCGACATCCCAGCTGAACCACCAGACCGGGAGATCGAGGATTGCTGCATCGGTCACGCGAGTCATCACCTTCACTTCGGCTGGGATTTCGGGATGTTCGGGGTTTCGGAGGCCTTCGGCTACGATGTGCCCTCAGGCCTGAAGCATCTCTGTCATGCGAAGGCTGTGCGACTGGTTCAGGAGCCACGCTGTGCAGTTGAGCCCAGCAACCTGCTTAGTACCTGCCACCGACCATCCAAGCACCAATCACACAGCCATGGACGTTGACATGGACACTGCCCACAGCACACAGCATGATGTGCTTATATAGTCCGCCTGCTGCCTCTGTCAGCTCGTACATGTGCAGGGGGGCCTCAAAGACTCCGCTCCTTACGTCGCTGGAGTCGAGAGAAACCAGAGCCATGACCAGCTGTGCCCCCGCTAAGACTCCGTGCCATTCTGTGCCCAGCGGCATTGCTTCCACAAACATCGTGCGCCGCAACTTCGTCTTGTTCATCGGCGCTTTGGTGGGCACAAGGCTGCCCGAGCTGTTGCCGGGCTCTTCCTCGCCCTTGGGAGAATTCGAATTCCTTGCCATAAGGCGGTCGACACGCCTCGGCCTGGGCTGGGAAAGTGGGATAGCACAACGGGAATCCCAAAAAGAAAGCGCCCTGTGACCGAGCATTGACACAATATGTTCAAGGCACCAATGCTTCCAGCGCATGCCCGAGCTCATCATGCCACCTGCTGGGTTCATGTCCTCGGAGAGCGAAATGTGGCTGCCAAAACATTGCAGAAGTACCTCCTTTGCTCTGTACATCCCCGTAGCCGATGTGCAATCATGTGCCCCAAGAGGGCTCAACACATCTTTTGGCCGCAAGACACAGCAGACACACAGCACCATGAAACACCTTTCAGCACCCTGCAGCTGGGAAATATGATGTCGTGAAGGCTCAAAAGTGTAGCACACCGTCTCAGAGAAGAAGCGCTGGTGCTCATGCCTGCACCACTCAGCTTGAAACACGGTCGAAAATTTAATGAGCTCTAGGACTGCTCCAGCCTGAGGCCTTTCTCAACATCCACAATCATCTTGTCAGTGGGTCTCGGATCAGGGGAATCAGGGGTAGTGATAGCGTCCAGTTCCTCGGCTGCTGATCCCGATGCCGATTTCACTGCTTTCACAGACCTCTACAAGCCCTAAACGAACCCGATCGCCTTCCAAGGGTCTTCCACTCGGATCATCATCGTCGACTGATCTGCAGTGATGTTCACAACCTGTTCTCCTGAACCCATCATCGCCTCGAAGCTCAAGAGGAGCTCGGGCTTGTGGCTCACGTTCCTTAGAGTTGCTTTGCTTGCACAATATAAAACTCTCATTTTTTCAGGCGGCGGTTAAACACGCTGCTTGCGTAAAGCAAAGGGCGGCATTTCGTCTGAGTGGCTTTGTCGAATTCGCGGCCTTCATGCGCACGGCGTGCCCTGCTTTTTCAAAGACGTCATTGACTGCAAAGTCTGCTCTAGTCTTCTCAGATCTGTCCGGCATCAGATCAAAGACTAGCAAGCCTGTGCCGAAGAGCACAAAGCAGCATGCGGCAAGGCGATACTGCATGCACATGGCAGTGCCCGAACAATCAAGCGCAGGGATCGGCGTTCAGGCAAGGGGATGGGTGCTTGGCAAATCCGAGCCACACAGCCGCAGTCCGGCGCACGAGGTCCTAAACCAAGATCCCTCTTGGTGTCTTTTGCCATGCATAAGGCCCTAGCCTAAAACAACCACAACCAGGCCGCTTGTGTCATGAACTGCAGACCCCTGCCACTGCAAAGGACACGTCGTGTGGAACGGGCCAGGTCTGGGCCACCCACAACAGCATCATTGTTGACGCTCATCCCAAACCTCAGCTTGTCCCTGAACCCTGGATCCTAGGCCTGATAAGACAGAACTCTTGCCAGCAGGAAAGGGTATGCTTCGTGAGAATTGTCATCCAGGAACTCCTCCAGAAGGTAGTTCACGTTGGTGTTGCTTTTGCCTGCGGGCACCAGATTTCGAGTGTAGCATCCAAAGAAAGGTCAATGGTGGTCCGAACAACGCCTTGACTCGATCCCTGCTTCTCTGAAAGGTTCAGGGTTTGGGGGTTTCAGCTTTTTGCTATCAGATGCTCTGACAGTCTGAGCGAGTCCGGCGGGAAATGGCTCCAAAACTACAAGGCTCCTCACCCTATGGCCTTCTCCACCCTCTCCAACCAGAAAGAGAACGCTGCCACCATCTGCAAGGTAGTCCTGCGCACAGCCATGCTCGCTGCAACAACGGCGACAATCATGCACCCCACATACAAATCCAGCTGCGCTGCATGCGGTGCGCTGAAAGCTGCTGCGCCGAGTGACGTCCAAGATCATCACTACATGTCTCGATCATGGCGAACGTCCAGCAACCAACGAAAGCTCATTCAACCCCCACAGCCGATGATTTGTTACCCAAATCCCCCGAAATCGCCAGATGCGCCCTGGGCAGTCTCTGTGCTCTCCCAGAAGCAACATAAAACAACCAAAACTAAGTAACCAAACGGTAAGCCCCAAGTAAGCCTTCAAGGCTGTGAACTCATCGACGGTGAACATCTCCCGAGGCCCCGCGAAGATCACGAGGTTGGCGGCCCGCAGCCTGGATTTGCTTGTTTTTCTCTGCTGGCGGGGGGCGGGAGGGGGGCCTTTTCGGATGCTGAACACGGCCAAGCAAGAACTCTTGATCGTAGCTGCCCAGCCTCTCGAGGTTGATGACCTCCTTGTTGGTGGACACCTGAAATGGTAAAGCCAGTACAGCTGGTCAAGCTGGTAGAAGCAAAGCAGCGTGCTTTCAGGCACTATTCTACAGTTCAGAGGCCCCAACAGCCCACATGAAGCATTGCAGGATGCAAGCAGTGGAGATGCTGCGCCTTGTAGTCTTGCTTGATGCGCCGGTGTAGCTTTTTGTAGTTGTTGGCTGGGTTCCCCTGGCGGAGAAAGTGCGCTCATCTTCCCCTTGCTTTCCTGATACTGTCCTATGCCATGACACAATCACCGCTTCCAACACTACATGTTCGGAGTTACTCTCTTCGCCTGCTCCTTCTTCGACATGTCGAACATCACTTCCATGTCGGCAGCCACACCCTTGCCCTGCAAACAAGCTTACTTTAAGGGTAGAGTGAGGCCATCATCAATATACACGGCATAAGCATCTGGACATCCTACAGGGCGGAGAACTTCACCAACTTTTCAGGAGCCTTATCTTCGCCCATGGCTGTAGCAGGCATTCCGCCTGACCACCTGCAGAGCATGACAGCATGGCCACGACAGCCACTGCGGGCGCAAAAAGCATCTGGACACGGCACCTCGACCGCCAGGCGCTGGCGGGGAACCGGGCCGTCTCTCCGGTGAGCCAAAAGGCGTAGAAGGCGCCCAAACAAAGTGCTTAGGATGGCTTCGGCTCGGTGGGTGCTGCGGTTGGTTTAAGGTTTATGGTGCATTGTGGTGTTGGGCTCCAAGACAAGAGAGCAGCAGTAGTACGTATGCTGCGCACACCTGACACCTAAGATTCTAAGAGCTTCGGAATGACTTAACACGGCGCCTCGCGCCGTCTCGAAGGCAGCTGCAGCTTGTCTGCAGCCTCAGGAAGCAAGAGCTCTACAGAAGCCCTGAGGCACCTCAGCGCCCGAACATGCCCGAACCCTTTCCTAAAGTCCTCAAGCAAGGGTTTTGGGCAGAATGAAGGCTCGGTCTTTAGGGCTTAGGAAGCTTTGGGCTGCGGGTCCAGCGGCAAAAAAAAAACCACCGGCACAGGTAACGATGGTAAAACCCATCGTCCACCCGATCTTGCTTGCCTACACATCTCACGGTGGCCCTTCGGCACCCGTCCGCTTGGGCCAGATCTTGCGCTTCGATCTGGCTCCCGACAGACCGGCACCGACCTTCATCCCGGACGGTGCACGGCAACCAACCATCCACCCCGTTCTCACTCACCTCCCAGTGGCTCTTGATTATCCCCCCCGTGCGACCGGAGCTTCTTTGATGCTAAACAAGAACCCAACCCCGGAGGGATTCGCGAGAAAATTTGGGCCTCCGCACAAAAGAAATGCACCCTGAACTCCACAGCGCAGTAAGCCCTTTATATTTGCAGCACAGAATCCTACACATTTAACCCTCGCAGCCTACAGCAAACTGAGCAATCGCAGGCAGGTGTGCTTTCAGCAGAAGTGGCACTCTGAGTGACGGGCCCTGGCTGGCTCTAGCCACGTCCGTGGAGGTCTAGGAGGAGGCGATTTTGGGTTTGTTGGTTGTTGGGTTTCGGGGCCTTAGGGTGTCCACTGGTGTCTTGCTTCGAGGTTCGAAGATCCAAGAACCCCTAAAACATCCCTAAACGCTCCCAAAAGAAAGTTCCGAAGTCGTGTGCGCGCGGACTGCCTCAGCGCCGACCATCGGCACGATGACAGAAGTCCGGCTCCCACCTTGAAGAACGTTAAGAACTGCTGATGGTTTAGGGAAGGGAACTGACTATTCTGCTTGTGTATGGTTTAGGCTTAGGGGTGTATGCTGCTTCAGGTCCATCTGGCTTAGGGTTATCAGAGATCCTCAAACCCCACCGCTCACACGTTCGAACGTTAAAGGAGGTTGACCTGGAAAGCGGGTCAGGTCTTTTGGTTGACCGCAGCAAGTCGACGCACGAGTTCCTGAGAGCATTGCAAGACCCGAGCATGTCTCGTACTGCAGATGTCTAGACCCTTCTCAGCAAGAAACCATGAACCCGAAGCTTGAACCCTAAACCTGCGCCTGACACACTCCCCAAAAATCCTTTAAGTTTCGCTCCCTTTTTGCGGTCCATCTTATCCGATGGCCGCTTTTTCTAAGACATGGCAGGCGCGGCCGCCAGCGCCAGCAGTGGAGCTCGGCGACCAGGCCTGTTGAGCGCTCCAAGGGTGGAACGGGTCCTTTTGGTTTCGGGGGTCCCACCAGTTTCCCTCAACCCCTCAAACACCCTCATACTCTCTCATATACCCTCCAACACCTTCAAGAGCCGTTGACGACCCTCAAATACCCTCAACCAAGCTTGGCGTCCGAATGCGTCTTTTTCTTTGGTGGGTGGGGGGGGGGGGGGCACTGGGCCCCAAGAAGGAACATGATAACCTCAAAGGCGCGCCTCATGGGGTCTGGCTTTGGCAGCAAGTCGCTGCAACCAAGAACCAGAAAGAGCTGCAGGCCAGATGTTCTCAAAGCTATAAACATCTGCTTGTTGATCCGCAGGGTCTCTTTTCATGCGGGCAACTCTGAAGAAGACTCCATCGCAACTGCATTTTGGGGTCTGCTTCACCGTTATAGGGTTGGGGCAGGCTCTCCCTGATGGAAGTGAGTGCTGGGCTGAAATCCCTCTAGGGGTGTTCACGGTTCCTGGATCCTGAGAGCATGTCCTTTGCTCAGCCACAGTCTCACTTCTGCAGGGAAGATGCCGGCACAAGAGCTGAGCTTATTCGCATAAAGAATAGATGCAGCGAGACATGAAAAACTTTCGGCTCTCTCACCATGAGCCAGGAGCCAGGAGTCAGCCAGCCTTCAACAGGACCGGCATTCGAAAGCCCAATGCGGGAGCACAAGAGGGGGGCTATAAACGACAATGGCACGTCTATAGAGGCAGTCATGGCACGACGTAGGGAATACACTGACCCAACGATCCGCTAAGTGCCCCAGGCCTGGTCACAGCTTGGGCTTCTGCACCCCCAGCGCGATCTCCAACATGTCGCCCACCGACTTGGACCTTATTGGTATTGCACATACGTTTTTTGCGCTTTGCTGGGCTACACTTACTTTTCTTCTGGTTCCAACTGGTAAGGGATATAAATGCCTTATGCCTATAGTCACTAATAGTATTGCTGTTTGTTGCATTGTATTGTTTTTGGATAAATCAAATGGTGTTTGGGACGAGAAACTGACGAGAACGTGCTCGTGGGACGTGACCAGTTTCGGTCTCATCAAGGCTATAAGTCATAGTCGTAGCTATAATCCAGATACTGGCCTTGCGAAGGTTCCTCAAACAAAGACTGGAGTACAGCTGGAGCACCCCAATTACAATCAGTGAACCTTCAAGTAAGGGCACGGCTTGGGCTGCATGTCCAGTTTCGCCTGCTTGGGATCGCCACCTTGAGGAGCTTGAGGAGCTTGCTCAAAATTGGAAGCTTTGTTCTTCTTGGAGTCGCTTGAAGTTGCTCCAACAATCTCCAACATGTTCAGCACACAGCACGCAGTTCTCCCATGTCGATGGCACCGCCCCAGGCTTCGGACCCAGGACCCGAACAACCTCAGATTCGGACAGGACATGAAAGGACAAGAGCCCTCATGAGCCCTCTCTGAGGCTTCGGGATGCGGTCGAGGCATGCGGCCTGCGTTGCTCAGCCCGCGGCATCGGCCACGTGGTCTTGCAGCTGAAACTTGTCGGCGTCGTAGCCCACGGTCACGAAAGAGGCCTACCGTTCACGCCATTTCACCGCCCCAAAGGCTCTGGGCCAGAGCGAGCCGGACAAGCAGCTCTTGCACCGGCCTTGACGAAACCATCCTTGCCGATGATGAAGGTCAGTCGGTTCGTGTTAGGACCTGCTCACGGTGGCATAGCAGAATGCGGTGGCGGCGCATCAGTTTGGTTTGTCGTCGTCTCTCGGCTCCGCCGATACTATTGACACCTTCTGGCATACCGGTACCGTAGGAGGGCAGGCCTTCTATCCGCGGAGCCGTTCGGTCTGAGTTACCGTATGCCCATCTATATTTTGGACCTCCTTCATGCTGTCCTGTTCAAGTTCCAGATGACTAACCATCCTCAGCCATGCATGTCCTAAGAAGAACTCCGACCTACATTATTCCGGCGTGGGATATGGGGCCAAAAGTGTCTAAAGTGTGGGCATTATCTCGCTTGCCGAGAGGCAACAGCTACAAGGGCCACTTCCCGGCGCACAAGCCTTGCTCCTCGAGCTCGATGTAGGCCCCGTATGCTTTTGCGACCTACAAAGCAGAGAACTAAGCATGATTTCGCTTCATTATTCCTATTCGGGATTCGCGAACTATGCAGACTTCATGTTCAAGCATGCTCAAACACGTTCAAGCCTTCCGTCTTGCCTGCGACACGCAAGAAAGGTCACTGGAGAATACGACCCTGCACCCATCCTACACATCCTACGACCCGGACATCACACCAATGTTTGGACATTTTGGACATTTTGGACTTCGAGGCCATCACGAAACTCCCAGTGGCCTCCCCGGCATAATCACAGAGCAAAGGGTAATTCAAGCCCATGCGCTTGGACTGCCTTGGCTCGAGTCTGTGTGCCCTGCACTCATGGATCTCGAAATCGCTGCAACTCGGCTTCTGCTGCTTCTGCTCTCATTAGATCTGCTTGCTCAGTGGCGTCTCGAGCGCCTTTAGCGGCTCGCGCTGTACCTGGCAAAAAGAGTGCGGGCATCTGTGCTAGCAGAGCTTCTTCGCTCGCAGCTACAGCAGCAACAGATGGAGAACTGGCAGACGTCGGCGGAAGCTTGTTTACGAGGAATCTTAAGCTTGGGAATCCGATAGAAGGTACCTCAACCTCAACAAGCAAGCAGCCGGACCCCGACGATGGTGGCCCCTCGTTCCGCCAACACCTCAGCTTGACCAGCCGGGACTTTCCAGTGCTTCCCGGGCTTTGGGATGGCTTCGGGCCTAAAGGACTTTGGGAGTGTGTTAGGGCCTCCGCGTATGTTCCGAAAGCCCAATAAGCAATGGCAGTCAGGCTGGGCCAGCCGCTTTCTGCGCCCGATCGAAGTACTGGCGCATGTGGAGGGAAGTGGAGGAATAGGGGGCATCGTTGGCGTCTGCGGAGACGGGCCCTAATTGAGGACAGCTTCCATGTCCAAGCTAAGTGACACAAGCAACTGCACGGGAACGCGGAAGCTTGCCTTGACCTCATCCAGGCCTCCACCTGGCCATTCCAAGTTGCAATGTGGCCTTTTCATTGGGTTCTTGCGGGCTGCAACCGAATGGAAACTGAATCCGCCGACCCCAGCCGGGGGCGGCGTCAGTGAAGACCCACTGCTTGTTAGACCTTCCACCTCATCTATGACAGGCTTGCCGCTCCCACCCCCACCCCCCACCCCCTGGTCCCATGGGCCTTCTACCATAGGCCCTAAGCTGAGTTTTAAGGGCTCCGTGCATGCCCACTTGCTCCACTTCCCCCCCCATGATGGCCCCAGCGCCCCAGGGCCCTACCCCCATGGTCCCATGGCACTAGCATAGGCCCTGTGCTGAGTTTTAAGGGCGCCGCTTCCTCCACTCCCCGCGACCCCTCCCCATGGCCCTCGGCCCTCTGGCCCCATGGCTTCATGGCCCCAGCGGACCCTAGGCCCTAAGCTGAGTTTTAAGGGCTCCAGTGCATGCCTGTGACCCCCACTCCCCCCGCCCGGCCCTTGGCCCCATGGCTTCATCTCCCAGTGGCCCTAGGCCCTAAGCTGAGTTTTAAGGGCTCCAGTGCATGCCCGCGACCCCCACTCCCCCCACCCTCTCCGCCTACTCCGCCATGGCTCTCTGGCCCCATGGCTTCATGGCCCCAGCAGCCCTAAGCTGAGTTTTAAGCGCATGCGCTTCCTCCACTCCGCCGGCCCGCTCCCCATGGCCCTCTGGCCCCATGGCTAAGGCTCACCCCCATAGTCCCATGGCCCAGCCTTCTGCCATAGGCCCTAAGTTGCTCCTGGAGCGCCCCAGAGCCCTACTGGCCCATGCCCCCACCCTCTCCGCCCACTCCGACTGCTCCCCATGGTCCTCTGGCCCCATGGCTTCATGGCCCCAGCGCCCCTGGGCCCTAAGCTGAGTTTTAAGGCCCGGACCGCTCCCCATGACCCTCTGGCCCCATGGCTAGGGCTCACCTGCATTGAGTTTTAAGGGACACAACCCCCACTCCCCCACCCTTTCCGCCCGCTCCGGCATGGCCCTCTACCCCATGGCTTCATGGCCCCAGCGGCCCTCGGCCCTAAGCTGAGTTTTAAGGGCTCCAGTGCATGCCCACGACCCCCACTCCTCCCGCCCTCTCCGCCCACTCCGCCATGGTTTTCTGGCCCCATGGCTTCATGGCCCCAGCGGCCCTGGGCCCTAAGCTGAGTTTTAAGCACATGCCCGCTTCCTCCACTCCGCCGGACCGCTCCCATGGCCCTCTGACCCCATGACTAGGCCTCACCCCCATAGTCCCATGCCCAGCCTTCTGCCATAGGGCCTATTGCGCCCCAGGGCCCTACCCCCATGGTCCGCATGGCCCCAGCCTTCTAGCATAGGCCCTGAGCTGAGTTTTAAGGGCTCCAGTGCATGCCCACTTCCTCCACTCCCTCCACCCTCTCCGCCCACTCCGACCGCTCTGCATGGCCTTCTGGCCCCATGGCTTCCTCCACTCCCCCCGCCCTCTCCGATGGCCCTCTGCCCATGGCTTCATGGCCCCAGCGGCCCTAGGCCCTAAGCTGAGTTTTAAGGGCTCCAGTGCATGCCCGCGACCCCCACTCCCCCCGCCCTCTCCGCCCACTCCGCCATGGCCCTCTGGCCCCATGGCTTCATGGCCCCAGCGGCCCTAGGCCCTAAGCTGAGTTTTAAGGGCTCCAGTGCATGCCCACGACCCCCACTCCCCCCGCCCTTTCCGCCCACTCCGCCATGGCCCTCTGGCCTCATGGCTTCATGGCCCCAGCGGCCCTAGGCCCTAAGCTGAGTTTTAAGCGCATGCCCGCTTCCTCCACTCCGCCGGACCGCTCCCCATGGCCCTCTGGCCCCATGGCTAGGGCTCACCCCCAGAGTCCCATCAATGTATCTGTTTTGTTCGCTTGTTTGCTTTCACCACGTCTGTCCAATGTTCTTTTCGGGTTTTTGACTGTTTGTTGTCCCTCGGAACAGCGTTTAAAACAGTCCTTCGAGATGCGTAGTTCTTAACTTTCTTCGCTTGTTTTCCAGCAGGGAATTCCCACACACACACACACACACACACACACAAACACACACACACACACACACACACACACACACACACACACACACACACACACACACACACACACACACACACACACACACACACACACACACACACACACACACACACACACACACACACACACACACACACACACACAAAAAAAAAAAAAAACACGCACAAAAAAAACACTAACCTTGCGACGTTCCTATACTGGAAAGCACGGACAACGTGAAATAAGTTTTGCACAGAAATGGAACGACTATAGACCTTCGATTGCCGACCGGTGCTTGCATGTTTCTTGTCCCTCGGAACTGAGTTTAAAACCGTCCTTTACAATCTGTACTTGCTGCATTGATGTATTTCTCTTGTTAGCCTGTTTCTTTAGGACCATTCCATGCCTTTGTGCCACTGTCTCATTGTTTGTTGTCCTTCAGAACGGTTTTCAAAACAGTCGTTTGGACTTTTCTTTCTCACATCAATGTATCTACTTTGTTCATTTGTTTCCTTTCACCACGTCTGTCCAATGTTCTTGTCGGGTTTTTGACTGTTTGTTGTCCCTCGGAACAGCTTTTAAAACCAGTCCTTCGAGATGTTTAGTTCTTAACTTTCTTCGCTTGTTTTCCAGCAGGGAATTCCCACACACACACACACACAAAGAAAAAAAACACTAACCTTGCGACGTTCCTATACTGGAAAGCACGGACAACATGAAATAAGTTTTGCGCAGAAATGGAACGACTATAGACCTTCGATTGCCGACCGGCGCTTGCATGTTTCTTGTCCCTCGGAACTGAGTTTAAAACCGTCCTTTACAATCTGTACTTGCTGCATTGATGTGTTCGCTTGTTTCTTTAGGACCATTCCATGCTTTTGTGCCACTGTCTCATTGTTTGTTGTCCTTCAGAACGGTTTTCAAAACAGTCGTTTGGACTTTTCTTTCTCACATCAATGTATCTGTTTTGTTCGCTTGTTTGCTTTCACCACGTCTGTCCAATGTTCTTTTCGGGTTTTTGACTGTTTGTTGTCCCTCGGCACAGCTTTTAAAAACAGTCCTTCGAGATGCTTAGTTCTTAACTTTCTTCGCTTGTTTTCCAGCAGGGAATTCCCACACACACACACACACACACACAAAAAAGAAACACTAACCTTGCGATGTTCCTATACTGGAAAGCACGGACAACATGAAATAAGTTTTGCGCAGAAATGGAACGACTATAGACCTTCGATTGCCGAGACTATCTCGGAAATAAGTTGCCAAAAATGGCACAAATAGGTGACCAATAGGAAAGACAAGAAATGAAGACGAGGCGGAAGCATATTTTTCCTCCTACAAATTTGTAAAACTTGCGAAACAATTACCTAAACAATCAGACTGTCGGACACCCTGCGAAGCGAGAATGCTGGGCTCGTTTTCCTGGGCTTGTTTTTTTGTTCTATATTTTTCCCTCTTTGTCCTTGGAAAAATACCATCAAGAAAAATACACGAAAACCTCAGCTACGGACAGCATGGCTCGTTTTCCTGGGTTTGCCTAAGTTTTTCCTACTTTTGCCCTACTTTTTCTCAGAAAACTAACAAAAAAATGTTAACTTTGGCGATGCCTTGTTCCAGTTTCTTTAGCAACCCCCCAAACCCTTAAACCGCGGCACCCGATTGAGCCCTAAACCCTATAGCGACCAGACGGTCGACGTCAAAACCACAAGCGACCAAACGGTCGACGTGACCCCTAAACCCTGAACCCTAAACCCTGAGCCCTGAACCCTAAACCCTCAACCCTAAGCGACCAGACAGTCGACTTTAAAACCCGACACGACCAGACGGTCGGCTCAACCCTATACCCTGAGCCCTAAACCCTAAACCCTACACGACCAGACGGTCGACTCAACCCTATGCCCTGAGCCCTAAACCCTAAACCCTTAACCCCGTGCCGTTTTGGGGTCGGCGGCACTGGCGGTAGCCATTAAATCGGGCAGCGCGAGGTCCCCAAAGGCCCGAGCAAATGCGGACCTTTTAGCCCGGGTCGTCCCGGGAATAGCCTTGCTGGCCTCTGGCCTTCTGCGAAGCAGAATTAGGCCGGACGCCAGTGCCGCCGACCCCCGCGTGCCGCCGGTGAACGGTTTTTTTTCGTGGTTTTTTGCGTCGCCACGGAAGCCCCCAGAGGGCGCGCATCATGAGCATCAGCGGGTCCAGCCCGGGACCCCCAGGCGCGCATCAGGAGCATCAGCGGCTCCCGGGGCGGGACCGCGGGGGGGCATCAGGAGCATGATGCCCCCCAAAGGGCGGGCATAAGCGACGTGTCTAAGCCCGGGGCTAGGGAAAAGGGAGTTTAGGGGCCTTATAAAGTGCTTAGAAACGTTAAGGGAGTTTCGGAGCCTCAAACGCTTAGAGATTTGAAGGGAGTTTAGGGGCCTGAAAATGCTTGGAAACTTTGAGGGGGTTGAGGAGCCTCAAACGCTTAGAGATTAGGGGCCTCAAAATGCTTAGAAACTGCTCGCCCCGCGCTTCTGCCTGCGCTGCCCGCCCATGGGCGCAGCCCCTTAAAATATCAGTACCCCAAAGCTGCTTGACACGGCGGACACTCGCTACGCTCCCTTTGTCTCTCGGCATGCGCGACTGCTCACGGGTAGCTTCGGTGATGATCTGCCATGAGTCACGCATGCCTAGCCGGCTGATAGCGTCAACCCGTTTTGGCGAGGATGGGGCATACTTTCCAGTACATCATGGTATTAAGACCTTTCTAAATCTGGGGAATCGGAACGTCCCCGAATGAGCAACATCAGTGCAGCAATATTATCAATGAACAAAAATCGCCCTTCCTATCGCGAAGGCTCTGTGGTCGACTCCACGACTCGAAGAGCAACGTGGACAACTCAAGTCGCGCGATTCGAACATGGGCTGTCACACCTCGTACCACCAGGGTTCGATGTTGGCGACAAAGCCTTCCCGGCATTGCCCTGGGATTAAACCACACAATGGTACAACCCCCGATACCTCCGGTGTCTGATGCCTCAAGAAAGCGGAGCCAGGTTGGACAGCCTACGCTGATACGCCCTTACGCCTTGAGCGGAGAATCACTTGAAAGAGAAGCTCGGCAAAATGGCTGGTGCGAGGTGGTTGACGGACTCAGGCTGGCGATCCTTGATCCCCGATCCCTGGGAAGATGCTCAATCGGTGAGGGAGGCGTCGTCGAAGTACATGGAGACCAAAGCGAAAACGACACGCCCCAACGCCTCAGCAAGCCTGGGGTATCCGCTACCACGAAGGGGATCACTTCCCCAGGGTAAGGACAGGGGATCACTTGATCACTTCTGCAAAGTCGCAGTGGGATCCCTTCCCACAAGGCAAATCAAATGGCCAGCTTGGGTCAAGGCCACTTAAGCCACAATGGCACACCCAGCTGTGTAATGAAGCATTTGCACCCAATGCCCGCCAAACATGACAACGCCTAAGCCCGTTTAAGCCACTGAACGCCTAACCAGCAAACCCCTAAACCCTTCAAATCCGTTAACCTCAAACTTTTTTGCTAACCCCGAAACCTGCTCACCCCGAGGCAGGCTCGGCCTCGAAAGCGGCTGGATGGGCGGAAGAACATTACCAGGTACCTCGGAACGCGCCAAAGCCTGAAGTTCTCGTTTAGGGCTTCATGCTTCCATGTTGCGATGCCTTCAGTGACATTCGCAGATGCTTGCAAAGGTCTTCAAGCGGTGAAGGACATTAGGGGTAGCGAGTTAGACGGTTCTGCGAACGTGCGCCTCAATGCTTGAAGCAGCCAGCTCGGACCCGCAAGAAACACATGGCTTGGATGAACAGAAGTCACAGGAGAAGTTACGCTACGACTTGGGTGTGTGTGGGAACGGCGCAGCTATGCGTAGCTATGCGCGGCTGTAAGGCTCGAGGACCCTCTACCCTTCTCACGAAGCCACTTCTGGGAGCTGGGCTCGTTGCCCTCAAGGAGCTCTTTGAGGGACAGCTGGCCGGAGGCTTCAGTGGGTTCGGGATTTCGGTTTGACAGGTCAGGAACTTGCCTAGGCCCATCGAAGGCACCAAGGTCACCCAAGTCAGCAAAGTCAGCAAGCACCCGTCAGCGAGGCCAGGCCGCCAGTACTGGCAGGCAGCTTGAAGTCTGGGGCGAGATCCCCGGGCTGCACCTGAGAAAGCCCCTTTGTTGGGCAACAGAACTGCGGCCGGGGAACGAGGCGTGGACTATGAGATGTGGTTTGAGTGTGTGATGTGAGCCCCCTTCATTGAACAGACCGCGCACCAGAGCGTCAACTCAGTGGGCACAAGGCTCTTCACTCGATGCACCTGTGACTCTCCTTCATGTCGCGCTCCGCCCTAAGGGAGCGCCCCTTTGTCTGTGGCTTCTCAAGTGACTCCCGAGCATTGGCTGGGAAACCGGCCGTGCCCCGGGCACGGAACTCCATGACCAGACCAGGAGCAGCCTGTCTTATCTGTCTTTCAAACCAACAATCTACACCCACGGTGCTGTTCACGTGTTCATATAGATATATAGATATATATGTATGTATTCTTATATTCTTTTCTAAATTAAACTGCATCAAATTACATCTAATGTTAACTTCAATTGGAGCATGTTTACACCAAATTAAAATCCCTCAACCTTCAAACCGGAAAACCCGAATAGCCTAAACCCCTGGCGCCGGATCGAAAACTTGGGACGTTATGGACCTTTCCCAGGCTTGCCTAAAGCTACCGACAGGCCGCCGAACGGCCACCGAACGGCCCGACCGGCCTCGGCTCCTTTGATTTCTTTCCTGGAAAGCTCCAGGGTTCTTAAAGCTTTTGGGGACTAGGCTGACTGTCGGCCCTCTTAGCAAGGTTTGGGGGCTTCTAGGGCTTGGAAGAGTTTAGGGCTTTCGAAGGTTCTTGAGTTTCGTCTCAACCCTGCGGCTAAACCTCTGTGCTAGATAGCTACCTTAACGTGGAGGTCGTTCACTCTATTGACGCCGCTGAAGTCGTTGAAGCCGTCCGAAGCCGCTCTTTTCTTTGACCCCGTTGACGTCGCCAACGCATCCGAGCCTTCATGGCTTCGCATCTGCGGCCAAATCTTCGCATGTTCGCGGCTGCGGGCAAAATCCACGTTGTCAAGTCTTCGCGTATTCGCGTGGATGCTCGCAGGGGCTCCGAGGGCGCCGAGGACACTCCACCGATTCGGAGCAATCTGGAACAAATCCGACTGAGTTGTGGACTATTGGTAGGTAGGGTACCTACGAAGTCTGCACGCGCGCAAGAAGGTTTCTTGCATTCGTGTCCATACTTCTGCATGTGACCTCCTCGCACTTCCGCTTCCCCAAAGTGTGGCAAGCTTTGTGCTCTGGCAAAAGCGACACTCTTAAGCCACACGGAACCGAATTTGCTTGGGATACGACAGGTTTTTCAGCTCAGTCAATCTTTTCCACAACCAACCTGGTGGAAACTAGTCTCCGAACCGCAATTCCAAACACACGGTGAAGTTCCAAATTGCACCACCGAAGACCCCAAACAGTCCAGAAGGGAGACCAAAGGAGACAAAGGGACACAAAGAGCACTGGAATTTGGCAAAGGCAGGGAGACAAAGGGCAGGCCACCCACATGAAGGGAGACAAAGGGAGACAAGGAGCCCAAGAACCCGGCAATGTTCACCAGAATGTCGGCAATCCCTTAAATGAGTTTGGAGACAAGCAGAGACAGGCAGCTCACGGACTTGGCCAAGGTCACCCACATGAAGGGAGACAAAGGGAGACAAGCGGAGACAAGCAGCCCAGGGACCCGGCCGGAGCATCCGGCTAGGTCGGAATTCTTCGAAAGAAACAGGAGCCCCTACAGTACACTGTTTGGGGAAACACCTCACGTCTGCTAGTGGATCATTCTGAAGTAAGTCCCTCGTTGCTGTTCTCTTCTCCATCGACAAGAAGAAACACAAACGCACAAACATTGCTGGCTTAAGGTTGTATGCGTGGTGTATGAGTAGTGTATGATTGTTGTATGTTTCGGGTTGAGGGCACAAAACGAAGCCTGAAATTGGCAAGTCTGAGCCAAAGCACCCAGCGGAGAGCTGCTTCAATATGCCGTCTATGTCGGGAAACCTTCGAAGCTCGCCTTCCTTCAGGGGGGGCTCTCTCGCGTTATTGCTCAGAAGTCTCTGATCGGGTCTCTTTGGGTGGTTTTGGCATTGGTGCAGAAGGGTGTTGAACAGTTTGAGACTTCACGGCTTGGGGGGCTCAAGGAATGCGATGATTTGAAGGAGGCGCTTGGGGCGGCAGGCAAGTGACAGAATTCAGGGTTTGGGGGGTTGGAGTTGCATGCCAGGGGGTGTGGGTTGAGCTTCAGGACTTTCAACATGGTGGAGAGTTTGGCTCTTGAAGGGGCAGAAGCTGCGATCCTGGCTTGGGCTAGCAGGATAGTGGGGCTTGGGAGAGTTGGCCCTCGTGTTCTCCTACGCGTGTCAGCCATGGGTACAGCAAAGGAGCATGTCATCTGGCACGTAGAATTGCTGCAGAGCGGCCGAAAAGATGACGTTCACGTCTTCTTTTTGCGCAGCGGTCTGGCCACGGAAGTGCGGTCGGATCACAACACACTTCACACTATCACTCATACGCATCGCTGCGCAAAGCGGGCTGAGATGCCCACGATCTCGTCGCCCACGCGCAGTCCCTGTCCCTGAGATCTGCTTCAGAAGCTTCATAACACAGCAGCAGTAACAACAACAACTAAACAACAGTCGGCCGCAATGAAAACCCACGCACTGCAAGACAACAGAGTCAGAAAAGCATAGACAAGCTTGGCTAGCATGTATGGAAGGTGCACAGTGCATCGGAGAGAAACTGGTCTCGGATTTTGCTTAACTGTTCTGGTAAACAGCATACATAATGGTGCGAAGTGCTTAACAGGAATTTCAAGCTGTGAGTTTGTTCGCGGCCCGAGTCATGAGTTGAGGATTTGCAGTTTTCTTGCGGTGTTGGGTTGAGTTGAGGGTTAGGGTTAGGGTCTTGGGCTTGCAGTGTCGGTTGCGGGGTAGACTAGGCTTGAGGGTTTTGGGCTGGCACTGTTGGGCGAGAGGTTTAGGTTCTTGGCTTGGGGTTCAGGAGTTTGTTTGGGCTTACTTACACTGCCTGAAGGCAGTAAAGCTTTTGGGTTTAGGCCCCAGGGTCTGCGGTCTGGCCACCCACGTAGCGTGTACGCATCATGGTTCGGGCACGGATGCTGTGGCCACTCTCACTGCTCAAGATGCAGCAGGAGGCAGAATTGTCGGTATGCCCACACGACACACTGCAAAGACCGAGGTAGTTGGAATGGAACCTTGCGTTGAGCACCATGCCGACTCAGCACGTCTCAGCACCACACATAGGCGATGCCCCCCTTCTTGACGTAGATCACCTTCGGATTGTTCCTCAGCTCCCGACCCTCACAAACACGTTAGCTAAACAACTCACAAATTCGCCTCGGCTCCCCCGCCCTCCCCAGCTGAAGACACAGGAAATGAAAGAACATTGACATGGAACTTCGTGCAATCAATCAATAATCCTTCTTAGTAGTAGAGCACCCATCCTATCAATAGATTCTCTTTCTCTTACCCCCTTTCTCAGTCTTCTGCTTCTTCTTCTTCCAAGTTGTCAAAAGAAATTGACTGTTGCCAGCCCCCGATTTTTCAATTCAGGGCGGAGAAATTGACATGCTGGGAAGGGTTCCTCGGCTTGGCCTACCGGGGTACGGAGTTTTTCGGACACCCAACCTCGTTGTAGGTGTTTTGGGGTGAAGCTCAGGAAGAGAACGATTGTATGCAGCCTAGGTCTCGCCATAAACGGCATTTGAACTGGCTTGAATACTCTACCTGGATCGCTTACTCGGCTGGAACTTCGGACTCATGCCTGTGGTTGAATTCATCTCTTCACCGCCCCCACCCCCCCCACCCCCCCCCCCACAGCCCCGCCGAAGGAGGGGCCACTGAGTTGACTGTGGCTTTTGTACTCTCTCAAAACAATGTCTGGAATTCTACATGCCTGTGGACCGACCCCACGGCCCACAACCCTGAAGCCTAAAATCCTCATCTATCCGGGCCGGGCAGAGGCGGGCGCAGCGTTTAGCAAAACAAAACCGAAGTACTTTCGAAATGTTGACACCTCCTACAGTCCTACAAGGTCCTGCATGGTCCTACGGCCCTCCTACACTGGTCCTACACACCCCAACTCCTGCTTTGGTGCTGCGCACTCGGACCCCGGCAGCAACTGGGTCCCCCCAAACATGTCCCCGCCGCCACCGAGCACGAAATCGTCACCTCACCAGACCAAGGCCCTTGTGATTTTGAGAACTCACCATCTAAGGCTCTTGCTTTGGGGTGGGAGATAATTGATAATGGCAAGGGTTTGGAGGTGGTCGGGGAGCTCCCTTCCTCAGCCTTTGCTTCAGGAGGGCTCTGAACCCAGAGGGCGGCTGGGACCCGGACGTGGAATGGGACCACGAAACTTGACCTCAACACTGTTCTAGATGACAAGCCTTACAGGCGTATAGCACGTAATTATAGGGCAAAGAAGGCTTTAAACCTTTCTAGCGTGCCGGGCCAGCTATAAGTGCTCGACTGGCCCTTCAGGCTTAGCCTTTGTTTGATGTCAAACTGAGACACCCGCCTGCTTCAAAAGGGCAAGAAAAGTCTCTTTTTTTCGTCTGTTGGCGCCGGCAGTCTCGCAGATATTCATACACATTCTGAACGAGACAGCATCTCTTTCCTTAGACAGCGTGACTCTCTCAAACTCGCGAATTGCATCCAAGAAATCTTCTGGAGCACTCTCCTGGCCCATTCTCGACGCATTTCCGACATTGGAACCCTTCGCTTGCCTTGCAGCCTCGTGGAGCATGCGTGGGATTTCCCTTTGTGCAGAAGCTGCCGGAGGCCAAATTCGCCAAAGTGCTTGCTTCGAAAAATAAGAGCTCTGAAGACTGCTTGTTGAATATGTTTTCGCCTCCTGGCAGGCGCTTGCCATATCCACCACGGATCGGTCTTTGTCAAGAGCCCTTGTGTGCAAAGCCTGTGCCTCTGCAAGCACAATGAGACCTCACTACCACTGCAGACTTGACTTCCAGCTTCACACTTCTCACAGGCAAATCTAGATTCTCTGCAACTCATTCAGACATGGGGGGGAAGGGTACCTCAAAAACCGTCATCAAATTTCACATCATGTCACGTCGTCATCGGCACGGTTGTGACGACTGTGTCTCTCTGCGGGACCCACATCAAGGCACCGGCGACGAAGGTGTCGCCGATGCGAAGAGTAACTGTTCGCGGTGGTTGTGACAGCTCCGTGAGAAAAGGGACAGTCCAAAAACCATGGCAGCTGCGGGAGCTTCCCGCCTTCCTGTCCCTGCTTCAGCTCCTCTGCTGTGGCAGGCCCAAACCTGAGCCAACAGCAGCCTAGAATCTCCTGAAATGCCCTTTGCCAAAGTGTAGCAACTCAGAATCCAGCATCATGTTGGCCAAGCCCGCCGAGGTTGGAAGTAGCAGCCGCCGGAGACTCGACCTTGCTGTGGGGCTCAAGGGCTCTATATGGCGCTTCGAAGTGGGGCGTAAAGGAGGATATGCATGTCAGAAAACCTTGAAACGAATGCACTTGTTTCGGAATCTTATGACTCTTCGAGGCTTTCGTCCGTCAGGTCATTCGCTTTACCTCATCGCCAAAAAACCTGGATTCGTCTGCTTGAACAAACCCTGCACGCTGGATGCAGCAGCGAGGGCTCCCCATGGAAGCCATGATCCACAGTCGAACGCGAACATGCTCCGAACGGCAGCTTCAGGGAGGTCTGCTTCTTCAAACAGCGGGGGGCTTATTTCTTCGGAGCCCCACGAGAACAAGCAGAAGCCTACTTCAACCTACGAAGTCTTCCAAGGGCCTAGGCTTTGGAGCTAATTTGCCCTTCGGCCACCCAGGCCCACCCGGCAACATTTTTCTCACGCCATTCCTGCCACGGAAATTCGAAGCGTCGTTCGCCAACGCTCCTGCCCTGACGATGCAACCAGCACGCTGCAGCAGGGCTCCACAACCCAAGAGCGCCTGGCAGCAACGGCACATGGCATGCTTGTGCGATTGGAACAGCTTCCAATAGTGGGAGGTGCTACATCGGTAGCTGGACATGCAGAGACTCACTGCAGCTGTGTCTGTGTCCCAAAAGAGGAACTACGATCCAAAAGCTACGAGAGTCACGCTCTGCAAGGCTCTAAATATGAGCTTCGTCGGTGCGTGTCCTTTACCCTTGCCCCCTCGCCAACATCTGATTGCAAGCCAGGCATCTTTGTCTCGCACCAATGCTGCGTGGCTTCCCTGGCCAGGAATTTGACAGCCTGCAAGGAAGCAACACAAACCCTGAACCCACAGCTAAAGCCAAAGCCTCTCATTCATGGGCCTGTCTATGCCTCTGTTCTATCTTTCCTCATCCAGACAGCCAAGGCACAGAAGGACACCTAATCCTGCTGTTCCGCAAACCCGCCCCCCCAGCCCCTCAAAACTCCGAAATGCCGCCCAACAAGGCCTAAATCACTAAACCTTCGGCTTCTCTTCCGAAGCCAGGGCGCCGCCACCTGTGACTCACCAGGGCGCAATGCCAGCTTCACAAAGCCTTGGCACTTGCCCACAATTGTTTTGCGGCTTGTGAGCTTTTGGTTCTAGGTCTTGGAACGGAAGGTCTCGCAAGAGAAGGTTTATGGGACTGGTGCAGCCTGCGTGCCCGATACTTCGCACGTTCCGTTCCTACTACGTCTTGGATTTTCATACTTGCACGATGTCGCGATGCCACTGCTGCTATTCAACTACAACGAACGTTGAACGCATTTCTTGAAAGCTTAGCACTGGGCACGGTTCGCATCGAAAGGTTCCCTGAATGCCCCCCAAAAAACTAGAAGGCTCCCCGCATATCTCTGCAATTCCGAGCAGCCAAGCAGGAGCCGCCAGGATGCAGTGCCAGAGCTCCGCTCCTGTTGGGACAGCAAGAGTTGATGCCCAAAGTGCTCCACAATGCTGGTGGCGATTATTCGGCACATGCAGCACATGCACAGCCGATTCTTAAGGCCGCCGAGGCACGGAGAAGACCTGCAGAACCTCTTTGCCACAGAACTTCCCTGTGTTACGGATTCGGACTGCCAGCTCGAGCTCGGCATCTGGCTGAAAGGACGCGGAAGAGGACATTGACGGCTGCTTGAGGGTACCAGCAGGTCCTGGCAGTGAACGCGGCGAACGCAGCGAACGCAGCGAACGCAGCGAACGCAGCGAACGCAGCGAATGCCCCCTATGCCTTCTTGCTGACTCACTCCTCTTGACGACCAGCAGGATGCAATTATTCAAAGGGTCCTTGTAGGTCGGCATCTGAGTATTCGAAGGTGGTGTAGGTTAAGCCGTGACCGAAGCAGAATTGAGGCGAGATGGACTGGCTCTGGAACCAGCGGTGTCCCACCAGGACACCCTCGGAATAGAAGACCTGTGTTCCAACTCCAGGATATCGATCAGGCTTGTTCTGGACTGCGGTGTCCTCCAGCTGGTGGGGCCAGGTGGCAGGCAGCCGGCCCGAAGGACCCCAACCCTCACCACACAACACCCTAGCCAGCCCCTCGGCAGCCTCCTGGCCACCAAGCCAACATACAGCCACAGCACCCACCAGCTCCAGCAGCTCAGTCGGAAGCTGTTTGGGGCAGCCCACGTTGAGGCAGAGGATGGTACGCGGCTGCACAGCTGCCACAGCACGAACGAGCTCCAAGCCAGGCTGCCCGAAGCTGTGGTCGTGGCCCTCGGACTCCGTGTTTTGACCACCGAGGACCACTACAGCGGCATCGGCGCCTCGCGCCAGCTCCGCGGCTTCGGCATGCAGCGCTTCTTCGGAGGCCCAGCTTTTGGGCCGAAACCCCAAGTGAAGCCTCGAGGGCCGAATGGGCCCCGGGGACCAGAGCACCAAGATGTCAGTCGGGCCAGCGAGCTCCAGCTCCGCGCGGTACTCAGCCCCAAGATCCCCCAGGAATCCACCCATTTCCAGGCTCTCGCCATCTCCTTCCACGCTTACAGGCAAAACTGGGCCAAACCCTGGGAATACTGACAGTACTGCGTTACTGAAATTATCGCTCTTTTTCCACGACAAGTTTGTGAAAGTTCATAAGAGCATCGCCCAAACGGGCGACACCAACACCTGCCAACGTTTCCCGGAGGCTCCCACTTCATCGATCAGGCACTCGCCATTCACCAGCAGCCGAAATCGGCCAGTCCCGGCGAGGCTGAGCTGGTGCCGGCCGCTTAGTCGAGGCGTAAGTTGGCCCTGGTAGCGCACGGCCCAGGCTCCACGGGGCCGGAACTTTCGAGATGGGGGATCCTGGTTGTAGTAGATCCCTGTGAAAAACCCGAAGTTCAGTGCGTGGATGGTAGCCCGCGCCGCAGGAGGTTGTCCATCCTCCGGAAACAGATCCCAGTGTGCAGTCTCCACAAACTCGGCATGGAGCAAGCCTTCGGCCATTAGAAGCCAGCACGCAGAAATAGTCGCAGCAGGATTTTGGGCAAGCCACAGTGCTACTCACAGCTAATCGCTACCCGACGTTCGCCGGTGCGCCTTTAAGCCTACCTCGGTTTCGCTTGTGGTGTCAAATTGTCCGCAGCTAAGGTACCCTGACCCTGCTCTACCCGGAGCTCTGCGGCACTCGGAGGGGGCAGCAACCGCGTCGAAGCGTCGGTGCCCCGTGCCTCAACGCAGTGTTCACAAGGGGAGAACTCAGGACAGCATTCCATTGATGCAAGCCAGACGCATACTGCACTTCAGCTCCAAACCGCCGCTGCAATGCTTCCACCAAGTCCACGGAGCCAGGGTTCTCCTTGCACAAACAAATCTCTCCACAGGAAAAAGTGCATCACTAGTGCATCTGTCCTAGCATGAGCATAAGCCAAAAGCATGAACATGGCAGGTACGCTGGACGAGTGATGGCACTTTTAGTTGCTGTCACTCACGTTGATACTTCCAGGTCAACTCTAGATTATGGACACGGTCTGTCTGCTGTGCCTCGACCGCAGCGCTTCCACCTGCAAGCAAGAGTGTGCTCTCAGTGCGCTCACTCCGCTCCGTTGCACGGTGCTTCTCGGCCTCCCTGGGTTGTCAAGCGCTGGGCGCTGGGCCCCAGCACCACCACGCGCCCACGGCCCAGTGGCAAGGGCGCTCCTTGACAAGCTAAAAGCTGCCATTGTCCCAAACTGTGTCGAAGATGTGGAGCGATCTGCCCTCCCAGCCTCCGCGTCCTTGGCCGTTCTTAAGGAGCACCACCGACTCGGCGGCTGCCACAGCCAGAAACTCCCGCAGCTCGGACGAGTTGGGCGAGGCCGCTGGGGCGACAGGCGAACTACCGCGGAGGCCTGGCAAGTGACCCAGAAAGTTGACAAACCTAGAACAAAGAAGGACGTAATTCAGTTAAAAAGCCCGTGAGGAAAAGCCGAGCGAAACCCCAAATATATACAAATAGCGAATATATTTACGTTCTTACTCGTGCGATACTTGCTAAAAAAGATTACACCACCGAAGACCCCAAACAGTCAAAAAGCAGTCAAAGGCACGTCAAAGAAAGAGTGAAGACAACGGGACACAAAGGGAGACGAAGGGAGACAAAGGGAGACGAGGAGCACAGCAACCCGGCGAAGCCACACACATGAAGGGAGACAAAGGGAGACAAAGGGAGACAAAGGGAGACAAAGGGAGACAAAGGGAGACAAAGGGAGACAAAGGGAGACAAAGGAAGACAAGGGGAGACAAAGGGAGACAAGGGCAGACAAGGGGAGACAAAGGGAAACAAAGGGAGACAAAGGGAGACAACGGGAGACAAAGTGAGACAAAGGGAGACAAACGGAGACAAGGGGAGACAAGGGGAGACAAAGGGAGACAAGGGGAGACCAAGGGAGACAAACGGAGACAAGGGGAGACAAACGGAGACAAAGGGAGACAAGGGGAGACAAAGGGAGACAAAGGGAGACAAAGGGAGACAAAGGGAGACAAGGGGAGACAAGGGGAGACAAAGGGAGACAAAGGGAGACAAAGGGAGACAAAGGAGACAAAGGGAGACAAGGGGAGACAAAGGGAGACAAAGGGAGACAAGGGGAGACAAAGGGAGACAAAGGGAGACAAGGGGAGACAAAGGGAGACAAAGGGAGACAAGGGGAGACAAAGGGAGACAAAGGGAGACAAAGGGAGACAAAGGGAGACAAAGGGAGACAAAGGGAGACAAAGGGAGACAAAGGGAGACAAGGGGAGACAAACGGAGACAAAGTGAGACAAGGGGAGACAAAGGGAGACAAAGGGAGACAAAGGGAGACAAAGGGAGACAAGGGGAGACAAAGGAGACAAAGGGAGACAAAGGGAGACAAAGGGAGACAAAGGGAGACAAGGGGAGACAAGGGGAGACAAAGGGAGACAAAGGGAGACAAAGGGAGACAAAGGGAGACAAGGGGAGACAAAGGGACAAAGGGAGACAAGGGGAGACAAAGGGAGACAAAGGGAGACAAGGGGAGACAAAGGGAGACAAAGGGAGACAAGGGGAGACAAAGGGAGACAAGGGGAGACAAAGGGAGACAAAGGGAGACAAAGACAAAGGGAGACAAAGGAGACAAGGGGAGACAAAGGGAGACAAAGGGAGACAAGGGGAGACAAAGGGAGACAAAGGGAGACAAAGGGAGACAAAGGGAGACAAGGGGAGACAAAGGAGACAAAGGGAGACAAGGGGAGACAAAGGGAGACAAAGGGAGACAAAGGGAGACAAAGGGAGACAAGGGGAGACAAAGGGAGACAAAGGGAGACAAGGGGAGACAAAGGGAGACAAAGGGAGACAAGGGGAGACACAGGGAGACAAAGGGAGACAAAGGGAGACAAGGGGAGACAAAGAGAGACAAAGGGAGACAAAGGGAGACAAAGGGAGACAAAGGGAGACAAAGGGAGACAAAGGGAGACAAGGGGAGACAAACGGAGACAAAGTGAGACAAGGGGAGACAAAGGGAGACAAAGGGAGACAAAGGGAGACAAAGACAAAGGGAGACAAAGGGAGAGGGAGACAAAGGGAGACAAAGGGAGACAAAGGGAGACAAAGGGAGACAAAGGGAGACAAAGGGAGACAAAGGGAGACAAACGGAAACAAAGGGAGACAAAGGGAGACAAGGGGAGACAAAGGGAGACAAAGGGAGACAAGGGGAGACAAAGGAGACAAGGGGAGACAAAGGGAGACAAAGGGAGACAAGGGGAGACAAAGGGAGACAAAGGGAGACAAGGGGAGACAAAGGGAGACAAGGGGAGACAAGGGAGACAAACGGAGACAAGGGAGACAAAGGGAGACAAAGGGAGACAAGGGGAGACAAAGGGAGACAAAGGGAGACAAGGGGAGACAAAGGGAGACAAGGGAGACAAGGGGAGACAAACGGAGACAAGGGGAGACAAAGGGAGACAAAGGGAGACAAGGGGAGACAAAGGGAGACAAAGGGAGACAAGGGGAGACAAAGGGAGACAAGGGGAGACAAGGGGAGACAAACGGAGACAAGGGGAGACAAAGGGAGACAAAGGGAGACAAGGGGAGACAAAGGGAGACAAAGGGAGACAAGGGGAGACAAAGGGAGACAAGGGGAGACAAAGGGAGACAAAGGGAGACAAGGGGAGACAAAGGGAGACAAAGGGAGACAAAGGGAGACAAAGGGAGACAAGGGGAGACAAACGGAGACAAAGGGAGACAAGGGGAGACAAAGGGAGACAAAGGGAGACAAAGGGAGACAAAGGGAGACAAGGGGAGACAAAGGGAGACAAAGGGAGACAAGGGGAGACAAAGGGAGACAAGGGGAGACAAGGGGAGACAAACGGAGACAAGGGGCGACAAAGGGAGACAAAGGGAGACAAGGGGAGACAAAGGGAGACAAAGGGAGACAAGGGGAGACAAAGGGAGACAAGGGGAGACAAAGGAGCCCAGGAACCCGGCAACAGTCCTCAGAATGTCGGCAATCCTTAAATGAATTTAGAACCCCAACAGTTAGACTGTTTGGGGAAATACAAAAACCTGTTTAGCGATGTTTGGAGAGCATGCAAGATAAAATGAAATGTACACGTCTCCAGGCGATAGGACAAAGAAGTAAACACCGTTTGTGTTTGGGCTCGCTTGCAACTCTTCACGCACGAGCCGATGTTTTTAGTTGGAGGCTGCTGAAGTTGCTGAGGTAGCTGAGGTTGCCGAGGTTGCTGCAATTGCCGAGGTTGCTGTGATTTTTCGATCCTCCCTCCCTCCCTGCCTAGGCGCATCATCACTCTGAGGATTGCCAGCGCTCGGGGCTTCGTCATCTCGGCGCGTCCATTGGGATCTCCATGGAAAAGGCGATTCAAGCGATCTTTATAGAACATACCAGGTGCTTCTGGCATTTCCAGATCCAAACCGGCTTCCAGAGAGCCCCAGACACTGTGGGTTCCGGTCCAGTCGCTGATGACGCAGCCCTGGAAGCCCCACTCACCCCTCAAGATCTCCCGCAAAAGGAAGCGGTTCTCGGAGCAGAAGGTGCCGTTCACGCGGTTGTATCCGGTCATCACGGCCATGCAGCCTGCTTTGACGGCAGCCTCGAAGGGAACCAGATACACTTCGCGCAGCGCCTTCCTGACAACAAGCTACGGAAAAGAATGCGAAAAGAATGCAAAAAGAATGCAAAAAAAGACTTGCCCACCCCCGCCCCAGCTAGAAACCAGCAGCCTTGTAAGTAGACCTGTGAGTATAAAGAAAGCCTTGCCCGCTCTGAGCAGGAGCACTCTGCCCCGTTTTGTACTGCGTATCGTGGACACTGTCCTACTCCTTCCTGTTTGCAGAATGGCTTCACAGCATTGTTTTCCCCACGGATGCACATGATTGCACATGCAAAGATGCAAGTCGGCAGGAGACAGACAATGCAACCCAAGTCACGCCATCAGTCACACATGCTGAAGCTAGGACAAGGAAAATTCTAACACCCAAAAGGACTTGATCCTGACACCCAAAAGGTTCAGAACTGTCGGGGAATCTGTTTGCAAACCGATCTTAACAAAGGAACACCCCCGGTGCCCCAGAGCCCCAAACCCTGACTCAACCACTTCTCCGCCCCGTGAGGGCAACCCATACAAGGAGTTACTCTTGAAGGACGTTCCACACCCCAGAATGAGCAAGAGCTGTGCCAACTGCAAACTGCAGACCAGATACTCTGACACCTCGGCACTGACATAACTTCGCCGATTCTCCTGGTCGTTGGCAACCAGGTGCTTGACACAGCATGCCACGCCATTCTCCTTGCGCAGGCAGTGCGCCCGCAAGTTCGATGTAATCCCCGACCGTTTGAAAATGAACGCCGTCTGCATCATTGGCATAGCTTACTTGCGATCTATTGCAGAGACAACCGTGGGCATGCGGAATTTGCAGCTCCTTAATACCCTACCTGCCTGGACGCCCTCAATGTACGCTGCCGCTAAGCCAGCTGAGAGCTGTGGATCCTCAGAGAAGCACTCGAAGTTCCGTCCTGCAGCGTCAGCTCGGGAGAAAGTGGGCCACCAGACTGTGAGAGATCATTCATCCCCCGTGCATGGTCCTCCAAGCGGATGACGTTGCAGGTTCACAGTGGGGCCAAGGAGGATGTGGGCACCTTTCACCTTAGCCCAGAAGGCATGCCATGTTCCAGCAACTGTAGAACTCACAGATGCTCTCAGTCTCACCCGCCTTCGTTTCCTGTCCAAGAACAGCGCCGATCTTCCGACCTGCGCTCAAAGCCAAGAGTGGAGCACCGACAGGCGCAGGGCATGCGATATGCTGGCCGAATAACATATGACATTCTCAGATGCTGACACAATTCGCGGTCCCAAGTAGCACCCAATGCAGCACCACAAGGAACACCTGGATAAAAGGCAAAGGTCGGCTTGACATTCAGACGGCGGTGGTGAACTCGTATGGGCTGTTAGACTAGAACCTGCCATCTGTAGCAGAAGAATGTGACCAAATGCGACAAGTCAGCAAAGCCATCAAGCGTAAAAGTTGCAGCGTGCACTGGGGCGTGCACAGGCAGAGCTCAGCCCAGGGATAGGCCCACGAGCACCACTTGGGCCATCGGTCATTTGCAAGGGCGGGAGGCCCAGCCGAGGTACCCCACCATTGCTCCAGAAGCCTCGCCAAAAAAAAAACATACATATATATATATATATATGCTTATTTATTTATTTAAATTTATTTAATGTATATATATATATATATGTATCAGTTGGAATTCAGTTGGATGAAAAGACGGTCGATGACTGGCCCTGCAGGGTAACTTGGCGGGACTGACACGAGCAGAGACGAGCAAGCAGACAGTCTCCTCGCCCGGCAATGAGGCTGGCGATCTCGTCAGGGCTCAGCTGCTGGAGCAGCTCGGATGCCGCCGCATCTGCAGCTGCCCATGCGGTCCAAGCATCGCAGGCTGCATGGGCTGCATGGGCAGCCGGCCAGGGTTCCAGCGATGCCGGCGATGCCAGCCACCCAGCGTCAACATGCTGCAGCAGTGCCCTTAACAGGGAGCATGATGCAGCACAGCTCGATTCAAGGCTGCTGAAACTTCTGCACACTTCGGTACTGCCTCAGGCGCCGCTGCGGGCTGCAAATGCTGCAATTCACCGGATCGGACATGGCAAAACCCTCACTGATACATTGCAAGTTCGCGAGGCTACGCGCTTCGCGCTGAAGGGAAAGTCCAGCTGAGGGCTTGTCAAAACGCTGCTACTAGCTTTGGGCCGAAGCCATGCACGGAGGCTTGGAGCCCGAGCCTCCGGACGACGGGGGCTCATGAGAGAACGTCGGGCGAGAACGAGCTCAAGCTTCGGCTGATTCACGTGACCGCAGTGCCGAACGAAGCTGCCCCCTGCATCCCGCCTGGCAAACACAATCCGTCCTGAACCTAAAAACCCACATAAACCCCGCCCTCAAACTAAGCCTAACAGCTCATCCTGCCCTGCTCTCGCCAAGGCCATGGCCGGTCCGCCTGCGGCACGGAGAAGGCCACAGAGGAGCCGAGCACCTACAGGGGCTTGTGAGTTTTAAGCCTGAGATATGGCAGCTTTGGTGGGAAAGCGCCTCGCTGCTAAGTCGCTTAGGCACCTTTATGTGGCTCAGGAAGGACAAGGAAGCTTGGGGGCGCAAGCGTGTTTCAGGTGCCCCATGCCCCCACGTCCTACCCGCCCTTCCCGGCGCCACCACAACCACTGCCAGCACCATGGCCGTGCGCACCAGCGTCTCCTACAAGCTTCTTGGTGTTTAGGCGGCTTCGGGTTAACAGAACGGTCTAAAGGGGCCTGGGCGCGATGCGGCTTTACGATGTCGCACTGTGGGCATGTTGCGGTATGGAGTGGCTTAGGTTAGGATGTCTCAGGGTCAAATGGTTTAGGGGGAATCACGTTCAAGGGGAAACCGTAAGCCGGAAGATATCAGAACAGGAAGCATCAGGAACCTCTTAGCTTGGTTCACAACTGCAAGAAAATCTGAAAGCGTGAGCCTTGCTGTGTCTACCGCGCTGGCATGATGGCGGCCTCTGCGTCCGACCTAAACGCAGCCGCACGAACATCAAAAGTTGCCAAAACCTGCGATATTGGTGGAGCAAAGACGATGGATGCAAAGGTCTGCTATGCCCGTGATTGTCTTTCATACAAAGATCAGATGAGTTGGCTGCTTGGCGCCATGGCGACACACCTCTCAGCCATCCTGTCCTATCTGCTTGTGTAGTGGTGCTGCAAGCTACGTGTGCGACTGTTCTAAGAAGCTTCCGGGCGTGGACTCTTTCTGGGGATTGCCCTCGGCCTTGCGTGGAATGAATGGTTAAACAGCACGACGACTGCGAAACATTCTGCAGCTCTGAGGTGAAGAAAAGGAGTGAGTCCGAAGCAAAGGGGCGCTAGCAGCTGGATTCAACATCCCACAACCTTTTCTCAGAGGTGCGGGCTCTTGGCACCACACAGCCTTTTCCAGAGTGCTTTGTTCGAATCTGAAATCATGAATCGCTAGTGCATACTAGCTTTTGATCCCAAAGCCCCTTTTTGCGTAGAGACGCAGATCTCACAGATCCACAGCCACAAAGCCTGCATCTGCAAATGTTGGAAGAGGCCCACTCCAGAGCACATCCCAAGTATCTCTTCGAATTTTCTCATTGCGTCTTTGTTTCTGGGATTCCTGCTGTGCGGCCTAGTGTTCGCAACTGGGGAGCAGGTTTTTGCAGATGCAGATGTGCAGAAACAGGGAATGCATGTGATGATGACAGCACATTGAGCCACACTTTCGTCACACGTCAGACTAGCTGAATGTGTTATGAAAGACCCACCCATTCCAGATTGTTCTGCTGCGTAGCATGTCCTGCGTCGAGCAGACGCATCCCTCAAAATTAAGCGTCCACGGGGCTTATGCCTGAGAACGGAGCAGGCAATTCACAAATTGCAGAATGCTAAGGGGATGAACTTCGATGCCCCGAAGGCCAGGAACTCTCCTGGCCTTCCTGCTCTTTTCGGGGGGCAGATTCATCGCCAGCTTGGCACACTAAGAGATAAAAGATGCTTCGAAGCACCTGTCAAAATCCCACGTTTCAAGCTTGCTCGAATCGGGGTAGGCTTCCTGAAGTGTCCCACACAGCCTACAAGTCTTTTGTCGCCAGTGCACAGTGGAGTCGTAGCAAGCTTCACGGTCAAACTGACAAAGGCTCAGGCAGACAGACTGCAGCCCAGGATATTAACAGTGAGGGCTCAGTGGGCACAGTTCCCTCTCAAGATCTGAATTGGGTTACTACCTGTTACATTGTGGTTTGACGACCTGAGTCGTTCTGGGTACTTGTATCACACGCTCCAAAGGCGCGAGATGGCGTGAGACTGCTCGATATCAAGGCTTTGCAAGATCGCCGTGGCAAACGGCCGTTTGACTTTCATTGCGATCAAGAAGGGTGCCGCGGCTCAGAGGGTGGTCGGCGATCGTCGAAATACCTTGCCGTTCCTGACCGCCAAGCAATTCTATGCAATTCATCCATGATGCCATCGCGAGCTGCAAACAACTAAGCACTGGCCGAACGCTTCCGCAAGAAGAACACACTGCCCTTCAATCTGAATGGGGGGTCGATCTAAACATTCTAAACCAAGATATCTTGTTCCCGAATCCGTTGTGGGCTGCACTGCTACTCTTTGACGACATGTGATGGCTCGATGCTTCCGTGATCATGGCTCCAATCACATACTGTTTTCCGCCAGAGCGGGGTTGGCCGGAGGACCACCACATTTTGGACACGACATGTTGCAAGCTTTGCCTCGACACGCAATACTTGGGGGGACCCGCCATGTATCGAACGTATCGAAACTGTTGTGGTTTTGGGATCTTCGTTCGCTTGTCAAGAATGTCAACTCTGTCTTTGCTTCCGTCTTGTCGTCTAATAAGGTCGCTTGTCTCGGCGAGCCCCATCCTGATTGTCGTCGTTTTGAGACCAGGCATTCACATATCCAAAGCAGTGGATAGTCCTCTCGGGGCATTCGCCGTGGTCGTCGCCATTGTCGAAACTGCCAATCGGCGGCCTCTTCAGATGACGTCCGCACTGTTGCATCGACGGCATCGACGGTCTGTTGCAGTACAACCGTATGCGAAGTCGAAAATCACCATGGGCCCTTTCGTTCAGGTGGACTGGTGCACCCGTGAAGCCTCCTAAATTCGGGGCTCCTGCAAAGTTTGCCGACATGTGCAGACTGCTGGCTTTTCCGCGTCTTCGTCATCTTCGATAAGGTCGTCGTTTCTGCTTCTCGGCTTCAATGTTCTCTTTATACAAGGAAAAAGCCTGCTAGACTATTCTGATCACGACTGACGATCACGATATGACGATCATGACGATAATCAGGATACTGATCAACAAGGAGGAGTATCAGGATCTTCTCTACAATAATGCCTATATGTGCTTTTGCCGACCTGCCGCTCAAAAACGCTTCTGGTTCATGTCTAGATTCTCGAAAGCACCTGATACGTTTGAGGAATCAAAAAGACCCATCCATCATTTAGATCAACCCCTGACATGGAAGAACTGTCAAGACATGTCAAGAACGTGTCCCCACCAACCGCCCACCATTGCCCACCTCACTTCGGGGGCCAAGGCGCGGCATTTTCGCCGGCTCCGGCGAGAAGTGCAACTGCCCGCAGTGCAGAGCTCGAGGTTTTAGGGATTCCAGGCACGTTCTCTTCGTGAACATCAGGCCGCCTGCTGATAGGCGGTTCCACCGCAAGGATTCTCGCGGCTCATGTCGCCCCAAATCTCCTGCACGCGGAAGCTGCGCAGCCACGCAGCTGCGCTGGTTTGTGAACAGCTGCTCTAAGCTTGGGAATTAACGATCAGGCTAACGCATGCTCCAGTGCCTTGCAATATTTGGACTTCCACTTCGTGAGGAACTCTGTCTGCTGTTTCTTCATGAGCCGGCTCCACCTGGCAGACGCGCACTCAAAGCCATGAAGAGCGGCCGAGAACATGCTGGATCGGCCCCCAGCGCTTGAGAAGGAAGAGCCAGATGGGCCACAACCTCACACAATCCCAACATGCTGGCGCCAGCTTCAATACACATGGCAAGGGCTTAAATAGCGATCCATCTGTGGGAGACCAGCTTCCACACGTCGCCGCGGAAAGCAGCAGGCCATGATGCGCACAGGCTAGCGTCGTCTTACTCAGTGGCGATAGTAGTAGATAATAGTCTTGGCACATGTGACCTTCGCGAAGCCCCGAGTCCGGCCACCCATACCCGAAAATCACGGACCGAGCGTTGATCTTCGAAGCCTGGCGTCTGGCTGCTCACTCACACCTGAACGTTCACATACCGAGCGCTGTTCTTCTCGATCACCAAAGGGCAAACGGGTAACTTTCCAAACCGCTGTGGTCGTGGCCCGGCGCAACGCCTTAAGAAGTCCTTAAGCCCTGAATCGGACTGGAAGCTGCTCGAGTAACTAGCCTGCACCCTCCTAAAACCCCAAGGGCTGGAAACATGATCTGAGCCATCAGCTTGAGCACCACGGGGCAAAATCCCCAGGCGGTGCGCATCAGGCCCATCGCCGTCTGCATGCGTTGTGGCTCATTAAGAAATGTGTGGTGCTTTAGGCTTTAGCAGCTTTGTGCGGCTCAAAAAGAAATGTGTGGTGCTTTAGGCTTTAGCAGCTTTAGCATTACCGGACGTTAACGGCTTGTGGCCCATCAGTGTCTACTGATGGCTGGCCTCAGACATGAAGTCTCTGAAGAGGGGCACACTCATCAGCACCTTGTTTTGGCTCGGAAGCTCCGGTTACAAAACTGGGAGCCGGTGGTTAACAAACATGTGACAACTAAACTCCGCTCTGCTATCACAACTGCTCTGCTCTTGCTCTCCTCGCTTGCTTCGGTTCTTCGGTTGCCTGCGGAACTACCGCAGAGAGAAGCCGGTCCGTCCAGTAGTAGTAGTTGGCCTTGGATCCCACTGGGACCAGGGTCAGGATGCTGTTGCATGCTGTTGCGTAGGATGGGGGTCGGATGCTCGAGCTTCGCTTACATGCATTCATTTAGCAAGCTACGTCCCCTCCACGTGTACCAGGTGTGAACATGACGATCTCAGCACTTGGCGCCACCATTGTTGATGCTGGCACCTGTGACTGTACAGGGGGCCGTACCAACAAAACAACACGGGACATGGACACGTTGTAACTGTGCACACAGCCGCAACATGCCACAACACTCGGAACACACATGGCATGTGCATGCGCCTGTCATCTGTGTGAACCAAGCTTGATGCTGCTCCTGGGCGGGGCATTGCCCTCGAGAACCCCCGAGCCTCTTCGTTCCAAACATCGCTTCGGGCCGCGGTGAGCTCAGTCCCCCACTGCACGGTTGCCGAACCCCAAGAGGTACGCAACGCTCAACAGCGTCTCTCCACCTCAACTGGACACTTTTCGGATGTCCTCTAGGACGTGCAGGAATGCTGGGGCATGGACCGAAAATGATGCAGAAGATGCGGAGGAACAGTGCCGCCTCAGAAAAAGAGGAACCTTCCACAGGGTACACGGTGTCGTGCCTTCAGCTCTTACAACAGTTGCCATGCTGATGCCTCGGCAGAGCCAAGCTTTGGGCATACAGCGAATACTTCAGCAGAGCGCCACAGGCTGAATGTGCCTGGGCCCTTGGTCAGCATCCATGCAGGCCACATACCCCAAACGCAACTAGCGCCATGCAAGTGCCACGACGTCAACTGTCTGAGACGAAGTAGTCTTTTATGCGCATACACAACTTAGCTGACCGTGCGCTCTGCACAGCGAGAAAAGGAGACCAACAGACCGTAACAGGCAGACCTCCATTGGGACGCAGGCAAATGGAAGATACACCAAAGCGAACTCCAATTGAGGCCAGGGCTTGTGAAACTCGAGAAGCCGAAATCTACGCCCCCACATGTAGACAAGGTATTCTCCCTGGGCAGATGGCCGTGGGATTGTGGTTATGCGCCGTACCACGAAATATCATGAAATATCCCACACAGACTTCAGCACTCCACAAAAGCAAGCCCTCGGTACATGATTCGCCTCTCCCGCAACCTCTGCAGTTAAGTTTAAATTGCTGGAGTGCGATCACGCTGCGTCGATGGATTCAAGGCTCTAAGAGCCATGCTGTTAGCAATCCACCCGACCCTAAACGGAAACCCACAATACCCACTGCACAAATCACTCGTCAACTTCTACATGACATGCTGAAGGCTAAACAATCAGTGACTAACCAAAACCCGAAAACCTGTTGCAAAACTGGCTCTGACTGTACAAACCCCAGAACAACCACCTAACGAACAAGAATCAACGTATATCAAAATGCTTGTAGCAGACGTTTAAGCTGGGCATCGCACCCAATCCTCTGCCGGCCTCTTCCGCCGGTGCGTCGGTGGAGCCCTCTTTTGCAGCAAGCGTGCCGAGGGACGTTCCGCCAATATTTCGAGTCAGGAGCTTTTGTTGGACATTCAAGCCCATGTCAGGCCTACTTCGCGAGGACTGAGGAACTTTCGCAGATCGAACAGGGATGATAAAGCAGGAAAAACCCGCAAGGTGCCGGGACCGCATCCTCCATGAGCGATCAGCTAAAAACCCCAAAACCTCAAGCCTCTCAAACCCTCAAACAGGTCATAACGGGTCTGACCCAGCCCTCAACCCCCAACAGCAATAACTCTTTAAGGCGCCAGCAGCTTCACCGAGGTGTCGGTGATCCCTAGCTTCTGGGCAAACTTGATCTGCTGGACCATCTTGGCAAGTGCAGATTGCTTGATGTGAGGTCTCATGGGCTCAGGGGGCTTAGGGATGCAGAGCCTTCTTCTAAGACAGCCGAGATGTGGGCCCTAGACAACACCTGCAAGATCTTCGTGAAGGTGTGGTCAGAACCTGCACAGGCCGCTCATGATGACCCATGGTGGAGATATGATATGCGAGTCCACTCGAAGCACCAAGATGCGAAACTCAGGCCGCGAAACCTTCTAGTCGTTCGTAGAGAATCTTGTGAAGCCAAAACCTCAGTCGGCCCAATCACCCCCAAAGACATGTGAAGGAACAACTAATGGCTAACATGTGCTGCACTATGCTTGGTGCCCGACTCGACACTTCGAACGATGTAGGCCAACTGACACAAGAGGTCTGATTCAGGTGGCGATGAGTTTCCGTTCTGCAGCTATCACGAGAACTGCGGGAAGAACAGATGGTATGTGTTTCGTTCTTGTCCTCGGCACAGTTTGCAACCAAGCCCCAGGCGACGGCATAGACATGCGCCGCAATAGGGGTGATGATGATTCGCATGAACCTGAGGTTGGGACCCTGCACTCGATCAATGCGCTGGTGTGCACTGGTGCTCGCAGTGGTGCATGACCCTTTCTCTTGTCTGTGTCCGCCGAACTTGACGGCGTGTTGGATGGGTTCAGAAGCTTATCTCCAAAAAAGAAAAGGGTCGGGGTTGGCCCGACCAAAATCCCAGGCCCCCGTTAGCCATGAAGACAGGTCCCAGGGGATGGGAACGTAGCGGTTTAATGCGGTTTATGCATGAAGCTTGCCATAATGGGAAAAAGCCTGAGCTGGAAAGGAGGATGGCTCGGGATATGCATTGGTGCCTAGCGAGCTTCGGGGTCCCCAGAGACTCCCAAAGCTCTTCCCCGGACTTTCCAAAGCAGCAGAGAGCTCACCAAGGAGATGACTAGTGACAGCGTGGCGTTCTACGTGGATGTATTCGTCGGCAACGCCAGAACTCCAGCCGGCACTGGAGAAGCTGGCCAAATAGCTTCATACCGCTAAGGCTCCGTGGAGCAGAGTGCCACGACCAGACTGTCGCTGCAAGCTTGAGTGGGCATCCAAGCAACAACAAATCGTATTGGTGAGTTTCACTACGGACCTCTCCAGATTTGCTGATGTTGCCTGTTGTTGTGGTCGTTGATGCTGTCCAAGGCCCCAACCCCCAAACCCTATACCCCCAACTTGACCCTGCACCCTGCACTCTGCACCCATACCCAGATCCTTGTCTGCTCTGGCCCTGCTGTAGAGCGACAGCCCAACGACAGCCCTTGTAAATTGCAACCTCACCACACGACATTTCACAGCTCCCAGATCTCAGGAACCGTACTCCTCGAAGGTCAACGCCTTGGGATCAATTTCCAAAGTTCAAGCATGCTGCAATCCAGTGATTCTGGGTGCTGTCGGTCAAGAGAAGTCTTGTGTGTCTGGAGGCGGTACCGGTAGCATTGCTCGGCTGCCGGCTTTTATGAACGAGCCGATCAGCAGGATCCAACTGTCCTCCGGCCACATGGAGCTCATGGGGCGTGTGGTTATGGACTCGCGGTGTGAGGATGGGGTAATTCGACCCGCTCTTTCGCATCAAGAAGGCACCAGCAGTCCGTGTTTGTCAGAACGCTGCGTATCCAAGCGTCCATGAAGAACCTGCAACCGCAGTGGCTACGGAGGTTGTGTGATCACTGCATGAACCACTGTCAGCACAAACTTTGTTGGCCGCCTAATCCGAAACCGAAGCCGGCCTCCAGTAGGAGTCCTCCCAGTCGCAGTACTGGGCCAGCTCGTTCTGTCCAAGACTGCTGCATGCTAACAGATGGCCTCTCTGAGACGGTTTGATTTGGAATGTGATTGGGTGTTACTCGTCATGGAACGGAGACAAGGAGACCAATGCCCTGACGTGCACCAACAAGTGTATTGAAGCTTGGGATTGATGGGGCGATGGTGCTCTTGAGGCTTGCCGAAACTGCACACAAAGTCCAAGCATCTCCGAACCTCAACTGCGGGGGCCCAACCTTCCAGTAGAAGAACACGTTGGCATCCATCCACACCAGCCAGCCCCTCGGCAAGACTTCACCCGAAACCCGGCTGTCAAATCTGTCAAAGATGTGAGGCTTCACGATGGATGTGGAGTCGGTGCTTAAGACATTTTGAGTCCGTGCCCATGACACCAAGGGCCTGTCCTCAGTCGGGACAATCCTGGGCAGTAGCTGGTACCACTGAAGTACTCAGCGCTGATGCCTGCACGGTATGCGTCAGAACTGCGTCAGAAGGGCAGCCGGAGTTAAGAATGGCAGGCATCCGTGCTGAGCTGCATGCAGATGCTTGCCAAGCTTGTCCATTCCATACAGTGCTTGCAGCTGGAGAAGAAACCCTAAACTCCGCAAGGTTGAACCTGCACCAGAGAAGAGGAAGCAGGCTGAAGCGAAGAGGACCATGTCCAAGAGTATGGGACCTTCGCAGACTCGGCAGGGGCGAAGGTGTGTTAGGGCTTCAAGGCATTTAAGCGGACTTTCCGCCCACGCTGGGCTGAAACCTGAGGAAGTCTCGGAGTGGACTTGAGGGCAGAAATTGTTCGAGATGTTCGAGGCAGTCCTGTTATTTTGTGTTGCATGGTGTTACTCCAAACTTCCTTTCGACACGAAAGTGTCAGAATGTCCAGGAACTGAGCGATCGACTAATTATCTTCACCTCCGGCATGACCTTGGCGATGCTTTGGGTACATCTGCACTGCGAATCACTGCAAAGCACTGCAAGTGCAGATGCGGGACTCAGCGCTCCGCCCCATCCTCGGGCTTCACTATGTCTTCCAGGCTGTGCTTCTCGTACTGAAAGCAGGACAACATTCCAGAGCTGCAGAGAATTTGCCTCGGCCTCCGGCCGACAAGCGTCTGGAACAAAATCTGGTCTCCTTATACCTCCCAACCCTTCCCCTCCCCTCCCCCCACACCTGCCAGCATTGCCAGCTTGGGGGAGCACGCCGTGGGACATGCCGTGGGGGCTTGTTGGTCGGTCCTACGGATTGATGGGGCAAAGAAAAGTAAACTAGGACCGCTCTCCACACCCTGGGGAGGCCTTGTTGCCCACCCCCTACCCCTTCCCAAGCTTCATCTGGCAACAAGCCCGCGAGCGCAGCTTGGGCCAACCCTGGCTCGATCTCGCAAACGTTTACAATTACTTTGCTGAGACATGTGAAGAATAGTGTTGAACACGCAGGTGCTAGCCTTGCTAGGCCTTGCTAGGCCTTGCTAGGCCTTGCTAGCCGGCCTTGGTGTCCGGATGATGCAGAAGCGTCGCACAGAACTTGCACAGCACAACCTTGCAGTCGACCTGGCAGCGCAGCAGATGCCAGCGTAGAGTCATCGAAAGTCGTCAGAAATCAAAGGATACTCGAAGACCCACATCTCACATGCCGGGGGTGTGGCACAGTAGACCTCCGCCTCCTTCTTGCAGTTGCCACAGGTCACCTACAAGACGAATGTGTTGACGCGCAGCCTCAAGAGCCCAAAGACCAGCTGACAAGTCTAGGCGCCCCCGCCGGCTTGGCCTTCACGTGAAAGTTCCACGGGAACCACCTTGACTTGAACATGAACATCTGGAACATGAACCCGATCCCATTGAGGCGAAAAGGCGCTTTTACGGGATTTTTTTGCGTGGACTCGCTACCGGCACTTCTTGACGGCGCTTATCAGCGCTCACTGTCCATATCTGTCTATCCTTGAAGTCTCTCAGAAGTTTCTCAATGTATGCTGGTGCTCTTCAATGCGTCCACCCTTCCACCCTTCCACCCTTCCACCCTTTAGCTGCTGACGGCTGGATCTTGAGGTACTTCTTCTGGTAGGAGGCCGGAAGCCATTTCACAATCACCGGGAATTTCTCCTGCAATGTCCGGAGATGTGGAGGCTCTGGACTTCGTGAGACGTGAAACCGCATATAACACGTATGAACAGATTGATTCCGGCTCTCTCATGCGTGCGACACCTGCTGTTACCCTGGACATCTTCGATGTCTTTACACCACACACCATACCACACACCCACAATCAGCCACAAGTTTAACCAAGCAGACCCTTCCACATGCGCCTTGGAAGAGCTCATGGCGAGCCCAACCAGGAGCCTGAGGATCTCAGTCCAAAGCCGTCAACCTTGCATGTTAGTTACCTTCCTCGCCTCCCTCACAGCGAGAGGACAACTGTGGAACTGAGCTCCCCCCCGTTGAGCCAAGCTTGCGGACACTTCACACTGCGCGATGAACACCAGAACACCCTCGCAGAGCCGCAGAGCCGCTGCACACCTTTCTGATCCTTTCTGGATCTCTCCGCAGAATCTCGTCAATCCGCACAGAGGCCGCCGGCCCTTCATCCGGCCCTTCCACTGCCTTTGTCGGCAGCAGGGAGTACATGATGTGCAGCTCGTGAAACCAGAGGTCACCGCTGAAGAATGGCGCACCCTGACCCAGGTGTCCAGGATTCGGATGGCGCTGCTTCTGCAAGGGCGAGCGGATGTCAAGGGCCAACGTATCAACAATAGCTGCCCAAAGATCTGCCGCCGTCTTGAAAGGTGCGAGGGGTATGGGGTCGGGGGGGAGGAGCATGTTGGCAAACTGCTGCGCCGCAACCTCAAGCCAGCCCACTGTCATCATGGGTTCGTCATAAGACCTCTGCACCCAAGCTGGGATCCGAGCAGTGGGGATCGACTCGAAGCCAGGCAAGTAAGGCTTGATGTCCAGGCACGGAGTTCCGTCTACCACATCCAGACCACCCAAGACCACCTTGCCGTGCGCCGCATCCACTTCCATTACTCTTGCCAAGGAGAGCCCGATGGGGTTGGGTCGGTGCGGCGTCCGGCAGGCCATCACGCCCACACGGAGTTCCGGGCAGCGAGGAGGAGCCACCTTCATGCAGAGGCCCTGCCAGAGCGGCACCCGACCCTGCTGTTGCTTTCGGCGCGAAACGGTCTTGGACTCCTTCAGCATATTCGTGTTCTCGTGGAACACATAGAGCACCCAAACGTGGCTAAAGGCCTCCAAACCCTGTAGCGCGGCGCCTGGGTTCAGATCTCTCACACAGCGCAGCACAGCCAAGCTTCCAGACACCAAGTTGCTCTGGCGGGGTGTGCCACAGCGCTGGCGATAGCAAGAATCAAAGACTCCAATGGGATGGAACAAAAACGGTTTTTGGTCCGATTGGTTGGCAGCATCCTGGTCGGTGCTTGCGTCTGTGCTTGCACGTGCCTGGTCCTGCCGCAACGCCTGCTCCGCGCGGATACGGCCTGTGCGCTCCTCATCCCGCAGCTTCCGGCTGCGGGCAGCATCTTCGATCGAGCGCTGCGCGTCCCGGTCGCTCCGCAGGCGCCTCCGGTGCTCCCAGAAGGCGACAAGGGCCGAAAGGAGGGTGCAGCCCAGCAGACAAACTTCGCGAGCTTGCATGCTTCCTTTGTGCGATGCCATAGTCGCCTTAAGATAAACGCCTCAATCAAAGCCTGTTCATGACATCTGATGAGCTTGGAAAGGGGCTTAGTAAACGGATGAACAAACGGATGGCTTTTGCAGCTTCCATCAATCACACTTTCCTGACGCAGCTTGAGCAATTCTTCGAAGCAGTGCTTTCATGTGGTCTTTGTCAAACTCAGCCCCTGAGCTTTGGTGGTTGCAGCAGAAATGTTGGGCTTTTCCTGTGACACAAGACCGGCGCTGTTATTGCAGGCATGTTGTCTGCTAGTGAAACATGTACCCTCGACGAAGCAACTAGTTTGTGGTAGATCCTGTCCCCTACAGGATAGAAACCCTAAGCACCCTTGGAAGCAGCATGGCCGGCGTCGCTGCTCACAGCCTCCAGGATGCCACGGACCTGGCCCCCATCCCTCTACAATGGCTGAACTTGAGGTTTAAAGCATTTATGGATTTGAGGCGTGCAAGGGTCTCTGCCAATACTGGGCGCAGAACATCCTGGGCTGCTTCCAGATCAGACACGACCTGGGAAGTCGGGCGAAACTTCGATCGATCCCGATTGGTCCAATATGGTGTCAGGCAGTACGGCTTCGAGGAACCTAAATCAAGAACTGGGCATTCGCGGCTGCCTGCACTGCCTCCCCAGGTCGTCTCTCAATCCTGGGAAGGAACACAACCGAATGACGGGTGACCGCCGCATCATGCCCGGATCACATGGTCAAACCCTGAACCCTCAACACCAAATTCCCTGCAGGCCGTGCTCAAACAACACACAGCCCTCTGCTGCATTCAGATATTTGTCCGATCGCGTCGGACAGAACCACAACCGAGCTCGCCGGGCCAAACTTACAGCCCAACGTCACAACAACCTCCGCCCAAACCAAACTTTGACACCTTTAAATCCCAAGTCCTCACACCCAACCGTATATAACCCTAAAAATCCAATTACCTGAACAGGGAACATTACTCTTAAAAACACAGCCTCGTCCCCAAACGGACCACTGCCGGTCAAAAAGACAGCACAAGACAACACCAGTGGCGAGACAAGAGCGACTTTTTCAGTTGCCACGTGACGCTGCCGCTGCTTCAGAATGCATTTGCCAATGGTTTCTCTTGGTGCAGGAGTGTGGGTTGGCCGGGTTCATAGATTCCTCTGGCTTGTATACTAGTTGACACGACAACCCTGCACATCTTGGAAATTCATAGATTCCTCTGGCTTGTATCCGCCGACCCCAGCCGGGGGCGGCGTCAGTGAAGACCCAATGCTCCCCTACCCCACCCCCCCCATGGACTGGCCCCATTAAAGCATGCCCGCTTCGTTTGCTGGCCCCTAGTGGCTCATGGCCCCATCATGGTCCCCTGATCAGCCTAAACCTCAAACCCTAAACCTCTGTGGCCCAGCCCCCCCCCCCCTTCCATGCCCTTGAACCTAAGCTGAGTCTTACTCCACCGCCCAAGTCCCAGCCCCCCCCTGAGTTTTAAGGGCTCCAATGCCACCCCCGCCTCCCCCACCCCCCCACCCCCCCCAACCCCGTCCCCACCTACTCCCCCACCCGCCCAAGTCCCGCCCACCCCCCCACCCGCCCAGCCTCCCCTCCCCCCCCCACCCCGTCCCCACCAACCCCCCCAACTTCCCCCCCCCCCCTACCCCAACCCCGTCCCCACCTCTCCCCCACCCGCCCCAAGTGCCGCGCAGCCTCCCCTACCCCTCTGTGGCCCCCGCCCCCCCCCCTTACCCCACCCTCCCAGCCTTACCCCCACCCCCCCACCCCCACCCATCCCACCTACCCTCCATGCCCTTGAAGCTAAGGCTCCAGTGCATGCCCACGCCCCCTCCGTTTTCCCCCCCGCTCCCCCCCCCCCCCACCCCCCCCCCCCCCGCAAGCCCCCCCACCCCGCCCCCCAACCCATCACCCCTTCTGGCCCCCAACCCCCATGATTTGCATGGACTGGCCCCATTAGATGATTTAAAGGGCTCCAGTGTGCCCCACCCCCCCTGTGCCCCATGCCCTTGAAGCTCATTCTTAAGGGCTCCAGTGCATGCCCGCGCCCCCTCCGTTTTCCCCCCGCCCGCTCCGCCCCCCCCCCCCCCCCCACCCCCCCCCCCCCCCCCCCCCCCCCCACCCCCCCCCCCACCCCCCCCCCCACCCCCCCCCCCCCCACCCCCCCCCCCACCCCCCTCACCCCCCCCACCCCACCCCCCCCCCCACGCCCCCCCACCCCCCCCCCCCCCCCCCCACCCCCCCTCCCCACCCCCCCCCACCCCAAAGCACATCAGAGGACTGTCTTGTTGGGTCTGGGGTCGGCGGCACTGGCGGTAGCCATTAAATCGGGCAGCGCGAGGTCCCCAAAGGACCGAGCAAATGCGGACCTTTTAGCCCGGGTCGTCCCGGGAATAGCCTTGCTGGCCTCTGGCCTTCTGCGAAGCAGAATTAGGCCGGACGCCAGTGCCGCCGACCCCCGCGTGCCGCCGGTGAACGGTTTTTTTTTCGTGGTTTTTTGCGTCGCCACGGAGGCCCCCAGAGGGCGCGCATCATGAGCATCAGCGGGTCCAGCCCGGGACCCCCAGGCGCGCATCAGGAGCATCAGCGGCTCCCGGGGCGGGACCCCGGCGGCGCATCAGGAGCATGATGCCCCCCAAAGGGCGGGCATAAGCGACGTGTCTAAGCCCGGGGCTACGAAAAAGGGAGTTTAGGGGCCTTATAAAGTGCTTAGAAACGTTAAGGGAGTCTAGGAGCCTCAAACGCTTAGAGATTGGGAGTTTAGGGGCCTGAAAATGCTTAGAAACTTAACGCTTAGAGATTTTAAGGGAGTTTAGGGGCCTCAACATGCTTAGAAACTGCTCGCCCCGGGCTTCTGCGTGCGCTGCCCGCCCATGGGCGCAGCCCCTTAAAATACTAGTTGACACGACAACCCTGCACATCTTGGAAATACTTCCGGCATTTCGCAATAAACCTGAAAGGGGCCCGGAAAGCAGAGAACATGCCCAAATGCATTCTGGGAACATGGCGAAAAGCATTCGGACAGCTCGTCGGGACCCAAAAGACTGCACCGCAAAAATACTTTCGCTTGGTGCTGTAGTCTGAGGCTGATTTCGGCAGGAAAGGGGCCCGGAATGAAGAGGAACGTGCCTATTTGCATTCTCGGAACTTGGCTAAATTCGAGCAGCTGCCGGAGAGCAAGAAAAAGAAAGAACAAAGCGTGAGTGAAGCTGTTGAGGGCTTTGGCTTATCTGCTTCGCGAGCAGAATGATCATCACCCCCGCATCTCTGTACATCAATACCCGTACAAAATCATTAAGCCGCGCGAATGTGGTTATCGTGGGAACTAGCATCGAATGAATCTAATGCCTTCCGCAGAGATATTCAGGGTAGCAAGCCTTGCCGCGGCATCCAAGAACACTTCATTTCTGAAGACAAAGTTGAGACAAACGAACCAGCAGTCCCAGAAAGGCGAAGCGGAGACAACAGGGAGACCAATCGGAGAGAGATGCATCCAACGGCCACAGACAAGCGTCACATCCACAAAGAGACAGACGAACCCAACCGAACAGGTTCCGGGGGAGAGAAAAATCTGAAACAAATGAGGTTTTAGGAGTGTCTCAGGGTTCAATGGGCCCAAGAGTCCCAGTCCCACACGCCGTTCAAAGCATTTTGCCAAAAGGGCAAGTGGGATCCCACACGAGCGTCGCAGCATCCAGGGTATGGGAAACAAGTGGGAGACAAATGAGTAACACCTTTTTAGAGCAAGTGGGGCGCGAGATCTTTCTTTACACACATCAAGAAACCCCCAGCTCTTGTGGGTCATGACAAGGACTAAAAGAGCCCAATGCGCGAAAGCACAAAACACATCAAACACATCAAACACCAAACTCGGTAAAGGCCCCCCGAGGCGCCTTTCGTCGATGCCAGCAGCACTGGGTTCCGGCGCCGGCTCGTCACTCGGCCTTTGGGTTCTTTTGGGTTCTTTTTGGGTTGGTTGGGGGGTCAACTGTTTGTTTATTTGGGACGGATGTGGATGCATTTTGGGGATGTTTTAGGAGTATTCTTTTGGGTCGACATGCAGCCATGGAATTTTGTGCATCGGTATTCTCAGTTTGATGGCTTTAGGGTTAAAGGCAAGAAGGTTTTGGGAGTTAGGTAGAAGGTTTCGAGAGTGCGAGATGCTATTGCACAGAAGCACATCCTGGACTTAGCATCCTCACTTCCACCATCCAGGGCAAACTGCGACATCCCAATCTCAGAACTCAGAGTTTGGTGGTGGTGGTGGTGGTGGTGGTGGTGGTGGTGGTGGACCGGCTCACAGCAGTAGCCGCAGCCATACAACCGCGTCCCTGTTCGTTTCTCAGAAGGGCTCCGCAGACGTCATCGCCCCACTCCACGAACAGTTCAAGCGGAGGCTTACTAGCGAACTTGCAGCCAAGGTGCGGACTGGGCACAGGAAGGGATGAGTCGGAATGCATGAGGAAAGAGAGCGGAAAGGGGCGAAAGGGAGGGGGGGGGGGAGAGGAAGGGGGAAGCCCCAATCCTCCAAGGAGGAGAGGGCGGGTGGGGGGACTAGGGGGGAGAGGAGGGGGGAAGCCCCAATCCTCCAATGAGGAGAGGGCGGGGGAGGGAAGGAAGACAAAAGAAGGAAAAGACACAAACCACGCGCTGTTGCTTTGCGAGCAGTGGGAGGAGCCCGCTCCCGGGTGCCCGAACCGAAGGTGAGACACAAGGCCTTCCAAGGTGTGCCTGACGCGCGACAAAGGGTGGGGCCGGTGGGGCCAGAGAAGAACGGAGCCAGCGCCACCCCAGCGTAGCTGCAAAATAGAGGCTGCTTGGAGAACGCTGCGAGGAAAGGAGCGCCAGCAGTCCGGCAGAGCAGGGATCAGCTGGCAGCTGATAGTCCCGGTGCATACAGTGGCCCCTGACACGCAACACTATGTCACGGAAGCGCCAAGAGGGGGAGCGGCACCACGGGCATGGTTGAGCAGGACGACCAGGCGCGGGAAGGCCTGCGCCCCAGCAAGAGGTAAAGGTAGTGCACGGCGGGCACGGGCAGGGGGCGACTCAGGCAAGCAAGAACCGCAAACCAAGAGGTTGCAGCAGAAGGCCCAGCCCATTCAAGGGCGGCGAGGGCCGTGTCAGAGCGTCAACCAAGCTGTGAGTCGGCGGCGGCAAAAGCAAATACGCCGCGCGCTGGGGACAGAGCCCAGTATAGCGAGAACTGGTGCCACGAAGGTAGCTTGGCACGCTGTGGAAAAAGCAGGAATGGCAACCCTCAAAGCACCCTCAAAGCACCAACCCCTCGGGCCGAGGCGAACGACGCGCAGCGCACAAGAACTGCACGAGAACGGCAGCCTGCAGGGGAGTCAAAACAACGGAGTCAAGACAAAGGAGGGGCAGGGGAAAGCAAAACAAAAAGGAAGCGCACGAACGAACCCGACAAAGCGGGCCCGGGCAACGCCGCCCCGCACGACAGGACCGGGAGGAGGATAGCGGATGGCAAGTGGGGGGAGGTTGGCACGGTAGGCAAACGAAGGCGGAAAGTCAAGAATACAAGGCACTTGCAGGGGGCTGGAGCAAGGGGCCGGAGACTGGAAACGCCCTGGCGGCAGCTCGCGGCCGGACGAGCACAACGGAACTGGAAACAAGGAGGGTCGAGCAGGTATGCGCGAGCTGCAACGGTCAGGCCCAACACGGCTGCCAGCCAACCAAGCAGGCGCGCGCCTCAGTGGGACGCGATACAATAAGACACGCGCGGGCAGACGGGGGGAAAGAGGCGAAGCACTCTGCCACAAGTCGGCGAGCGGGGGGGAACGACAAAATGTGTTGACAAACAGAGCCCAGCACAACGAGAACTGGCACAAGACGACGACATGTCTAGACAAACAGAGCCCAGCACAAGGAGAACTGGCTCAAGAAAAGCCATGGTACCATGGACACGGCAACCCGCAAAGCATTTTCTTTAGGGGCAGCCGGGACAAAAGATGCGGCGTGGCCAGCGGTGACGAAAAGGTACCTAGAAGGCTGTGGCTAACGGACACAGGACGACGCGCAGCGTAAACACAGAAGGTGAGACACAAGGCCTTCCAAGGTGTGCCTGACGCGCGACAAAGGGTGGGGCCGGTGGGGCCAGAGAAGAACGGAGCCAGCGCCACCCCAGCGTAGCTGCAAAATAGAGGCTGCTTGGAGAACGCTGCGAGGAAAGGAGCGCCAGCAGTCCGGCAGAGCAGGGATCAGCTGGCAGCTGATAGTCCCGGTGCATACAGTGGCCCCTGACACGCAACACTATGTCACGGAAGCGCCAAGAGGGGGAGCGGCACCACGGGCATGGTTGAGCAGGACGACCAGGCGCGGGAAGGCCTGCGCCCCAGCAAGAGGTAAAGGTAGGGCACGGCGGGCACGGGCAGGGGGCGACTCAGGCAAGCAAGAACCGCAAACCAAGAGGTTGCAACAGACAACGCCGCCCCGCGCGACAGGACCGGGAGGAGGAAGGGGAAGTGAGGCACGAGGCAAACACCACACTGCATACGGCCATGGATAGCGGATGGCAAGCAAGGAGCCCGGGACTGGCACGGTAGACGACGAGGGCGGAAAGGCAAGCACCACAACCCCACTTGAGAGGGGCTCGCTGCCGGATGAGCAGAATGGAACAGGAAACATGGAGGGTCGAGCACCGGTAAGCGCGAGCTGCAATGGTCAGGCACAACACGCCCGCCAGTCAACCAAGCAGGCGTGCACCTCTGCAGGACGCAAGGGGCAGTGCCACCCGCGGGCAGACGAGGGGAAAGAGGCGAAGCACCCTGCCACAAGTTGGCGAGGGGGGGAACGACAAAATGTGTTGACAAACAGAGCCCAGCACAAAGAGAACTGGCCCAAGATGACAAAATGTGAAGACAAACAAAGCCAGCACAATGAGAACTGGCGCCGGAACGGCAACCCTCAAGGCACCACCCCCCCACCCGCACCAAGCACCGCCGGGGCCCACCTACCTGTCGGATCCCCAAAACCCGACACGGAGGACGCGCAGCGCAAAAAACGGCACGAGGGCCAGCAAAAAGGAGGCACAACCCGGTAGGGTTGCTGGCCAGGGGCAGCCAGGACAAGAGATGCGGCGTGGCCAGCAGTCATGAAAAGGAACCGATAGAGGTGCTGCGGGGATGAACTCCCCCACCCACCCAAACCCTCACCAAGCACCCACACGACCCACAGCCCTAGATGCCCTGACCAAAACTACCCCCTTGGGCCGGGGCGGACAGCGTGCAGCGTAAACATAGAATTGGAGGGGATGGCGCCGGCTCTGGCAGCCTAGCGTGGCCGACAGACAAATCGGCCCACAAAAAGCCTGGAAAGGCCAGACAGAACGAAGAAGATGAACAGGCGGTGGGCGAAAGATGGAGGAAGAGGTGAAGATGGCACTGTCACTCACGCTGCCGGGGGGAGGGGCGGGGAAAGGGTGCTCGTCCAAGGCCACGCCTTGTTAGTGCCGCCCCTCGGGGTCCCTAATCCCAAAGGAGTAGCCCACCCCCCCGCAGCTGCAGCGTGACCCGAGGGGGAACTCAGAGTTTGTATGGATTTTATGCTCTTTGAGGACTCCCCTCTGCGCCCTTCCCCCGAGAGCCCCGGCCCAGTGGCATCACGCGAGGCAATGGCGGCATCTGTCAGGGCATCCTCGAGTGCTGGCCTGAGCTGTGAGCTTGGACGGCTTGGACGGCTTGGACGGCTCTTCTTGCAAGGCTCAGGGTTTAGAATGGGTTTAGCACATCGGGGGCCACTGAGACAGCCACAAAGGCACCTCAGGTGCGCGAGCTGGAGGAGCCACGGGTGCTTCATCAATCCTTGGACAGCTGGTTCCAAGATGCTTCTAAGTTGTTCACACCTACAAAAGTGGAAACAGGCTCAGCCAAGGGAAGCCAAGACACACTGAGGACAGCGGAATGGAGCCCTCCTGCCAAAGCCTGCGAGGCCACGCTGCTCTCTCACGGCTTCAGGCCCGCCTGATGCGATTCGTTCTTCGATTCAAAACAGCTTAGGGTTTCGTGGGCTTGGGGAAGGCTACTCTGCTACACCCTTGGTCCGAACATGTCCAACCCGTTCTGAATCCTTCATGCTCTGCCAAGGCGCGGCTGGTCCTCCTGGCGAGAGCTGACTCAGCAATTAAACGACATACAGACATACAGTCTCTTTCGGGTGCTCCTCCAGCCATCCAGGTGCAAGCTTGGCCCGCTCGTCCACAGGCCTCAGTTGACTGAGGCACAACGTTACAAGGCCGGAACTCCTAAGCCCATGTTGACAAGAGCCTACTGCTGCAAAGCCAACCATCTTCTTTTGGAGCTCTTCCAACTCAAGGCTTTAATGTATCGGCTCTCGAAACTGTCGAAAACGATAAGCCAGCTTCGGCTGGAGACCAAAGAGGTGAGGCCACGGCATCTCCAGAAAGCGCATGCGGGCTTCAAAGACCAGATCCATGCCCTCAAAGCGCTTCAGCTCGTGCTTGTGCTCCTGTTCCAAGCAGTCCGGCTCAAAGTTGGGTTGGCAAGTTGGCATTCTATCTCTGGAATGCGACTTCTCGTTGCAAAATCCTTGATGTAGGCCCCCTCATGGGGTCGCAGCAGGATTTGCTGCATCGGACCAGGGTTGGAAGTGGCTCTTGCCAGTTCTATTGATCTATCGAGCTACAGTACCAAGGTAAGAGTGCGTTGTGTGAACACCCTGCGGCGAATGCTCATGGCAAGCTTTGTTCGGAATTCTGCTGTGGCCATTTGGAACATCCACGGCAAGCATCACCAAGCAAGAAATAAGACCGCGGCATCACTAAGCCACTAAGCTGAGTCAACTGCGCAAACACAAGGCACCGCCCATGCTGCAACGGCGCTTGTTTTCCAGAGGGCCCACTTTGGTCCTAAGGCCAGGTTCCACGAGGACTGCCTGCTACTGACACTCACCGACACTGCCTGTCAGTTCTAAACGTTTCAACTCCTTCCGCTGCACGTGCACGGAGGACCTGGCTCTCGTCCGCCTGCGAAGCTCCTTCTATCATCTTCTGTCACTCCCAAGCTTCACTTCAGCTTCTCACCGTCTCAAAGGTCACGTCCTGAGGTCTAGGACAGCGCCAAGTTCGGAAGCACTGTGCTCACCGTGGTTACTGAACCGATCGTGGAGGCCAAAAAACACTCCTAGAACCTCCACACGACCGAACCATGGATGAGTTGGACCCTTCAACCCTCACGCTCTAAGCCGTAAACCCCCCTAAACGCCCTGAGCCTGAACCCTACTTGCTAAACCCTCCACGGCCAAGCTTCGCGGGCCAGGGGCTGGCTTCGGCTGGACGGCGCGCCGCCTGGCCGCCTTCCTCTCGCCAAGGAGGTGGAGTTTGGTGTTGTCGGCTTAGGAATGTTCAGGTCGGATACCGGTTTCCCTTTCCCGGATTCTCTACTTCTGCTATCTGCACGTCCAATGTGCGGAGCCGCACCCGAATCGTAGGTGTCGGAAGAGGAAAGCCTGTTTCTGCAGATGGAAACAAATCTTGGAAGAGCGAAGCGGTGGGACCCACTCCCAGTATCTCCAGGTTGCATGTTCAACAAGTTGCCTGCGATTAACTTGAACAAGCACAGCCGAGCAAAGATGGCCGGAACGGAACTCCAGGAACTCAGACTCAAGCGATACGTTTCCATACGTTCCATACTTTCCATACTTTCCATTCGCTCCATACGTTCCATACATTCCAGACGTTCCATACGTTTCGTGCAGCCTGCGAAAAAGCTCCACATGGTCTGGTTGATCTGCCGTGGTCCAACACCTGAAACCCCAAGGAGACCACCAGGGCACATCGCAAGAAAGCGATGGCACCAAAACGAGCCTCACTCCCAGTCGCCAGTCGCCAGCCACAGAACTAGCCCCGAAGGGCGCGAGCAGAGCAATCCCTCCGTACCCTTCCCACGTAGTGTTGACTCTGCTAAGGAAACGACGATGATTTAGTTTCGCATCTGCGATCAGAGCAATTTCGGCAAGTCTCGATTTCTTCGGAGTGCAACTCAGCTTGCAACTCAAATTCTAAAGCCGTCAGTGTCGTGAGCTGTTTGGGGGCATAGCTGCAACGTGAGTCTAGGCCCTGCTGACTTTGCTGCACATTCGGAATTCGTGCCATGACATACCTGTCTCGCATAATCTAAAGGGAAATCTAAACGTTGGGATGGTTTGCCTGGAGGCCACCTCAACCCCCAACGCTAAATCATCCCAATACCCCAGTATCACAGATGATCTCCGCCGCACCTGGCTTTCTTCTTCAGAGGCCGCGCCATCCGCTTCTGTCGCGGTGGCCTCAATCGCATGCCACAGGAGCTTTGATTTGTGAATTGTGATACCCAATACCGCAAGATCCTCAAATGCAAGCACGACTTCTTGCCAGAACGCTTGGATCTCTCCGCTGGCTCCTGGTCATCTGGACTTTTGCTTTGACACCTCCTTCGTCTTGGCTCGAGAGAAACCTTCTGAAACCTTCTGAAAACCATCCCCTGGCAGAAGGAATTCATGGAGCACCTCTTGGACACCGCAGCAACTTTTGCAGCACGTCGGGGCCCTCGTCCTGAGTCAGTTCTTGGTCGTTGCAAAATACATTTACGAGAGACAGTCCCCACAACATTCTCCCTAAAAGAGTTGCAAAAAACTCCCTAGAAGAGTCCCACATGTCTTCACTGTGCACTTGAGAAAAACTGAGCTCAGCGGCTTGGAACAGAGGCCTTCCCCGTGCGTGAAAGACCAGTCTCAGGGGCTGCGAGAATAGGTTTCAGGATTTTAAAGCTGTATCATCAACAAGGCAACTAGATCGTGCTCTTACTTCTTTAACCAAAAGCGCCGCAGAGCCTGTTTTACCCTGCACATCGCTAGCTTCATTGTTATGCAGCTTTGAAACCTTTACCTACACATACTTGCACAGGTGGTGGGCGGGGAGAAAATTGCACAAGTAAGACGCCTCCAGAACCAAGTCAACAGTCCCGGGCATGGATTGACACGATTCACCGGCGCATGCCTTGTAAAGTCTGCACATGTTGTTGTCGTTTTTGCGCTCTGATCTGCTTTGACGTTGACTACGTTGGCCTCAGCCCAAACTCGAATCGCCGCAGCCTTGCACCCCTGAACCTCCGAAGCCCTTACCTCTGCTCCTTGGCTCAGCGAGGAGGCTGCGGACTCCGTTCCGGCAAAGAGAAACGCTGTCCAAGGGAGACACAGCAAAAGAATCCTTGGCAAGCTGATTGGTTCTGGCATCATGTGTTAGGCATCGGCTGTTGTCCCTCAGCCACCCATTGACTGCAGTACTCTGCAACTCAAAAAGCGTCAGTGGGAAACGTTAAACTGGTACGGAATCATGCTGCACTGGCTTTAGTAAAGCTAGGGTCTATAATCAAGACCTAGATCTCCGAAGATCTCCGTTGTACCCACACAATCTGGAACACGGCTCAGTTTTGAGGACTGGACAGCGAAGGGATTCGACATTGTATTTACTTGTCTTAAACCCCACAAACCTTGCAATCCTAATCACAACCTCACACCCTTGATTGACTCATTGAGGTCCTGGCAAACCAACCAATACCGCACCTTCAAGTCGAGTCAGCTTCAAGCATGGCCGCCTGTCCTGAAGGCACTGAAAATTTTGTAGTTTCCAGCTTAAGCATAAGGTTCACAACTTTGCGTTTCGCCTTGTCAGCGGCCATCAAGCTGGCGCCAGCAAAGGGGTCATGGGCGCCCCAGCGTCGTTGGGGCAAAAAGACTTGACGAGAAAGAACACACTCCAATTCTTCTGCACGTGTGGTCACGAAGTCTGCATACCCTTGAACCTTGACATGGGAAAAAATGTTATTCAACGTCTGGGTTGTGATGCAAACCAAGCTGGATCCATACATGTCATGTCGTGCCCCAAAGTGACTTTGCGCGCCGGCCTTCTTCATGCCCGATGATATGCTGATGTCGTGCTATGCTGTTCTTGGAAAAATTTCCTTCAGCTCAACTCCGGGGTCTACATTGAACAGGTGTCATCCGAAAGCTGGTCGTCTATCGAATGTGAAATCTAGTCCTCGACCTGACACAATTGGCTGAATTTAGCGACGCGCAGGTTGCTCCGTCCGACAGGGACAGGGTGGTGGACGGGTCGCGACTGTGAGCCGGATCGTATCCTTCTTTCACTGCTTTATTGCAACCGATTGTATATAATTGCGGACATGCCTCAAAAAATGGTGAATCCTCGCAAGTGATTGACAACAACCGTACACGTACAGCCAACCAGGGGTGACTGGTGTTTTCGTTATATTTTTGGGCATTGAAGCAAGCTGTCTTCAACAGGGGGTTGGGTGGGGGAAGAGGCAAGTGGGGCAAGTGGCAGAAGCCCAATTTAACCCTAAATCCACCATGAACCACAAAGTGAGGGGGGGGATACCAGGGGGGGCCCGGTGTCATTATACGTCGTCTCTTTCGCCACACACTGCCACATCTCCATGTTGTTCCAATCTTCGGTGCTCGCGTCACACTCGGACATTATGCGAATCTTCGTTCAGTCAAATTACTGTCGTTGATTATTAATACCATACTCTGTCGAAGTGAAAAGGTTATTCTTCCATGTTTGCTTTTTGACATATCGACAAGTTGCATGTGAACATGTCTATACAGAACTGAGCCAAAAGGCCTCCTTTCTTTTGTCGGCCTTCTATATCAAGCGTGGCCAGCACACACAAGCAACCTGAAATGGGGCATAGCGATTGATAGTCTGAAGGCCAGAGCGAAGCAAACATGGTACCATGGAGGATGGTGGCTTGTCTTGCCCTAGTTCCCCGGGCGCCACGCAAGTCACAGAAGAGGACGGCAGTCCCGCTCATAGTCCCACTCAAAGTGCGGATAAGTCAGGAGGACTACTTGCTGCTCTTTGCTGCACTTCGCAGCTGACTGCTGCTCTTTGCGACCTGGGGCAAGTCAAATGGGGGTCTAGGGGGCTTTACCCTGAAACCCTAAACTGCATCCTCCAAGCTAAACCAGACCAAATTTGTTCAGAACGGCGCCACGCGCAGAGCTGCAGACAAACGAGCCGAAGCCCCGCGTTCGCTTGGGTGCGCTGAGTGTGAGGACTGTGTCGGTGTGTGGAACCACAAGAGTGCCCCTCCAATCTTGGTGCCCGGGCTCCCCAACTGCCGCGCTTCGTCTAGAAAGATTCTCGCAGCTCGCTGGAGGTACTTAAGCACCTGTGGGGTGTAGGTTTGTTGCACCGGGCCTCCCTCATGCGTTATTGGTGACCCCACGTGAGACCGCCAAGATGCGAACGTCATCAGGATGTAGGACGTGGTGAACGCCATCTATATCCGGCAGCAGGTAGTCCCAGCCTTCCTGGAAGCCTGGCATGCGCCGGATGGCATCGGTGACTACGGGCGAGGAGGCCGCAGTGGCTTCCTGCAAGGTGCATAAGCTCGTGCCAACTTGTTCCCCTGAGCAAGGCAGGCAATTTTGATGCCCGCAAGGCCTGCAAACACAACTGACGTGCCGCTCCCAGGACACCCTGTCACCATGAGAGCCGACCGGCGGATGATCAGCGAGCGGAAAGTCGGGTTACCCCCTACCTGGGGTTAGGGTTGGGGTTAACCCTAACCCTAACCCCAACTCTTCTGCCTTCCCTTACCCTCACTCCTTTCTTCAGCTTTTCCATTCTAAACGGGGAAAGGGGTGGGCTGGCAACAACAGGCAAATGGGGGGGGGGGGGCCCAACCCCCCCCCCCCAACCCCCCCCCCCCAACCCCCCCCCCCAACCCCCCCCCCCCCCCCACCCCCCCCCCCCCCACCCCCCCCCCCAACCCCCCCCCCCCCCCCCCCATGACAGGGGGTAGGGCCGCCTCGTTTCTTTTTTTTTTTTGCGTAACGAGGGGGATGGAATTTAGACCAATTCTCTACTTCTCCAATGATTTTCGAAACATGAGCACAAGAAACAAAAACAAGAAACGAGGGGGTGGAATTTAGATGAATTCTCCACTATATTTTCGAAGAATTTCTCCACTTACTCTCTGCTTTTCGAACAGAAATACAAGAAACAAAGACAAAAACGAGGATGTTGCACAAAAAAGAACAAAACCAGAAACGATAGGGGTGGAATGTAAATTAATTCTCTACTTCTTTGATTTTCGAAGAATGAACACAAGAAACAAAAAACGATGAACGACGGGATACTTACTCTCTACTCTACTTCTCTGATTCTCGAATAATGGGCACAAAGAAAATCAAGAAACGAGAGGGGTGGAATTTAGATGAATTCTCTACTCCTCTGAGTTCGAATAACTTCTCTACTCATTCTCTGCTTTTCGAAGAAAAACACAAGAAACAAAAACTAAGAAACGAGGGGGGGTGGAATTCAGAGTCAGTCTACTTCTCGACTTCTTCTCGGCTTTTCGAACAACACAAGAAACAAACCAAGGAGTGGAATTTAGATTAATCCCTGCTCCTCTGATTCCCGAAGAATGAACACAAGAAACAAAAAACGATGAATGAGGGAACTCTCTACTCTACTTCACTGATTCTCGAAATGAGCACAAAGAAAATCAAGAAACGAGGGGGATGGAATTTACATGAATTCTCTACTTCTCTGATTTTCGAATTTCTTTACTCATTTGCATTTTTGCATTTGCATACGCAGCTTCGGGTAAGGAAGCCTAGCGCGACACAATGCACAGAAAAGCACATGCCAAGAGCATGCGGCCAATCGTGATGGCAGGTGAGAAGTAAAATCCTCTGATGTACATGTTCGGTGAGGGATAGACCCCGCATCGAGATGCAAGCAGGTCAGAAAACGAGCAGTTGACCCGGTCCTTAAACCTCGCAGTCCATCAGATAAAGCTGTACAGCCTACATATTGTTCAGAAATGATGGTGTGAAAAAGCAGATCAGGTGTGCTCCGCGAACTCATTTTGTGGCAGAAGAAACGTAAGTACCTGCAGTTGTGGGAGGTGCCCTCGACCACATATGCTGGCATTGTCTGCATGATTACCCTCACATGCGTGTAAGGAAACACATGTAGCATTCGTGGTGAATGTGGTGCAGAAGGTCATCCGTGCAGCTTTTTGCTGGTTGGCCGTCGTCGGTAAACCAGGTGTTGGTGCTCAGCGGCGCATCACTTAAGAAGGCCCGGTAGTGACCACATTTGGTGTCGCGCCCTGCATGAGTGATACCTGCAAGGATTCGGTACGGCATCCATTGCACCGTGGTACCATCTCTGCAAAATACAGGTGCGTCTTTAAGTTTTCACAATGATTCCCAATCTATTCCAAATTCTGTTCAATAAAGAATCTAGATCACATAAACTCTGTACGAGGACGCTCCCTTCTTTTTTCCACGGTCAGGGGTCAATCAAAAGCGAGGCGTTCGAAGAGTGAAGAGTTCTTTCGAAGGTTTTCGGTTGGAGCACCCAGCATGTATGCGTTGAGATGCGCACTGGCTGTTTAGGTGCATGTTACCGATTTGCCCCAACACGCATAACCCCCCCCCCCCAAATCGGTAAAGAAAACTCCGAGGGTGGGAGGGCGGGTGAAAAAGTTTAGCATAGCTCAGCACTAGCATTGTCCATGTCTGCGTACATCATGGACTGCCCTGCAATGTGTGCTAGTGCGAAACGAGCCATGCTGAGAGAACGGCGCGGCGTATTATTCTCAACATCAATCTACAAATCACCGGTATATCCCAACTTCAGGGGCCTCTAGCTGGGAGACTACATTTGGCTGCCTGTTCAGGTGCAACATGGGATTTCAAACACATACAGTCCGGATCACAAGGGTGCCTCCAGTGGTCTGCGAAGCACCTTTAAACGGCATGAACGTGTGCGGAGTTCGAAACTAAGTTTGGAAAGATTTTGGAATCATTGCTCAGCTAAGGCGGCTGCTATGAAAACAGAAAGACAACTTTGTCGCTTCGCGAAGACGCCGTCTTTAAGTTTTCACAATGATTCCCAATCTATTCCAAATTATGTTCAATAAAGAATCTAGATCACATAAACTCTGTACGAGGACGCTCCCTTCTTTTTTCCACGGTCAGGGGTCAATCAAAAGCGAGGCGTTCGAAGAGTGAAGAGTTCTTTCGAAGGTTTTCGGTTGGAGCACCCAGCATGTATGCGTTGAGATGCGCACTGGCTGTTTAGGTGCATGTTACCGATTTGCCCCAACACGCATAACCCCCTTTAAAAGTGACCGTAACTATTTGAGGAGTTCCCAGGGTATCTGTACAGTAGCCATGCACTTCGCGCACAGACTCTCAATACTAAGTGCAGTCTCACGACCTTTGACCAGGGCTGCTGTCTCCGCAACCAGTCCTCTGCTCGGAGCATCGGCTATGTTACTCTGAGACGGAACGCGCTCCAGCCAAGTGACTCCATGATCTTTATTCTCGAGCTCGAAGAAAATTGCAGCCAGCAGCAGCATCGTTCGCGATCTGCTCGCCCCTTTAATCAGTACTTCTCTAGCAGCTTCGTTGTCCACGAAATAGATGGTTCTCCTTCCTGTGAGCAGACGGGAGAAGGATTCTCGGGCTGCGACCACTGCGAACGCCTCAGCCTGCGCGATCACTTGTTCAGGGCTGTCCAACCGCCAGAAGCCAACCAGCGAGTCTGGGATCCTCCCTCCAGCGACTAGCCGTGTGCCAGAAAAGGGATCGAGAACCACCACGCCATAAGACGCTACCCCATGTTCATAGGCAGCATCAGTAAAGATCACCACGGGACTCACTGGTCCCCTGCAAGCGAAAATTCTAGGCGTGCAGGCGTCTATGAGATCCACCCCGTAGTCGCAGAGAGAGCGCAAATCAGAAGCCGTCCGCATCCCGGGATCGCGAAGAAAACTTCCCAGGGCTCTTTGCAGCAACTTTAGACCTCTTCCCGAAGCAAACCCGACAGCAAAATTCACCTGCCCTTGCAGCGATTGGATGGAATGAATATCCCATTTCCCACTCAAGCTCATCTGGAGCAACGCGTCCTTCATCCTGTCCAACCTGCTAGGCTTGTTGTGCAAGGAGACCACGCCATCAGCGATGCCGCCAGCGTTCAGCCTAATTCCCAGAAGATCGAAGGTTTCATCGAAAGGCAGCGATTTCTCAGGTTCAGTTGAGTACTTCCACCCAAGCTTCCGAAGCATGTGCTCAAATGACTCGGAAGAAAGCTTTGCCGAAGCATCCACCTCCAGGAGTGGAAAGTCGTCGTAGAAGCACCCTGAAACCAGGCCCAGAAGATGCCAACTTAAGTGCAAGATCGATCTCGAAAGCCTGTTAAAAGCGAATACCGAAGAAGTAGCCCCAAAGGGGAGGCTCTGCGCCACGAAGTAGCAGTGTTTGCCTGTCGATGGTTCCGTGACCATAACGACACCAAACTTCAGTGAATCGCAAGACAGTGGAACTTGTCGGTAAGCTTTTTCGAGGTCTAGCGTGCGCCCCAGCCATCTAGGCGGCCGAGCCTTCCAATGGGAATGAAGTTCGCCACGAAGCACCTCTCCGCTGCTGAGCTCCACTTCCAAAGGTGAAGAAGGATCAGAAACTCTAGCTATGTACGTGCTGATGGCTGTCATCCAATTGACATCAAAGAGAGCAAGCTTTTCCAGGCAGTGGTAAGCCTCGTTGACCCCCCCCTCCTTGTAGTTGTCGATGGGTCTGGCCTTTGGCCTTTCCGGGGTTCCTTGCTCTATGAGGAACCGCCTCGAGCACACGAACTCGTCGACGTCCAGGTGCTCCTTGACCTCATTCTCGGTGTAGAAGGGGCCTTTCAGAAAGCCGTTGTCCCTGTCTTTGATCGTGCAATCCCAGAGCTTCTGCCTCGCAGCCGCATCGTCCTTGCGCGGGTCGCGTCCCTTGAGTCGCTCCCTTCTCCAGCTGGCAGATTCCAAAAGCAGGTTCCCATCCGACGTTGCCGGGACTTCTTTGACGTCGAAGAGCGGAGACTTGTCGGGCTTGCCCACAAGATCCACTTTTCCAGCTGGTTCAGCTTCTGGAACATCTGAACCCTTTCCGAAGCGAAAGCCGTCGGCCCCTCCGTCAATCTCCGAAAGATGTTCCTCTTCACCTCATCAGGAACACAGTGCTGGGTGTCGAAGGGATGGTCAAGCTCCAGTGCACATTCGACGAACTCCTGAGGCGTTCTATAGACCCCAAACCTCCCGCTACAACCCTCTAAATCGGAGGTAAACTCTTTATTGTCCCAAAGTTTGAACCAGAAGGCCAAGGGGTCTTGGGTTCATAAGGAAAAGCATGGCATGACATAACCCTTGCAACAAGTGTAACATGCGCACTCCGAAACGGACGTCACTTTTTCCAAGGCGTGTGTTGGGTCCCACCGATGCAGCATGCAGCCTACAGGCCTTGCACAAGAAGGTGTGCCTGGTGGCACACACAGCCAGCCACAGGCGTGGCATACTCCAGGCGTCCCAAGCCACAGGTGTGGCACAGTCAGGCATCCTTCCACTGCTCAAGTGTTACAGACCGGCACTTGCGCCTTGTGCTCTCAGGGCGGAGAGGGTGGGTAACAAAATTTTTTATGCTTGCGCCACAAAGGCAACGAGGCCTGACATTTCACAAGTTAATGCATGCTGCAAAAACCGTCTTGTGCGCATCTGATGAATCCGAAGCGAGAAGCAACTTTCAAAGGACTTTTCAAAGCACAAGTTTTCCCCCATCCCAGCCCGCCCTAGTTCAAACAGAGGGACAATCCCGTTGGGGGAACCCAAGTGGTTTGTCCCAAAGTTTGAACCAGAAGGCCAAGGGGTCTTGGGTTCATAAGGAAAAGCATGGCATGACATAACCCTTGCAACAGGTGTAACACGCGCACTCCGAAACGGACGTCACTTTTTCCAAGGCGTGTGTTGGGTCCCACCGATGCAGCATGCAGCCTACAGGCCTTGCACAAGAAGGTGTGCCTGGTGGCACACACAGCCAGCCACAGGCGTGGCATACTCCAGGCGTCCCCCCTTTAGCAGAGCATGCCGCGCCAGTGAGCCCAACCCAAACCTACCATTCCGTTTTGTCAAGCAACTTCTGCCTCTTAGTGGCCTTAGGCTCAATTTTCTTAGCAGCCGACATGGCTGCTCGTTCATCCCTGAAGGATTCGTAGTGCTCATGCAACTCGTGAAACAATCCCATTGGCAAATCTTTCAACGCAACTGTCACCCTGTTTGAAGGAACAAAGTTTTCCGTTTTCAAGTTAGTCAAATCGTCGGCATCCTGATTTTCTTCCCGTGGCCTCCAGGCAAGCTTGCAAACCTTATTGGCTTCACGAAGGGCAACCGACAACTGCATGTGGATCCCTTGCACGGGCCACTTGTTAGATAAACCCTTTGCAGCGATGGCCGGGGTGGCTTTGTTGTCAGTTCCACCGCACACCTGCACCTTCAAGGAGTCCCGCCCGGCAGATTTCTTCAAATGCCCGAATGCATGAAGCCCGACATATGAGCCGAGCAGCTCCGCGGCAGTGGAGGCCCACTCGGACGACCCATCAGGTTTGAAGAGTGCTGGCAAGTCATTAGGGAAAACCTCCAAAGCAAACCACGGTGCTTGCCTAGTATCAACCCCATGATCTAAGGACCAGCCCCCCAACACAATGCGCCCCCTTTCGCACTTAGCATCAGTCCGAAATGCCTGCCTCTGTTGCGCTGGCCAGGTCATGTGCACAGAATCAAGTCGAGCTCCTGATGAAAATTGGTGGCGGAAAAATCGAAGGACTAGCATCACCATCTCGGGTAGGCGCGCCACTGTGCTGCGGCTGAGCACCCCGTTCCAAGCAAACAATGGTGCCAGGAAAGGTTTCAACCAAGTGATCATGCGTGTCACAAAGTTGAGACGTCCGGTGAACTCCACCAGCCGCCTGCCAGACACCATCCACCCGTCGGCTTCCACTCGATCGATCCATTCAATGATCCAGGATGCCCGCTTCTCCGAAATGCCAGCTGCCCACGTGAAGTAGCTGAGGTGATATCCAATGTAGTCCACTTCCACTCCCCCTTTGAACTTGTGAAAAGAGAAAGGAGTCCCCATCACTTCAAGGGCCAAGAAAAGCAGCCATAGGGTATCGTACTTATCGCAGCCAAACACCACGACGTGAAGATCATCCACGTAGATCAACATGTAGAATTGGTCCAAGGAAAGGACCCGGAAAGTCCACCGTCCAACGGCTCCGAAAAGGCGCGACCAGTAGTATGCGGCAGAGCTGACCCCAAACGTTCCAACGCAATTTAGCCAAAGCACGCGCGATTGCGAGGATGCCTTGCACGACAAGCGTGGCCAATCGGCCTCCCGCACCTTTACGCGTCGGTGCGCCTGGCTGATGTCGGCGCATAGGGAAAAAGGAGCCTCCTTGCTCTCCTTGACGCGTGCTGCCACCTCTTGAAGGTCTTCTGGTCCAGGAACCTGCAGTTTGTCTGTGATCACGATCCGGTTGTTTAGGTTGATGCCATGGGTGCCGTCATGTAGCGGCCGCACATCACCATTAGCTTTGGTCACTGCTCCCATCGCAGCGATCAGCACAGCGTCCTCTCCATATTTCTTCTTAACCTCAGCTTCCGTGGTGCAGATCATCAGGCCTTCCCGTTCGTCTTGACGAAACTTCTCTTCCAACTGCTCAGCATTTAGTTCGGCTGACCGGTAGTTCACCATGGAGGGATCAAACTCGGTCTCGTCAAGCTTCCGGAAGTGCGTCCTCTTCGGGAACACCTGAGGAGCCCTGCCGATGGGCTTATCCCAACCAAGGGGCACCCCTTCTGCAAACGAGTCCTTCCCTTGGTCCAGGATTGCATAGTCAGGATCCCCAAACACCCGGAGCGACTGGGAAAGCATGTGCAACATGAAAGGTTGTCCTTGGGGAATCTGCATTGCCTGCTCAGGGTCTGGCAACAAAGCAGCAATCCGTTCCCTGACCTTAGCGATGGTGCTACGTGAAAATGGTGAGCTCTCCATCTTTCCCGTGGCAAGCATGAAGGCAGCTTTCTTCCTGTCGGGGATGGCCTCCCGCAGCGCACTGACAAGAATCCTTCGTATGCTAAGTGAATGGCTGTGCTGGATGTCGGAAGCTAATGCCCCACGTGACTTCGGTCGCCACCTCCCCGGGGAGCACAAGCCAAATCCATCTACAAGTTCACGCCGGACCTGTGTGTGCCGACAACGCAAGGCCGGCCCACTGCAACGGGATGTGCGTGGGTCAAACTCTTGGGGGTCACCAACGTCCTCGCCATCGGGTTGGTCGGAAAGGGGAGCCTCAGGTGCCAGCAGGATGGTCCCTCCTGTTGGGGTGCTATGCGGGGCCTCCAGAAGGGTTCCTCCTGTAGGGGTGCAAACCGAAGGGTCCCTAAACCAGGTGCCTCCAGGATGGTCCCTCCTGAAGGGGTGCCAAGGACGGGGCCCGGGGCCTCCAGGATGGTCCCTCCTGAAGGGGTGCTAGAGCCAGGACCAGGTGCCTCCAGGATGGTCCCTCCTGGAGGGGTGTTAGTAGCGTGGAGTTCATGTTGCTTTAATGCCATCGCCGGCACCGCTTCGGCCTCCCGATCAGCGAGCCCCTCCCCCCCTTGCTGTGGCAGGTGAGCAGATGGGGGAAGGACGAAGCCCAAAGAGAGGAGGTTATCACGCATGGGCGGTGACAGCGAGTGAAGGCGGGTGACTGTGAATCCAACTAAGAGAACTCGATCACCAGTCCACGCCTCGGTTTGATGGAAGCAGTTGTGAGCCTGGAGCTCCTGCGGAGCCTGGGCCACTGGGAGAAGAACGCCTTTGCGCGGGATGCCGCGAACCATGCGCACGACATGACCGTGGCTGCTTTCCATCCAAACCTGCCCACCTTGGAAAGTGGTTAATGCAAGAAGCAAGTTTGGGTAAGGCGCGTTGTGCACGTCTTTGTGCATAGTACTCTTGACGTTATTGAATACCACAAGAGAACTAAAGGGCTTGTTGGGGAAGGCATCACGAAGGAGCAAGGTGAGGCACTTAAGGGACTGAGGGAACAGCCGGCAAGAACGGCGCAAACCCGTGACGCCACCCTTAGTGTAGGCTCCGCCGAAGAAGGCCTTGCCGCCACTTTGCTCCGGGGCCGCATCTGCCACTGCTGCCGGATGCGGTGCTTCGTATTCGAGCAGGCGGGCCAGAGCTTCTCCATCATGTTTCCCAAGTTTACGCGAATCGGACTGCTCTAGCAAGCATGTGGCGAACTGTTCAGCCGGATGGCCAACGTCGTCTGTAGCGCGCCCAGACAACTGCCAATCACATGCCATCTGCACCACATGTTCACAGAAGGCCAACGGAAGAGGTGTGTCCGTCTTCCAACTTCCATCGTGTGCTATGCCGGCTCCACCATGATGCAAATGCTCGCACCGGCCAATTGGCCCTACATAGGACCCTGTTGCATCGAACTGCGGCCATCTGAGCTGCGCCTCAGGGCCTGCTAAATTGGTTGCCAGCCTCGTGGGGTGAGGGAGATCGCCCCCGAAAGTGCACATGTGTACTGCCCATGTTGCCGCATGTTCATCACCTTCCACAAATGCACGAAGCTCATCAAGTTGCCAAATGCTAGCTGGCCTTTGACCCGAATGTAAAGCACCCAGATCTTCTGGGTGGACGAGTAGCCAACCCATGCCCGATTTGATTGCCGCTTTGATTACGTTGAAAGACTGCCGCAAGTAAAAATTTTCTCGATCAACAGCAGCACGCGACCTCTCTGCCAACCAAGGAAAACCAAAAGGATAAGTGTGCGACCTGGAAGGACCAGGCCCATGCCGCTCTGTCCTGCGGTGCTCTCTTGCACGACTGAACGTCTTGCAAGGCGGCGAAAGCAAAACAATATCCCATGAATGTTCATGAATCTCGGTGAAAATGCGATCCCATGCCTCTGGTTTAAACCATGCATCATCATCGCAATCAAGCAGGAAGCCAACCTTAAGCTCGCTCCCTGTCCTCTGTGCTGCATTCTTAAAACACACATGCATCTGCTCGTTTGCGCCGTGACTGCCGAAGCCCACCAAGACCCTGAGTCAGTGCTTCGGAGCATCCGTTGTCTTGCCAGAGTGATGCTGTTGCCAATGTTGCCACGTAGGATGTGGACCGTGGCATCCTTTGACCATGCAGCAGTGTACCATGCCGCAGTTTCCATCACACCCTGGCCCGGAGTAGTCAAAGCAGATCCACCCCCCGTCTGGCGTTCGAGTGGTGGTGACGCTCTCACGCTTCCCTTTGCCAGGACCCTTTGGGTCCTTTCCTTTCTTGTCCTTGCCCTTTTGATCGCCACGTCCTTTGTCATCTCCTTTGCGCGGTGTGCCTTTGCCCCAGCCAGCTCCTTTTCGCCAGGTGTCCCGGTGCCATTTTCCATCATCGTGCTGGCCATCCCATTGATCACTGCCACGCTTTCCTCTGTTTTGCAGCGCTATGGGAGCTGTGAAATACTGTTCTTTCAACTGTGCATCATCTGTCACCTCCCGAAGGGTCTCGCGCAAGGGGCGGGAATCACGAAAGGCTCTCTTGATCGCTTCTTTCCTCAACTCGTATTCATAGTTGAGGATCACCACCCATGGCGGTTTCAATGGGATTTGATCCATCTTCCCGCCCTTCCCGGTGACCGGGACCTGCAGCAAGTACACCCGTTCCCCAAGCAAGTAGTTTGCATATCCCAGCCAAGCATCTGGCCCCATGCCTTGGAAAAAGATCTTGTTCTTGTACTTGGATGCCAAAAATGTCCACATATTGCCCTCAACTCTCAGCACCGTTCTCAGCTCTTCTGTATGTGAGGGCATTACCCCTTTGTTCTTCTGTTTGACGATCCTGACATGACCTCCAGTATCCACTGTCGTCTGTATCCCCATGGTCTTCACCTTCTTCTTGGATGTCACTTCAGAAAGGGCACTAGCGGTGATCTCGCCACTCTCGACCTCCTCAAGCTTTGCAGAGATGTAGTCGTCGGAAGGCTCGAATGCCTCCTCGAGCGTCCCGTGGGCTGCCTCATACGCAACCCTCATAGCCTGCTTCTCAGTCTGCGTCACTGGTCTGCTGACGCCCAGCATGCGCGCCTCTGCCCTCAACTCCGTTTCCTTGCTGGCGACCTCGCGCGATGTCTCCCAGGCTGAAACTACTGCTGCAACGACAGCTCTGCTCGCCTGGTCCGTGGCCTCCAACTGGTGATCATCTTTCAAAGCAGTGCGCACTTCGCCCCGTGTGTCAGCGTATGTCGAGAATCGCTTCACTGATTTGAAGTTTTGTCCCAATCGATACTGCAATCCCAAAGGCATTCCGCATTCTTGGAAAATATGCACCAGATCAGAACTTACCTGCTTATCAAGAAAATCAAGGGCTTGGTCCTGGGTGACCCCTGTTGGCAACTCTGCTGGCCCAGGAGCCGGCGCCGCTCCGGCCATTGCACCAGGTGCTTCTCAGCACAGCGTCCCCGCACCTCAGCACATGCACAGTGGACCTATGAAAGAAGCAGAAAATCCCGGAAAATTCGAGCCATCAATCTGCGTACGAACCTCACAAGTGCACCTCCAACAGTGATGGCAACCCCGTTGCGGGAGGTCAGGCACTACACGCTCGTCTAGATGCTGTCCCCTCCCCAGCAATCTCACTCTTTATTGCGTGCTCTCCTTCCGGCACGTCTTGCTCCAATCGAGCACTGCGCTCTGCTGCCTCCTGCAGAGCTTCCTACCAAGAATCCAAGAGTCAGGCGCCTCCAGCCCAAGGTGCAAATCAGAGATCCTGATCATGCCCCAAGCCTCCAGCCAAGGGCCCGAGCCCAAGGCCTCCACCGAAAGGCTCTGGCTCAATAGCCTCCTGCTCACCTTCAACAGTGTCCTCCGAGCCACTAGTTGAAGACTCTTCGCCTATCTCCACCCGCGGCTTGCACAGCTTACACATCGCATCAGCAATGCCCTCTCCAAGGTGGAAAACTGGAATGGTCTCGAGGCACCTCTCTCTCCGGACTGCACAACGCTTGGAAAGATGCAAACGTCTGAACCCTCTCCGAGAGACAGTCAAGAAGTACGGCGCCTCGTCCTCGTCCGGCTCTGCTTCAAAAGCCTCATATTCTCCAGGGAGCTTCGCCTCGAGCTCCCCTTCGGCAATCGGAACCCTCTCCAAAGCAGGATATTGTCCCCCCAGCAACCAGGTCTGTTTGTGTCCATCCCATTGCATCACCGTATTTGCGCCGACGATCTCCTCCCCATTCAATCCAAGGTCATCAGCAAAACTCCTTAAAGTGCAAAGCAGCTCCTCCTCAATGTAACCGCCTCCATCGCCCCCCAATAGCAGTGTCTTGCAAACAGTGGTCTGGATCGCCTGGACCACCTGACGCGAAGTGAGGACGTAATCCTGTGACCCATGTTGAGCATACGCCCATCGCCCCAGATAGTCACGCCGGTCCTTTGATATCCCGATGGCGGCTGCAATGCTCACCACGAAGTGACGAGGACTGTGCCCTGTCCAAAAGTTTGCGACGTCGCCAGGCAGCAGCAGCTCTCGTTTCACCTTCCAGGTTCCCATTTGCCTCACCGGTGTAGGCAACTCCTTCAGCAAACGCCTCAACTGCAAAGCGAGGCCCTCCGCGTCCATGTATTCTCTCTTTGGCTCATCCCACTCATTTGTAAAGCAAGGGCATAGAAAATCTCGCGCCCATGAAAATCGTTCAGAAGTCAGCAGCTTGAAACCTTCCCCGAGCCAGTCAAAGCCACTGAGTCCCACGACCCGAGAAATGAACCCATGCAGCTCACCAACCTTGCGCCCAGGTCCACTCGTCTTCGTCTTCCTAAGGATGAACCTCAGTCCGACCTGGCTCAGCTTCACACTGGCTGGATTGACGTTTTGCATATCATCTGCGCGCAGGCTTGCCCATACCATGACCAGCAAAATGAAAGCCATGAATCGCAACCCAGGTGGGTACAAAGGCCTGCAAACCACCAGCTCGCATATTAGCACGACTGAAACAGGCAACATTGCAGCTGCCTTTGGTGCAGCCTGATCGACTTCCAGCTCGGCTGTCCAAGACTTGATGCTCTCAAGCAGCAAGGGGTCCTCGCAAAGGCGTTTGCCAGCCGGTACCATCCCAACGCCTTCCAAGAGTGAAAGGCTTGCCAGGATAGATTTGGGAACACTCTTTCCCATCCTGTGAATCTCATCTCTCTCCTCAAGATATCTCAAGATCACTCCAGCATCCACAGGCCAAGAAATTCCCAATGAGCCCTGCAACCAAGCCCTAACCGGCTTCCAAGCTCTCGCACGATTTCGCAGCGTTTTTCCCCTACGTCGTCCAAAAGCTCTTAACCAGAAATGATTGTCATTGCCCAATGCAGCAATCCGCTCTGCGGCAGGCAGCTCTGCCTCCTGTATAATGGCGACAAGCTCGAGGGCCCACTTCTCACGCAACTTGTTCTCTACCTCCTCTTTGTCCCCATGGGCCCTAGCTGCTCTGATTGCACGCTTCAGCAGGGACAGCGCAACAGCAGGGGTGGTGTTGACTGCCTCTTCAAAAACCGCAGTGATATCCTTCTGGGAGCGTGGAACACTAGCAGCGAACTCAGGTAAGCGTCTCTGCAAAAGCACTACCTCGGACGGCCTCCTCTTCAAGCGCGACTGCCTCCATGCCCAGAGCTCCTTTGAAATGTTTTCGATATCGCCTGCTGTCCTCTTTCCAGCAAGAAATTCCTCCACAGTAGATTTAGCCCCAGCTTCATCTTCGAAGGAACCATCAAACTGCAAAAGATTCTTGTACGTGTCAGTAACAGCAGCAAAAAGGCCATCATCAATCTTCCGCAGTCCAGCCCAATTAGACATGTCGGAAAAGAGCTCACATCAGCCCAGCAATTCCCAACAGTCCATGAGCCGCAGGTCCCCTCCCCCTCACTAACAAAATTTTTTATGCTTGCGCCACAAAGGCAACGAGGCCTGACATTTCACAAGTTAATGCATGCTGCAAAAACCGTCTTGCGCGCATCTGATGAATCCGAAGCGAGAAGCAACTTTCAAAGGACTTTTCAAAGCACAAGTTTTCCCCCATCCCAGCCCGCCCTAGTTCAAACAGAGGGACAATCCCGTTGGGGGAACCCAAGTGGTAAGGGCCGGTCTAAAGGGGGAGCGGTGCGAAACTCGAGGAACTCAGACAAGAGTTTGCGGGCGCCCTTCTGTTGCGGCCACAAAGGTCGAGGACCTGCCGGGGGATCAAGTCGGGCTGGCAGGCCCGCTGCTGCGGAAAGGAGGGACGCCATTTCGGAGCATAGTCCCGCTGGATACTCGGCCTCCTGAGCAGTAGAGAAACTCCAAGATCCGTTGCAGCGGTAGACAAGGTAGGGCAAATGTTCATGCAGGCCGTCGCAGTCTGCTTCCATGCTCTGAAGTGAAGCATGACTGCACCGAAAGCGAGTGCGTTTCGGTCGCTTGCCGCCTTTCATGCAGTTGCTGAAACACACTTCCCGCATGGAGGACCAGCGCTTGAGCAGGGAGGGGCACTGGGAGGCGCGAACGAAGTGGGCCAGGACCGCCCAAATCCAGGAGTTCTCCGGATTCTCGATGCTTATTTGACAAGAGCTGGGCAGGTGCTGCAACAAGAAAATCACGAAGCGACAGAGCTCATTGGACTTGTCGACGCGGAATTGATCCTTTTCTGAAAGCCCAGGCAGTCCAAGAACGTTCTCACCGTCCCTCAGGGGACGAGGGTCAGGCGCGCCTTGGAGACGAGCTCTCTTGCTGATAGGTCGCTCACGAGCGCGACTGCCAGTGCCGCACGGGAGGGCAATGTGGACTGCGAAGGGAGGCTCCTGGAGAAGTCGGGCCAGAAGCTGCTGCTGACAGGCTTCTTCGGTGAGGTCCAAGACCAGCACGGGATGCTCGGGCCTGTGCGGGTTCCATGGGGAATCAACAGGCAAGACTCGAAAGCCAGCGGCATGACAGAACTTGGAGAGGCGGGCGCAACCTGCAAAAAGCTCAACAAAGAGCGGTCCTGGACGATCAGGGTCGGCCTGAAACATGGGTGTGGCAAGGGACAGGGTCCTGGGGATGGTCTGAGTGGCAGGTGGAAGGGGAAACTGAAGGGCTTCCAAGAAGGATCGGGTTCGGGAGGGCATATCGGCGGCCCCCTTGGCACTGTAACACACAAGCAAGGAGCGATCACCTTTCCACGGCAGGGTGGCGTGTCGCCTGTTGGGCGCAGGCAAAAAGCACAACCCTTGCGAGACTTCAAGGACATAGCCCCACAAGGTTTGACCCCGATGCAAAAAGGAGACACTGCCGGCTGGGTCCTCACACCAGACACCTCCCTCAGAGAAGGCGGTCAAAGGGTACAAGAGGTTTTGGCTTGCAGGGTCATTCGCAGTGTCCTGGTGAAGGTCGGTTTTAAGGTTTGTAAAGACTGCAATCGTAGTGCACGTGAAGTCAGGGCAAAGTCCTCTGACGAAGCGGGAGAAAACTCGAGTGGACAAGGGGTGCTGTTTGCTCGTGTCGCGAACAAGCAAGCCCGGGAGCTTGGAGCAAGCGAAAGCACCCAAACTAACAGAACGGCTACCGGAAATGTCAACTCCCCGGGCGGGGACTTCCGACGGCAAAGCAAGGCTCAAACGCAAAAGGTCATCTGGAGATACGCAAGATCGGCTGAGGAGCGAACTGGCGAGCTGTTCAGCAGCGTAGCGGTTGCCACCGGTCTCATCATCCCGAAAGACGGGATTCACTATGCCGGCGGCCGCAGCGGCCGATCACTGAAACTCCGGACACTCGTAAGCCGGATGAGGTCCCAGGCACTTCCAGCACACATGGCGCCCTCGTCGGCACCTCTTTCCCGCCTTGGCGAAGGTGCAACCCCGTAAGTTGAAGGAGAAACACAAGGGCTTTCCCTCGGCGTCCTGAGAGTGGCAGCCGGAGGGCACGGTCCAGGTCTTTTTCTTGTCCCCTTCGCCAGGAGTCTTGGGCGCCTGCGGATTGGTCGGAGGCTTGAGAGCAAGATCACGGTCCTTGCGCACAGGCTTGTTAGGCGGCTTGTTGGGTTGTTTGGGCTTAAGGGGAAGATCTGGATCCGGGGCAGTCTGCTTAAGCAACGGGATGAGGTAGCACTGCACCTGCGTGTGATCCTGCCACTTGGCGAGCGAAGCCTCAAAAGGGTAGGAGCCATCGGGTCGAATGGACAAAGCTCCTCTGGTGTCCTCAGCGATGCGGGTCCACAGCATTTTGTCGGCCTCACGGAGCTGTTGGAGGGAGACACGTTGCATCCCTGGTGGCTGAGAGCGCATGTGCGTCTGCAAGAGCTGATCATGCCAGCGCTCCAAATGCTCATAGCGGCAAATCCGTCCCAACTCGAAGGCAAGGCTGCGGCATTGCAGCGCCAACTTGATGGCGTATTCCCCTAACGTGCTGCAGCTGGGGTCACTGGAACGGCGGAGCAACTTCAAGTTCCCAGCAGAATCGAACCCCACAGAATGGTCGACCTTCTCAGTAGTGATCTCAAGAGCCCGACTGGTCAGGCGCTCCCACGGCAGCCAGAGCAGGGATTGATCGGCGACCATTTGTGCAACCAAGTCTTGGAGCTTGTGCGAGGGCTCAACGTCAGCGCTCCAATGGATGCCCACCAGGCGTTTCTGCAACTCACTGATGCGTTGGGTGCGCTCAGCGAGAGGCATGCGAACTGGCTCGGAGGTGTCAGTCCGCTCGACTTTCCCACGCATCTCAGCAAGGGCTTGTGTGGTGCTCTCAAACCAAAGTCTTCTAGCAATGCATAGCACTTGGTCGCTGGGCGCCTGCCCCAAGGCACGCTTCAGGGTAGCAACCAAAGGGCCTTCATCGCTGTTCCCGGCCGACAAAGGGCCGATGAACGCTAAGGAACCGAAGGTGTCCACATGCACGGCCGCCAGCTTAGCTAAAGCCTCCTCTGGAAAATTGAGCTCCAAGGCTCGTGCCTTGAAGGCTGCACGACTATCAAGTGAGGACATGTTGCCTCGGGACAAAAGCTGCGCGGAACACAAGGCAGAGCTGCATGTGGCATGAAAGTTGCATAATGTCACTGAAGCTCAGAATTTGCAGAACGCTACCCTGAAGCTCAAAGTTGCAGAAAGCTACAGAGCTCGAGCATGTTGACCAAATACTGCACCCACGCCGGCCAAGGACGGACCTGCATCGCCAGGCGGCTTGGGGTCAGTCCCGATTACCGCCTCGTAGACGACGAGCAGACCGGATACTGTCGTAGTACAGCTTAGCGCGGCTAGGGGAGTACCCCGGTTACCGCGGGCAGCAAAGACTTGATTTGCATGATGTCTAAGGACATGTAAATAGCAGTCCAGGAACTACAAGCGGGGTGCAGCTTGGCTAAGCGCCTCAACGCGGGCTTGGATGAAATCCGAGTACCCGACAGGCGAGCAAAGGGAAGTGAAAGGGCGCAAACTGTTTTAGCTCTCCGCCGGACGGTATCAGCTGCTCTTGTATGTTTGGCTACACCGCTTGCATACGAGCAGGTCAGAGGCAGGAACATTCTGATCCAACTCGCCAAAATTGCGGGTTATGGGTCGGCCACACAAGAACTTGGCCCCTTCGGAAGCCTGTATATGCACCGTCCTGCTGTAAATATGCATCTTGCTGAAAACACTCGAAACCTGCGCCGCCGTGAGAGCAGCATCAAGAGGCACCCCCACAGCTCTGGCCTCGAGATCGTCGACGTCCAGGTCAGAGCCCTCAGCTTCAGAATCCGACACAAAAGGGTCGTGTTCCACCACCTTCTCCTGAAGCTGAGGTCCTTCAGATGCTTGGATCATGACCGCCAATCGCATGACTCGACTGTCATCGGGCTTGAACTGGCCAGCTCGAATCTTCCGCAGAATGTCAGAAAAGATTTTCATGAGACGACAAAGCTCGTCCCGACTGTAGGTGAGTGGCGAGCGGGAAGCGGGATCGAGATGATGTCCGGCAATTCGCCGGTCTTCTAAAGATATGCCACCGAATTTCGCAAGCCAGCTAAGCATGGTAGCCTTTGAGCTGTGGGAAGACACGCGACTAGCAGGGGGCAAATCAATCTGGCTGGCTACCAGGAATTCCCGAAGGTACAAGCTTAGTTCACCAGTCGACATGCGACGTGTGAGCCAGCATTGGGCCGCCTCGCTGAAGGCGGGCAGGGATGGCTTCAGCGAGAGACCGGCATCCTGCCGAGCTTGCATCCAGGCCGGCCCCCAGGCGCTTGTGTACAAGAAACACCCCAAACTGAGGAGCGGCAGCAGAAGGTTCTTTCGGTCGCCTTGGGCAGTCTTGTAAGACACAGAAGCGGCTTCCAGGAGATACACATCGTCGGCACTGCTGCATTCTAGCGAGTCCAGGTACATGGTGTCGGAAAAACGAGCACAGCTGCCAACACAAAACAAAATATGCCCGGCTATGACGCACCAATGAGGATACGGGGACTTCACCACAATGCGCTCTAGTGCACGAATCATGTCAACCGTCAAGGGAGCAGCCTGCACGAGGGGCTTCTTCGTCGCTGCAAGGGCGGCAGCTGCACCTCGAACACGAATGGACACGGGAGAACCTGCGGCAGGCGCAAAACCAAGCAGGGCAGACATGAAGTTCCAGCTCTCAAGGAAAGATTTCCCGGAGGTCGGGGCTCCGTTTGCTTGCAAATGCTTCATATAAGAGTAAAGAGTGGCTTCATCGGCTCGCAACGGGGCACCCAGACCGGAAGCTAAGCAAAACTCCGCAAAACGCCAGTACGAGGCTGTCCGCTTGGCCAGCGTGGCAGTACTCTTGTTCGCGAATGCATCAGTAAACGATTTCTGCAGCTCACTGTCGTCGGACAACAGGGCGGCATCGGCTACTAGATTACGCCCAAAGGATGAGGCAGCAGGCTCCAAAAGTGTCAAAACTTTGATCTTGCGCAAGGCTTCAAAGCGCACTGCATCATCCGACTTGAACAAGGCGGCACACTGAGCTCGCTGCCGTGCAAATTTCTGGGTAGCGTTTGGCAAAATCTCCTGAGAGGCCTGCTGGACTCTACTTCGAACCGCGCTGCTATCAGGCTCCCATGGGGGGTCGGAAAAGTAAACCAGGGGTTCAACAGCAGGCGGGACTCCGAAGACAAAACCGAAAACTCCACGATCCCAGGGCATCACGATGCGCTTGGCACGAAAATCCAAAAATCGGCAGTTGGAGATGACGTCTTCCATGCGACGCTTCTGGCCCCCGGCTGGAGGTGCTGGCTGCATCTCTGAAGCTACGGGTCCTCCACTGGCACAGCAGAGGGCAAGGGTGCCCCGTAATGCAGCCACAAGTAGCGGACCTTTCCGGCTAGATCTCGGAAAAGGGACACAATGCGACTGAGAAGGTTGGTGTCAGCCCACTCTTGCGGCGGAAGCCCCAGCCCCTGCAAGGCGCTCACGCGATCACGACGGAGTGCCTCAAGGCTGGTATGTATCAAACTAATCTGATCCCGAAGGTCCGAAACCGCTACCTGCAAGGCTGCTATCTGCTGATGGTCCCAAACTGCTTGATCAGTCCACCGCTGGACCGTCACAAAGGTCTCAGAGGGCCGAGGGGCTGGCGGAGTCTCTGAGTTCGAATCAGAGTCGCCCATCCGCCGGCTGCTCTCACGGCAGCCAGCTTGCACGAGGCCTAAGGCCACTCCAAATGCCTATAAGCCTGAAAAAGTTTAGCATAGCTCAGCACTAGCATTGTCCATGTCTGCGTACATCATGGACTGCCCTGCAATGTGTGCTAGTGCGAAACGAGCCATGCTTGAGCCAAAATGGCTACATTTGGCTGCCTGTTCAGGTGCAACATGGGATTTCAAACACACACAGTCCGGATCACAAGGGTGCCTCCAGTGGTCTGCGAAGCACCTTTAAACGGCATGAACGTGTGCGGAGTTCGAAACTAAGTTTGGAAAGATTTTGGAATCATTGCTCAGCTAAGGCGGCTGCTATGAAAACAGAAAGACAACTTTGTCGCTTCGCGAAGACGCCATATGTGATGTTCCCTGGATCAATGCGAACACAGACCCTGTTTTTGCGAATCTTTCCGGCCTGCTCAGCATATCTCGGCAAGTGTATGCATAACCAAAGAGGCGCCTGCACCAGGGCATGTATGAAAGGCTGTCTACACCAAGCTGCAAGACAGGAATCCAGGTCCGTTGTTCGTCGTGGCAAAGGAACAGTTATTCCTGCAGAAAGTGTGCCCTGAAGCTCTCGGATGTATCGTCCGGGGCCCTCAATTGCAGTCCTCGCCTCCCAAACTCCTTCGAAGACAGGCGCTCTGGCAAAATCCTGGAGATATATCCAGAATTCATGAGCATCGTTTTGTTGGTGTAGTTGGGGCCATGTCAAGAGTATGTGCGCCATGCAAGCATGCCGGCGATGTATGGTGATGTGCTATTTGATGCCAGGATACGTTGAAAAGCTGCGGAAGCTCGTCCAAAGAGTGTACTCGATTCACCTTGAGCTTTCGCCGCAAGCCACAACCAGACACTGACAACGGAATTCAGATAACAAAGGTTGGTGGGGTTACGCAATGCCAAGGTAGTGACCACTTGAGATATCGACTGAGGGTGTCCGCCAGCGGTGACATCTGGAGTCGCGGGTGATGAACTCGTAGACCCACTAGCTGCAATGCCGCTACCCCTTGGATCCTGGCGAGAGACTGGTACAGTGTTTGCGCCCCTGGCTGCCGCAGCCCCACCTCCGCTACGAAGGTCAGTTGGTGTCCCGCCAGTTCTGCCGCCAGCCTTCTGGTCGCCTGAAATCTGTAGAGGGCTCCAGGCAGCATGCAACTCTGTTGGATGGTTTCGATCAACTTTTCCAACTCCTCCTGCGTGATGCCCTGTCCCTCTATCTTGTCCAGCTGCTCCGTCTCGGCATTCCAGCGTAGGAAGTTCCAGTGTCCCTCCGGTGTTCGCCATTGCTGTCGAACCACCACTGCTTTGAACGCCTCCGTGGTAGTCACCTTCTTGACGCGGTCGAGGAGCTCCGCACATATGCACTGCATTACCGTGACCCGCAAGGACATTGTTGGCTTGGTCTCGCTCTCCATTTTCTGCTTCCAGGCCTGGCTTATCTTGAACAACGCGGGCAGGATGTTTTCCTTCTCGCCTGGCCTGTTCTGGAACGTGAACAGTAAAACAGTGTCTTGGCCCAATCGCATCAACTGTTGCTCGTGCCTCAGAGACAGGCGGACCAGCTCCTTGACCATGTCCTTCTCCAGGTGATATGTGTCGTCCATGAGGCTTGAGGTCTCCTGAAAGAGGGACGTTTTCGGGTGCGGTGCTCCGCGTCCCCTTCCGCGTCCCTTTGTACTCTTCCGGCCCTGTCCTTTGTGGCCTTGCTGGTGTGTCGGAGATGCTGATCTCTTTCCTGTTGATCTCGACGGTGTGGTCTCCGGAGTACATGTGGTGCTGCTCAAGGACGGCAGCATTTCGCCGTACATGGTCTTGAGTTCGTCCATCGGTGTGGATTCCATCCTCAAGCAAAAGATGAACAGACGTATAATGCAGCAGAGCCGCGTTCAACACTGGCATGCAATATTGTGAATGTAATGTTGGCCTGTGCGTCGTAGGCTGGCACCAGCAGCAAGGTGTCGCAGCTTGATTGAGCAAAATGCTATTGTGAACATAGTCAGGTCGGTGTTGCCAGAACCCTTCATGTGCCAAAGCGCAATGTTGCATGAACTCACGCACGTCGGCAGTGGGCACTTTGCATTGAACACATTGGTGTCGAGCTTGTTCACACCACGAGACGTCCTCCAACACATGCATCCAGTTTGCACTTAGGACCAAGGCTGATTCAAGCTCGGATGTATGCGGAAAGAAGTCACTGCTCACTGGTGGATTTAACAGAGGCTCTTTTGCCGCCAATAGTTGCATCTTATGCGCCTTCGATTGTCGGCGTTGGCGCTCTCTGGCAAGTCGTAGCATGTGGCGTCGGTGTCTCTGCGCGTCAAGAGGCCGCATAGTTTGTTCGTCATGCCATAAACGCATCAACAAGCATACTTGCCAAATGGTAGGACATTTAGATGTGTGCGCGACTGCATTACGGACTTGCGCGCCACAGAAGCGACAAGGTGTCACAGCTTGCCTTCGAACCAGTGAGCAATCCTGGTCAACCATAATGCCATAGTCTCGCCAGACAGTAGAGTGGCTGCCTCTGTAATGCAACTTCATGGATGCGTCCACTGATCACAAATTGCGCAATGCGACCTCAAGTGCATGCAAATGGACCTGAGCTGTACAATAGCAGGCCATCCATGTGTGCCCAGGAAAGTGCGCAGGTCTTCATGGTACGCCACAGGGTCCGCTCTGTTGGTCATGTTCCAATCACCCGCCTGTGCTTGCTCGAAGGTCTGGTGGCCTGGAGACGAGGTGTCCTCAATCTCACGTTGCGGGTCCTGGCATTTCAGCCAAAAGGTAGAACAGTGATTGTCCAAGATGTGACCTTGTAACGCCTGCCATGTTTGGAACTCATGTTCACAGTGTCGACATGTGGGCATGTCATCTTTGCTGTGCAGAAAGCGGTCAAAGTTGCGGAGGAGAGGTTCAAGGGGGGCGCCGCGCGACTCGACACGGTGTTTCTTCAGCATTCGCATATCCACGAAGAACAGGAGGCATTGGGGACACATGAACTGAGCAGGCAAAACACCTTTGGATGTAGCGACAGGTTGCAGCCACATCCCGCCCTCCCGAGGGAGTAGTAGTGTACCCTGGTCTGGTGTGGCGTCAGGTGCTTGTCGAATCTTGAAGTTTTGCCAATGTCGAATGGCCTGCTCGAGTTGCAATTGGTTCTGTTGAACCGTATTGATGAGCGCAGTCATGTTCATCATTGGATCTGTACTGCTCGTCAAAGTGGTGGAAAGTGTATGCATCCGCTTTTGTAACAAAAGGTGCGGCTCCTCAAAACCAAGGCGTTTAAAAAGTGCCTCCGTGCTCTCATGTGTGATGTGGACTGGGCTGGATGAAATCGCACGGAGTTGTCTTGCACAGCATGAACGGATCAGCCTAAGCTCCTCCCATCCAACTCCCACGGCGTTCAAACCATGTTGTAGAGAAGCATAGCTGGACACGCTGTTTAATCGACAGAACATGCTTCCCTTGTAGGACTTTTTGTAGTCGCCGACGTTGCGCTTCTGCTTGTCTCAGTCGATAAGCAACTGTGTGTTTCGCTGGATTGTGGTAGCTTAGCATAATGCCGAGGTACTTGATCTGTTGCACGATTGGGATAGACAGAATTCTGCCCTGGGGTGTTGCCGTGACAAAAGTCTTGACCCCCTTCACCGTCCGCGTCCGCGCCTTGAACCATTCCGCTGCCACTCGACCCTTGACTTGAATGAGGAGCGACGATTTCTGGGCATTGACCTTCATGCCAAATGCTTCCAACACGTTGAAAATGGCATCCATGCAGTGCAGCATAAACGTTAAGTCCCGTTCAGAATGGAACGTCCATTGCCCAAGAACATCATCTGCGAAGAGGGTCAATTGGTCTCGAACCCACTCCTCCGGCACATGTTGCCCAATCATTGACATTACGTGGCTTGTGATTGCCACCCATAATGTGGGTGATAGTGTACAACCCTGCCTCAATCCTCTTCCACAATGTACGGTCTCCTTGAGGTCGGCCACCTGTAGATGATACTGGATGGTACTGTGCCATTGAATGATCGTATTGATCAGTTCAGCTGGCATTCCCGTGCGGCAAAGTAACGCCGCTATTCCTATCTGTCGAGTGTCCCGAGCTAACCACGTACCATGGTCCATTCACGTATATGTGCTCCAGGGACCACCCCGTTTCTTGAATGCAAATCACATCATACTGATGTTGCTTCGTTTGCAACCAGGACATCAATTCATCATGTGCATCTGTTGAAAGCATGCCAACATTGTGCGAACAAATGCGTGGCTGCAGGCGGTTCGGGCACAAAGCACATAAGGCAGGGAAAAGTTGAGTGGTAAGTTGAAGAGTATCCCCTTCAAAAGCTTCTTGTCGAAAGGGAGCAACACACCAGACGATTTGAATCATACAACCTCGATGTTGAGTAACACGGACAAGGGTGAGATTGGCAACAAGACCAGCGTACCTTACCCTACAACGAGAAGCTGCTTCACGGACTGACCAAGGGGCAGGCACGTGACGCTGCAAGGTGGACAAGCTTGGAAGGCATCAGCAGCATTTTCAGTGCCATGAACGCTCTGCAGTGGCAGGGCAAGAACAACTTTGATGGTGCAAAGATCAACAAGAAGGCGTTGCGCGACTGACGATGCCAGTCTTTGCACAGGGTCCTCTCCACCTCCGCAAAGAGGAATTAGAGGGTCATTGCCTAGGACCAGCGTCAAGGCCACGGGGGACAAATCCAAGGACAGGGCTTGCGGCAGAGCAAGAGTACGGGCGTACTCAAGCTGCCTTGGGTCGCTGTCAAGGCAATCTTCCTCTGTTGACATGCTCAAGTTGGGCCGTAAGGCAGCGAGTCGTATAGTGTGGCGGCAGGAAAGTGACGTTGCGGAGCAGCCTCAGACCCCCATGAGCCAAAGCACTACTACGCTAGTGTGAGCCAAAAGGCGGCAAGGAGACGTTGCCAACAGCAAAGCCAGCCGTCCTAGCATCAAAGTAGGCTGTGGGAGGCAGAGACCAATCTAAACAGGTGACCTTCGAAGGTGAGGCACTTGTACTTTAGAAGTATCCTCGCATCCTCATGGAATGCTGTTTGGATTTTGGTACATGTGTCCGCAACAAAGCCCTGCTCATCGCAAAGTACGAAAGCCCGACTTTCAAGGTAACCACTCCGTTGCCGCATGTGTTGCACAATTAGTATTTGCAGCATTAGCACCGGCAGCAGTGGATCAATTGTGAGATTGAGAGGGAGCATCCCATCAGGCGGATTGACAATACAGAGGCGCCTGCTAAAGTAAGACCCTACCAGGACCGGATGCGCCTCTACCATGTGCTCAAAGGAGGGGAAGGCAACAGCAATAAAGACCGTGCCAACAGGCCAATCAACAAGAAAGCTGACTAACGGGACAGCGAAGGTCAGTCCCTGGACAACTACTTGGATTTGCACCAGATTGAGATCGAGTCGGAAGGCCATGTTCTCCAGGAGGAGCGGAAGAAGCTCAGCGCCTAGTTGGGTAGATTCGAGGAGGTACCATTCTCCATGTGTGTAGGGTGAACAACACATGGTGTACTTGAGCATGCATCCAAACTCAAGTCCAACTTCAACGAGGACGAAGGTGGCGATTTGGCCAACGAAAGCACAGGTCGCACCAAGACCCTGTTCGTGAAAGGCGCAGGCCGTTTGGGTGGTGAACTGGTACTCCTGCACTCGTGGCGCACCGGTGCCATTCTCAGCTGGGAGGGGCCCAAAGGGGCGTTTAAGAACGCCAGGCCAAAAACCATGATGGGTGGCACGAGCAAGCAGGGTGGGAGGTGACCTTTGGTATGCGAGAAGAGGTGCATGAAGACGGAAGACAGGCAGACAGGGCAGCGAGCTCAACCGAAGAAAGAACACCTCGTAGCTGCCCAGGGTGGTAGTGGCAATTCTGCAAGATGCATGCAATGTTACCGGGAGCGCAATTATATACGCCTGCCCGATGTGGCCAGCAAGTACATTATGCCACGCCACACTCACCGAACCCATAGCGCGCAGAGTTTGTAACCCCCATTGCTGCCACTCAAGACATCCGCATCCATCTATCTCCCTTAACTGGAGGGCAAGTCCCTTGGACCAACAGCGGTGGATAAGCTGGAGAGCAGCCCCAACCAGTTCGGAGGACTTTACATCGGCATCCAAGTGTGCACGAATGGAGACCGTGCCGGCCAGCTGCATAATGCAAAAGGCGATACTGGTCTCCAAAATGCAGAATTTGTTGTCATACGAGAAGAGGCAGGGCGAAGTGTGGATGGAAGAGCCAAGAATCTTCCTAAGATGATCCGGCGCCAAATCCAGACAGAAGGCCATTGCGCGGGTTAAGGGTCAGTGCTCACATAACGAGCGCTTGAGCAAAATAACCGTCACGCATGTGCCAACTATATTCGGATGGGGAGGGGTGGTGATCACAATGTTAGCAGTGATCAAACGACAAAGCAAATAACAGAGGAGCACATAAAGGTACGAGTACCATAAGCGGCAATAAAGCCCACCGAGCACAAAGTACAAGGGGCAACCACACCCTCACTCAGTGGACACATTGGCACATAGCTCCACTGTCTGCGAACAGATGGCCAAAGTGAGGTGGGTCCAGCCAGGGGCATTAAAGCCAATAACGTGGCTCTGTATCTATTGTGTGAGAAGCAACAAGGTATGACTACCACGGCCAAAAGAAGTGATAGGGGAATTGTTCACACTCACACAGTTCACGGGCAATGACTGTTGCTCTTGGCGTTAAGACCTGGAGCAATGCATATACCCTACCCCATCCAGTTTTGTGCCCGATTAAAGCCCCGACAACTCTTGAAGACCACTTGGGAGTCAAAGAAAAGTGCTCTGAAAGTGACTGGGCAAGCGCACGTTCTCCAACGCACGAGATGGCCCGGAGATTTGATGAACTTATTTTCCATTCCATTAGCACGGCAGCGCGAGGTTGAGTGGCAGCGTCTAGCCTTGCAATGAATTCAATGAGAGTCCATGCAAGTAGGAGTTTTTCCTCATCCAGATCTTCGACGATCTCGTGAATGATCTGCGGATTACCGAGGGAGACACCTCATATAAACGATCCTTATGGTACGGGGAAAGGGCTTCGTTCGACTTGCTTTCCTCTAAGAGAGCCACTAGGATCCCTCCCGCTGCAGCAGGGAGGACTGTGGGCTCGAAGTCAGCTGTGCTGGAGTGACCACCAATGGCTTCATGGTAACGCCAAGCCAGGAGGCGGCGTGTGGCGGCAAGCATGTTTGGTTGTGCCCGGGCGTTCACAACTGATCTGAGCCAAAGGTGCCGCCATCACGAAAGAGGGAGGGTGGTTGAAATGAACTACACGCATCACAACGAGGGGGGTGTTACCCACAATCGCCTACGCGGAACAGCTGTAACATCAACGCGTCTCCTTTTATCATCTCTTTGCCTCTCGACCTCTAGTATATCCTGAACTTCCAGGATAAGGCGCTTGGACACCCTGTTGGTGGTTGCCTTTGGGTGCTTTGGGAGAGCGGGGTTATGACACGCGATACCCACAGCATTTAACTCATCAACTGCCGCATTAAATTCACTCTTCGTGGTGGTAACAGCAAAGACATCTTGTAGGCTAGCAAATTCCTGGTTAGGTGTGACCTGTGGATGACATTGCTGCCCCATCTGGATGAGCTGAACCAATGCTTCAGTAGCCCCTTCGATGAAGGGTGAAACTGCGTTTCTATTTTTGACGTACACCCCGTCATGTACCCAAAGCACTGTGCCTGCGCAGTACGGGAGCATTGCAGCGAGCCCTTTTCGCATTACGAAGCTTTCCGCAGCTTCAAGTGCAAAAGTTGCCCAATTCCTGTTGTTGACCCTTGCATCCGGTTGGTAAAACGGGATTCCTTGCTGGATCATAACCTGGAGGGTAGCTTTAGCCTGCACTAAATGTGCAAGAAAACTTGCCAAGGCAGGGGGGATGGCATAAGCAGCAATACTCCCTTCATAAACATGCCGAAGGAATGCATTGCTGTCCATTCCGACAGCTCTTTGCAACAAGTGCTTGGTTTGCACTGTTTGTGCTTTGGGCGCACGTGCAAGGTGACTACTAAAAAGCTCCCTGGCTTCAAGCAACGTTGGGAGGGGTGGATGAGTAGGGCTGTGACATGTAAGGAGGCGCAAAAGCGTATAATGCGCACCTTTCATGTCGATTTCAATTGCGTTCGGCCCAATGGCTAAGAAACGTGTTAGCCTTTTACTCGTTTGCCAGTGCCTTATGGCATAATATCTACCCTGTGGGTGCAATGATGGCCTTCGGTACTGGACCAGCCCTGGCCACGCTGTCTCAAGCTCGGGGGGGGGCTCGATCCGGTTGTAGAGGCAAAACCGCAAAAGCAGTTCCGGATTCCAAAGTGGGGGGGCCTCAAGAGAGATAATTTCAGCTCCGGAATGCAAGTCCTGTATAGCTTGCAGGTGCCATTGCTTGGAAGGTAGCAGAATAAGCGGAAAGGATTCAGTGTTTATTTGCATATGAGGCTGACCCTCACCCGAGTCAAAGAAGACATCTTCATGAAGGGGTGCTTCGTAGCGGAGACTGTTAGCAGCGATTCCTGCCAGGTGGTCAGCGACTTTGTTGCCGACGCGAGGGACGTAAGACCAATGCACTGTAATGGGTGTATGCGTTAATTTTTGCCACATGTTATCAAGTTTTCGCACTAGGTCTTCCCTGTGTAGTCTCAAGGCACCAGCAAAGTGCTTTACAATGTTGATGCAGTCTCCCTGAAGGATAACCTCCCTGATTTGATTGCTAGCAGCAAGAGATAAGGCCTTGTCTAACGTTGCGTCAGCGGCGCATATTTCTGCAAACATAGAGTCTGGACAAGGCTGGAGTGGGATGGCAATCGTTTCAAGAATTACCGGGACTGGTCCGGGCGACCATACGACACCACCCGCACCACCTATACCTTCTTGCACGTGACAGCTGCCGTCAAATTGAGCAACAAGGTGGGTATCTTTGACAGGTTTTAACTCAACAATGAGTGGAGTACCTGCAGGGATCGGCCTTAATGCCGTAACTTTGAGGTGCAAATTGCCGCAATGACACATTTTAGGCCAAAGGGCAATATTAGGGACGCCAAGGGTCTGTTGATACATAGGTGCAAGCAAGTAATGCTGTGCATCTAATGTTGCCAAGACATCTCCTATATTGGCATTCCTGGGGGAGACGGTAATACCTTGGGCGCTTGCTTTAATTAAGGCAGAAAGGGGATGCTTGACCTCGATATGGAGTCCTCCGTCGTTGCAACAAGGCTTGCAGCGTTCCGTGTCAACCCACCATGCCGGTAATGCTTTGGGAAGTAACACCCTCGGGATGGTGTTCCAAAGACGCGACGCGAGCTTGGGTATGTTACTGATGTGTTTTGCCCGTTGCGGTGTCTCACACCATCCAGGGTGCCAGGTACATTGCTGTTCCATGGTATATCTTCTTATGGTCGCAATCCATGCTAATAGGACGGCACAGAATTTCTTGTCAATCCCTCCTTCAATATCGATCTTAGAAAGGGCATTGTGACACAGGGAGTCAAACGAGGCAGTGCCAGCATATCCCAATGTGACTAGTACAATGAAGAGGGAGGCTTTGGTGACCACGCAAGCCGTAAGCCAATGCTCGGTTGTGTTTGCTCCCAGCCCACAGAGCAGGCAGTGGCTTTGGATGAAAGTACACTGGTGCTCATTGGGTATAGCCGCTCTGTAAGTAATAGTTCTAACCGGAGCACCAGGCATTGCCGCACATTGCAAGAGTGGTGCTTGGTTAACATCACAGCAAGGCAGCATGCAGCTGATGGTATGGGCAAGGTCATCAGGGCAGCTTTGGTTGAGATGACAGAGTTTGCAGACTGGCATGCTGCCGAACCCATTGTCATACCGGAGCTCTTTCCCTGTTTGTTTGCGTAGGCAGACTCTACATTGCTCGTCCCTAGAGGCATATTGCCTGTACACAAAATATGCATCGGCTTCTTCCACAATGGCCCATCTAAGTGCGTAGCAACGAGTGACATCAGAAGCTACGTTCTTTGGCGGGAGGTTTAGCGCAAGCAAAATGGCACATAGCTGTCTCTCATGTGCGTGGTTCGCGACTTTTTGTCGAAGATATCCTTGTGCCTGAACACAAGCAGCATTGCGCAAAACTGCTCTAAGCGCAATTTGCGCCTGCTTGAGCTTGCGACTGCCTGAGTGAGGGCTCACTCGAGGTAGCGCAGCAGATAGGGCATCATGGCACTTGCTTTTGAACTGCTCAATGATTGGTGAGTCTCCTAGGGTGACTGATTTCTGAATGGCTTGCCTGGCTTGCACAAGCAACGAATGGTAGAAGGGAAGGTTGGCCGCATGCGCATTTTCAAGGTCATGCAGGATAACGTTTAAAGCCCATTTGCCTCTCCAGCGCAGCAATAGACCAACTTTAGATAAAATGGCGCCTATCTCAGGATCCATTGCCCTAGGCGCTTTGATAAAATCAAAAACGCCCGCCATATGTTTGGCCTGAATCCAGGGACGCCTTAAAATAGTTGAGCTGGCTATAGCTAGTGCTTTGAGCATGTGCCTTTTGGTGAAGGCGTACAATTGCAGAAAAGGGGGCAAGAGGCAATGAAGGCCGTATGGAATTGAATCCTGGCAGGCATTGATGCAGTAAGGGAAAGAGCTTGTTTGTTCCTTCTCAACATATTGCACAAGGCCTTATCAAGGATCAGCATGCGCAAGGAAACATCTGACATTTTCCTTTGTCCAACCCAATGAATTTCATCAATAGACGTTGCTTGCTCCCATTCATATTTTGACACGCGGCCACGCAGGATAAAGCCCAACATTGTTGCAGTCTCAGCAATAATTTTAGACCCCCAAGGCGTCTTGTCGAGGAGAAGGATATCAGCAGTTTTGAAGGGTTTGTTGGTGAGAATAGAAGTTTTGCATTTGCATTTGCAAGGCGATGCAATAATGCAAGCCAACAAAGCCTGGAAATTTTGCTGTTGTGTGCACATGCAAAGCAGCATATCGCGAGACAGGACGTAGCCTTTGCTTCCGCTTACTAAGAGCAGTCCGTATCGCACGTCAAGCCTAGTCAGGGACATCCTCATTGCTTGGTCGAGGCTGTAGATGTTCTGTTGGAGCAGTAAGCACAAGGCTTGATGCAATGAGGGACCTCCAATGGTGAGAGTATTGCTCGGTGGAAGCTGTTTGGACTCAATCCATGCGACACCAAATTGGGCTATGCATGCTCTGACATCCCCAGGGAGAACCTGTAAAGAAATAAACCCTGCTTGGATGCATTGGTGACGGAGAACTTGTAACCCCGCGCTGTGCACTGGTTCGAAAGTTCTTTGTGCCTTTTCCACCCAATGCAGGCCTTTAGAGGCAGCGCTGTTATCGTCCATGTAAGCCGTTAGTCTTATGAAGGAAGAAATGTCGTGCAGCGCCCAAATCAAGGGATCTAAGGCGAGACAGAAAAGGACAACAGAAGTCGCCCTTCCCATAGCAAGGCCTTGATGGATGGAGATAGGCTCGAGTAAGAAACCTTGCACTTTATGCTGGGTGCGCCTCCCAAACATAAGGTGGATAACGTAGGCTTTGATCCAGGCAGGGGCAGCTCTTGCCGCTAAGCACTGTAGTACCCACCAGGGATTCACCCGTTCAAATGCCTTGGCAAAGTCGGAAAGCATGACTGTGTACTGGGCATCCTTGAGCTCCAAGTAGTGTTGCATTTGGGCATAATTTGCCTGTGGTTCTTTGAAGTGATTAAGAAGAGCCTGGGCAGGATGTAGCGAGTCTTTGAAAGACTCAGCGAGGACAGCGTAGATTGCGGAGTCAATGATTCGATCACAAGTATCGGGCATGTCTAGTGGCCTGTAGTTGTCCGCGTACGCACCCTTGTCAGCCTTGGGAATGAAGACTAAGGCCTGAAGCGGATGATCAGCTTGAGACAAGCACATCTCCCACATATGATCCCCAAGTAAGTTGGCAAAGTAACTCGGATTTTGCCTATAAAAGGCATAGGGCACACCATCGGGACCCGGGGAAGAATCCTTGGTGGTAATAATGGCCTTGAAGATGATGCTTTCATCTGGTAAGTCAGCCGGCACGAAGGGGGCCCTTTGCGCATATGGCTGTAGGAGTTTGTCCCACTGGTTATCGTATTGACAAGGGAAGTGGTGCCAAAAGGCTCTTGTTGCCCTTAGTGCAGCATCAAACTGACTCATAGATGTGATCAGCTGGCCATTTTCGCTTCTGACCTGTTGCGAATCGATGATTCGAGGGCAGATCTTCCTGAAGGCCTGCCACTTAATTTTAGACTTATCAACCTGCAAATCTCTTTGAGCAACCAAGGAACGAAGACTTGGTGAGGGGGCAATTTTCAGCTCTGCACCAAGGTGTAGCCGATTAAGCGCTTCTTGGATCCAATGTCTCGGGAGCTCGGCTGAACCATTACCTGACGGCGTGAAAGGGGGTATGGTGATATGCCTGGCTAAAGATGTGACGGTGCTTGCGTTGACACCGACAGTCGCACCAGTGCTCCTGTCCAAGAGGCGTACCAACTTCCTAATTAATGCAACAATTGAGTTTCCAGCTTGGGCACGTAGGTTTGCATGCCACAAGAAACATGTGGCTTTTTGTGCGACTAGCGCGTCTGAAGGGCAGAGTTTTTGACCTTTGTTCTGCTCTTCAATCAAGCGGGCTTTAGTGCAATTGATTAGTTTACGAAGAAGAAGGTGCGAAGGGCTAGTCTCCGCAGCCTCGATGCCAGGCAAGTCAGTAGTCGCAGGTGGAACAGAAAAAGCTGCAGCAGGAACTGTCCGAACAGGTATCGCCGGGACATCTTTGTCAAGCTTATGCTTCGGCCGAAACCGAATTTTTACCAAGTGATGTCCTCCAGTTACTTTTTTGTGCTTCCATGAGACAGAACAGATCTTGGCGGACAAGTACAGCGAGCTCCAAATAAGGTAATGGTCAAGGTGGCTGCAGGTAGAGCCTTGTTCGAAAGTTGGCCCTTTCAGACTTGCATTCAATCATGTCGCCTTGAGCAAGGAGATGTGCATACTCACCCTCCTTCTGCTGATTGACCGCATTGAAGTCCCCCCCAAGGACAATCACATGAGTTGCATCCTTGACAAAAGCACTAAGTGCAAGGAAAAGCTTCCCCCATTGATCAGGGTGCCAATAAACCGACAGGAGCCAGTAGCAGACAGACCGAAATCTGACCAGCACGGCAAGGGCAAAACCAGGCACAAGGTCGACAGTTTCTACTACTTTATAGTCCTGTGGCAAACAGACAGCGACTCCTCCAGAGTGTCCAGATTCCTTCCAAATAGCGAGAGAGGCAATCGTATTTATTCTGGCAGTTGCCTGTCTGAATCGGTGTAAGCAGGCAGCATTCCATTTGGTTTCCTGCAAGAGCACTGGCGTTTGGTGAGCCAACGCACCAATGGTACGAAGCTTGGCAAGACCAATAGTGTCAAAGGTACACAGCGAGGTAACGTTCCAACTAACGACCGCCTGCAGCTTGCACGGCTCCTTAGGGATCGTGTCGAAGTAAGGAACAAGCCTGTCAGCTATAAGATTCAGTGCAAGTTCAAGCTCTTCTGTTGGGAGCTGAAGGTTGATAGCAGCGATTAGGTTAAAAGGTCGGCTGTCATTGGCCATGAGAGCAAGCTTTAGCTCACGTGTTGTGGGATAGGTGAGTGGAAGGTTGTAGGCAAGGAGAATGCTGTTGAGGGATCTGACACGTGCGCGATGTCTACGACAGGCAACATAGGCATTGAGGTGATCAAGGAAGGTCGTAGACCTTGCCTTGATCACCACGTTACGGATCGTCGTCATAGGGGCAGAGGGTCCCGATGGACCCCATAGAAGCAATGGTAGACAGCAGGTTGCCGATCGTAGACATAAATGCGCAATGCCTTTCCTTGGGTGGGAATTGTGGAGGGGATGCTGTTGTGGGTGACAGTCTGTTGATGCACCGTACCTTGCCTATATGTGGTGTAGTGTGCACCTCGTGCATCAATACCAATATACACAGCTTGTCGACACGGTAGAGCAAGTTTAGCAAAGCAAGAGAAGTCGCGCAAGACCTCGCCAAGCCAGGTTTCATTAGAATTGCAATCTGAAGTAAAGACTTTACTGGTATGATTCTCAGTAAAGTATGGGGTTAAGAAGAGCGCAAAGAGTTCCCTTTGCTCAAGGTAAGGGGAACAAAGGATAGTATGGCCGTGCAGGTGTAAGGCAGCTTCATTACCCTCAAATATCAGACAAGGCGTTGGTAGCTGGCTGTTCTCTTGGATTACTTTGTGAAGGAAGGTGCCAGGGCTGGCTCCTCTTCGTTCAATGTCAACGACCTCAAAGATTGATGCTTGGGTAAGCGCATGCACAGTATCACGAGCCTGGGAGGCATTGAGCATTGCTAAGGCACAGTGATCATCTTGTTCGACATATAGGAAGAAGTCGACTGGTGGAGACTTCTTGCCAGCGTTAGCATCTTTCAAGTGCTGCACATGGAGGGTATTTTGCTGTCCCTTTACAAGGAGGAATTGAGGGATGAACTCGTCTCTATGCGCGACAAACTCAAGGTGCAACGCTTTGAGAAAGCTGATCAAGCACCGCCCTTGTGCAGGGAAGTCAAGAAAGTGTAAGGCAAACTTGGCACCGAGATTCGCAGCAGTCTCTCTGCACAAATTAGCCATGACATTGCGTCTCGATCCACACAAAAGCTTTAATTGAGGGTCAACAATTTGCAAGACACGCTGGATGGCCGATGGGATTCCTTTTTCTTGCAGTAAGTCTTGCGTTTGATGGAATCGAGTTTCCGTCACAAAGGAAATTCCTCTAGGGATGCCGGACGCGCTCTCTCTAATGCCTTGGAATTTACCTTGGCCGAAGGTGTACTCCAGAACAACAGGTTTATTGACAGTTAAACCTTGTTTGAGCCAGCCAACCGCATTAAGTTCATCGCATGGAAAAGGCGCATGAAACTTATGCGAAAACTTGTCTTGAAGCTTAACAGCTGTAGTAGCAGCAAGAACTTGTTGGCCATAGCTAAGCCAGTATTGGAGAAACTGTGAGAGGGGAAGCGGTTTCCAATGACTGTCGGGGTTCTCATTCAGTAACTCTCGAAGGGACGTGTATTTGATCGCAGCTTTGAGAGCACCAGGGTAGAAGCAATTCCCAACAATGGAAGCAATACACATATCATTAATGTGTTCTTCCACATCAGCAAGCCAGATATCGAGCTCAGCATCTCTCAACATTTCCTTGTAGTGAGCAACCCTGAAAGGAGGAATGCCATTATCACCTATAAGGAAGGCATTTTCTGCACGGAGAAGTTCGTAGTTAGCTTCCGCAAAGCGATCCATTGCTGCAAGGCTTGGGATGTCCGCTTGAAGAGAAAGCTTCTGAACATCTGTGACAAAGCGCAGGCCAATGGGTCCATCAGGAACAAATTTTTCCCATTGTAGATTTGGAACCCCATTGGAGGTATTAGCCGCTTGTGAGAATTGCCTCTGGAAAGCTTCAGCTCCGCCGAAGCTGGGTACATGGTAAAGAAGGGCAGAGGGGTGGTAAAAGTATGCAGCCAATCGAAGCCCTCTCTCGCGATCAAAGCGTTTGGGACGGAGCCAAGGCTTTAGCTTTTCGCCGGGGGGTTTTATTCCGCACATGTGTTCCGCAACAGGACGCCATCCTTGGAACCACGGCGTGGGGCGGTTGCTGAGGGTGCCAATTTGCCCATATCTAGTGAAGAATTTCCTTTTCCTTTCAACATGGCCGAATGTAGCTCCAGCAATGTGATGGCAGCAACAATCACGTATTCCGAAGATCTGCTGAATGAAGTCCTGGTGTATGGGCTTCATAGACCCAGCATTTTCAAGGAAGATATGCACGCACTGAAGGATACTGGGTTCAATGCTCTGGAATGCAAGCAAAATTGCGTATAAGACAAGCATGTGTTGCGAGCGGTCTCCCAGAAGTCCTAATCCACCTGAACTGGACCCTGCAACAGTGAGATCTTGGCAGGGGGAACCGGCGGGAATGATGATGGCTGTTTTTTGTGGATGAATCCTTCCCAGGAAAGACAAACATTCACGCAGCAATCGGTAATCCTCTTTAAGCAGGGTCCAAACGTCATCGATTGCGATCGATGGCACACGGTGCGAGTCAAGAGCCCACCTTTGGCTTTTGTCATAGTCATACTTGTGGCATATGAGGGCGCGAAGGACGCTGTCACTTTCTGCACTCACAGCCGCAACTGGTTGTTGCTTGAGGCATTCAACGGTGACAGCACGTGATATTCCGCATCCATCAAAAAGCGATAAGATGATGTAACGTTCAACACCAAGTGCGACCTGTATGCAGTCTTCCGACGAGACAGCATTACTTTGATTATTCCTGCTTCCAATTTTACCGTCTTTTCTCTTGGAGACAGGCTTGGCATTGTTAAGCTTATCGAGGCTTTTCTTGACTCTTCGCATCTGAGAATTAGAGCTTAAGTCAGACTTGGCTTTAAGGGGCTGGCTGCCCCTATCAGAGTCATTCTTCTCAGAGTTCAGCACAGTTTGAACTTCATGTTGTTGCGGTCTCTGTTCCTCATCGGAATCAGTAGCAATGGAGTGCACTTCAGGAAGAGATGCATTATCAAGTTGTGTTGCCAAAGCAGTACTAGGGTCGGGTTGGAGACTGACACTGGCTTGGTGTTCTGACTCCTCATCGAATTTGCCCTTTTGGGCGAGAGTAAATTCAGTACCGCTTTGACATTCCTGTGCTTGTGGCAGAAGATGGGCACAGGGCGGACTAGGCAAGCCAAAATCATCCTCTGAAGTGATGGTCATATAGGTTGCAGAAGGGACAGGGCTGCCCCAACTAGCAACCTTCGTTATTTTAGCTTGCTCAATAGTGTGTGCTTCACTACTGATATGCTGTTCTGCGTTTTCACTGGGATCAGCATGATGCCAGATAATCTCATTAAAAGAGTTAATGAGAGCAGTGGCGGGGTAGAGCTGATTGACACAAACACTTCTGATGAAGATGGTTTCAATGTAGTGCTCAGCCTTAGTCAATAATGCCCACAAATTTTCTTTACGGACTCCATAGATTGAGTCATAAAGAAGAATTGAGTCTCCTGCTTGTTCTTTGGCATGGTGTAGCACTAAGTAGTGCTTAGCACTAGGATCATGCAGAACGAGTGCAACGACAATATATGCCTGCTGCATGACTGATACCGTACTGCCAAGAAAGCTTTGAATATCAGGCACGCAATCGCAAGGTCAGCAAGTTGACCTAGATCAGCAAGGATACTGATCTGATCAGAGGAGTCCTGTTCAGAATGCAACGGTAGAGCAAGAATGGGCTGCGGCTGCTGGCACATGGAGCACTTGCAATGGATCTGGACAAGCATGGTGTATTGCTCCTTGGCCGGAATAGCCCAAATGGCCTTACTATACACCTCAGTAAAGCTCTGAAGCTCCAATGGTGTAGCACTTGCCAATTGAAGATAGGTCAGACCAAGTATGTGTGCAAGCTTTGCTCGAGCGGCCTCACGAATATTATATCCAACCGCAGCAAGGACAAGAGCTGCTTGTTTAGGAAAGGGGGCGTAATGCTGGCATTGCTCTTTGCTCCATTGAGCACACGAGATGACTCGATCAAAGAACAAGCGGCGTTCAACAGCGTAGCTGCGCTGTTTACAGCTACCGTGTACCGCCCCCTTGCCAGACTACCCAAACCTGCCGGATTGGCGCGAGTTTTTTGATGAGGCAGGACTCACACGGTAGAATGACTACACAGGTTCGCACACGGTCTCCCCCTGCAGTGCAAGTATCAGGCCGCGCGCAGCGCGGAGCTCGGAGCAGTTAAGGCCCCCAAGGCTGCTTGACGGTCCGCAGCCAACCGCGCGTCAAGTATGAGAGAGTCAAGGGGCCTTAACTCAGAGCCCCGCGCAGCGGCCGATTTTTTGGAGAGCACTTTAAGCAGGTTTACCCCGTGACTACACCTGATGCGGGACCCACAGCAAAGTGTTCGTCGTGAGTAAGGCTTAAGCCTCCTCTGTGGGCTGCTCTTCCGACTGTACATCGAGCCAGATAAGCAGACACCCGAAAGAGCCTTAGCTGCAACTGCCAGTAAGCAGCTGCTCCCTAAACTCTGGCGGCTCCTGCCAGTAAGCAGTTACCCCAGAAGATCAGGGACTAAAGCTCTCTTGCCGGCCCGGAAAGATAGCAGAGGGTCGAAGGCACCAAAAAGGCCTCGCCTTGCTAATGCTCTCCAGGCGGCCAGCAAGCAAACGGGCCACTGCTAACTGACCGGCCAGGGACGCAGTCTGTAGCGACGTCTGGGGGCACTGCTCATCTCCGGGAGACCGTTTTCCCCGGCCTCGCCCCTCACTGTTAGCCACCCAGTGAGCACAGATCCCTGTCAGGTCTGTGACAAAACTGCTGCTCACCACGGGCCCCAAAAGGAGCGCAGGGTGTAGCATCAGCCGGCCGCCAAGGAGAAGCTGCAGTAACAGCCCCCCCCAAACCTGCCCCTGCCAGTAGGCCAAACCACCCAGCAAGGAAGCAGGCCACAAACGCGATAGGCTTCACTACCTTAAACCCACCCGTGGGACGTGCAAATGGTGAGTACACCAAAAGCATTCATTTCCCACGACGGCAACCAAAAGGGACGTGCAGAGCATTCATTTCCCTTAAGGCCACCGACCCTGTCAGTAAACAGGGCGGGGTAAAGAGCAGATCAGCCCAAAGCGCTCGTGAGCAGCAAGCCGAAGCAACGCAGACACTGCAAGCTGAAGCAGTGCGGCCCCACACTCTGGTCATTTCCTCCCAGAGACGTATAAGGCCCAGAGTTGCGGACTAGACAACTGCGAGGGTTTTCTGCCGCCTAGGTGCAGCAACTCCCCTCCAACTGTGCCCTTCTACCGGTTTCCCCACCCAAGATCTGTGGCTACAGGTAAGGCACACCCGGCAAACCTTACCTGGGGTCAAGGGGCCTGCGATTGCACAGCCGCACCCACCCTTGCGGGTGGACAGTTGCCTCTTGCCCGGCGCCAACCAGGCAGCAGCAACAGGGCAATAAAGGCCAGCAATGCGCCTTTGCACTTCTTCTTGAACGTTGGCCGGGACTTCCGCCTGAAACCTTAAAACAGTATTACGTCTTCTAGCAATCTCAACTTTTTCCTTGCTACTCTCAATATTTCTTTTACCAATCCCACCTTCTTGACTCAACTGTGCAGAGGCAGGATTTTCCGGTAACATGTTGGCAGCCGCATCATCACCTTTAACAGCAGGAGGCTTTCCATGAAGCAAAGTCGGGCACTGGGCAGTATCCGATTGCTCCATGGCAACCTTGCTTGACTTCTCACACATCTGGCTTTGTTCGGCTTATTGGCTGCGGTAGCCTTAAGTCTATCATCAGTGCGGATGTTAAAAGCATAGATGACGCTAGTATTAATCCCTATCAACTTGATGATATCACATGAGTGACATCGTGGCATGAATAGAAGCGCGCCCTGGTGTAGGGAGATGAGAACATTGTTACTCGCAGAAGATCCCGGATGACAAGCGAGATGTTGACCATTCTTGAGAACTAGCGGGATCTCTAGTTCAGTCTTACCAGTAATGCGGACAAGCAAATACTGGATAGATCCCATTTCAGCAGTAAAGTCTTCATCCTCCTGGGAAGCCTTAGGAAGGTTTTCTGGCACTCTCCAACCTTGAAAGGCTTCATTTTGGCTGAGAAATGTCTGGACACTCTGCAGCTTCACTAGTTCCGGAACATCCTCACATTTACCAGTCATAACAACATAAGGCGCCTGTCTGTCGATGATCAGGAAATGTGTTTCAAGGTCATCCTTGTGCCAAATTGTACTAGCAATTCGTTGCTTGGATAAGGGGTGATACTCATCCCTTGCTCTTACATGGATCAATCTTCCTTGCCCAATCTTATCGCTCCCAGAGTGGCAATTCAAAAAATGTTCTCTAGGGTTCTCGGAAATGTGATTAATGGGCTTATTGCTCCATCTTGGGGCATCAACAACCTCTTGCAGCAATTGCACTTCAGTTCTTCCACAAGGAAGGTCGAAATATTGACATTGGGTGAGCGCATCGGCAGCGGCGACAGTGGCAGTTACATGGACAGCAGGTATGACAACATCAGTGCCAGCTAATACATGTACGATTCCTCTGTACTGCACCGGAATTTTGATGTACTCGAGATCCTGAATAATGTCTTGCATGTCCCCGGTGCAATTGTGAAAGGTGATCTGTAGCGAGACCTCTGTAGAGTTGAAAGGTTGAGTCACCTTCCAAGCAAAGATTTCCTGTGAGTTCTTCACATTGCAAATGTGAAATCTTGCGGCATGCAACGCGAGGCTGTCAGGGATGGTAAGCTGCTTTTGCCGAAGACCCAGGATAGCCTTCTGAAGCTGATAGGGGTCCGCAAAGATTCTCAGATACTTTCCCGGGGCAGTGTGGAACGCATTCATAAGCCTGTGCTGATTGAGAATGCAATGCACTTGAAAGGCTTCATCCTTAGTTCGGGCAGAGTTGATAGTATACGGGAGGTCAACGAAGTTGACACTATTGCCCGGCATCCCTTCAAGAGGCGCAAAGCGATACCAGACCTGGAGCTCAATTTGTGATTTGCCTTCAGTTTGTTTGAGCACCTTATCATACATCTCTTCAACCTTCAGCATAAGCGCTTGAAGTTGACTAACGCTGATCTTAGGCGCTCTGAGGCAAACAACACATCGATTCTCCTGATCAGTTAACGCAACGATGGGCTGCTGCGGCTTCCTAATGTGAGCTAATCCAAAGTCTCGACTGAGGTGTTTAACTTCCTCGTCAAATATTCCAACAGTGCCAGCGATGATGACTTCAGTATTGGCGGCTTCTTGCTTCATAGAAGGCGTTATGGCAATGTAGTAGCAAGTGTGATGGACAGGGTAGCTGCTGGGAATGTAAGTGACCAAGTATACAAATTCCCGTTTGCCCTGCACTTCAATGGCACCAATAACCGTCAAGCTGTGGATTTGACGAAGGAAGTCTTCATCATAACTCCTGAAGAGTACACATGGGATGTCCGATATGGAAAGTGAGCTGTGCAAATTGCTCACGATCGTTATACTCGTCTGTTGTGTAAGACCCTTCCTTAGATTATGAAGGAAATTCTTACTAGGGTTGACGAGTAAGATAGATTGGAGCTCTGAGCCCTGCACTTGGCGCAATTCTTGCATAGTTTGTGTAGACAAGATACATCCATCTCTAAGATACTCCAACAAATGTGTTGATGGTGTTCTGGCAAAGAGAGCATCATACTCAGTGAGATGACCCAACATAAAGTCGGCAAGACACTGAAATGCGCTTCCATCGATGTTGCTAATTCGATCTTGCGACATGGTGCAGATACCTTACGCCGAAGCTATCCGTACTGCACAATGCGCAAGACAAATTTGCCAAAAGGTACTAGTGAGGTAAAGAGGCTCCAACCCTGAGGAAGTTTGCAAGAGAGAGAACGTGCGTTCACACTCAACAACTTAACAAGGAAGGAAACAGGCGCTCCCAACTTTAATAAAGCCAGGGAACACAAAGTTAAAGGTAAGAGAAAGAGAACGGGCGTTCTCAATCTCAGCAAGTTGCAAGAAAGAGAAGCGTTAGAGAAAGAGAACGGGCGCCGTCTCAAAGAGAAACGTTAGAGAAAGAGAACGGGCGTTCTCAGTCTTACTAGTAAAGCAAGAAAGAGAAACAAAGAGAAAGAGAACGGGCGTTCTCAGTCTCAACTAGCTAGAGAAAGGTGGCAGGACAACTGAGGGCTCAGTTGACGCAAGTTTCGAGCGCTCAACCCACAAAGACTCAAGGAGAGCCAATGCAGCTTGCAAAGTGTTGAACACAGCAAACACAGCACCAAGCACACCTACCTCTCTCTTAAGTAGACACCTTTTACCCTCTCTGAAAGCTATTCACAGCCAGAGTGAATCATATCGAATTCCTGCACTTCTGACGCTAAAAAAACCAATTTCGAAACAGAGATGGAGCAGCAAGGCCACAGACCCAAAACAAATTTGCCCTATAGGCCAAAAAAAGTGTTCGCAGTAAGAATCGTCCAGAAATGCCTTCCTGGAGCTTCGGGGTTCTTCGGGCTTCGCCCTTCGTTTTCATTCCGAAGCTCCTAGACAAGTCATTTTTCTGACCTTTTAGGGCAAATTTGTTTTGAGTCTACTTTTTTTGGCCTATAGGGCAAATTTGTTTTGGGTCTGTGGCCTTGCTGCTCCATCTCTATTTCGAAATTGGTTTTTTTAGCGTCAGAAGTGCAGGAATTCGATATGATTCACTCTGGCTGTAAATAGCTTTCAGAGAGGGTAAAAGGTGTCTACTTAAGAGAGTCTGGCCGTGCCGACCTGTTATGTTTTTTCACATCGAAAGTAAAAATGACAGAAATGACAAGATAATGACAAGCCCCCGCCCCGAAACGCAGCCAGAATGACAGAAATAACAGAAATGACAGAAATGACAAATGACATTTCTCAGAAAAAGGAAACGCAAGGTGCTCTGCTGCACATCAAAAGTGAGTTGAACTGACAGAACAGAAACATGTTCGAGCTGACATTGGATAGGCAGGAAAGCATGCGCGATATTTTTTAAAAAAGAAATTGAAGTTGTCATTTTGTTATTTCCGTCATTTCCGTCATTTCTGTCACTGAGAGCTTGCATTGGACACCGCCTCTAAAATGATAGAAATGACGACATTTCTCAGAAAAACAAAATCCACGCATGCTCTGCTGCACAACAGCCCCTTGGTAGGTCTCAGCCCTCAAAGGCCCTTCACTGCCCTCAGCCCTTAACGGCCCGTCACTGCCCAGAGACCTCTTAGAAATCCTTGATGCCCAGGGACCTTAGAGGCCCCGCACTCCTCAGCCTAGAGGCCCTTCAATGCCTAGGCCCTTCACTTCCGGCCTTCGCTACCCTTAAGACGCCCTTAAAGGCCCTCAGCCAGCCGTCACTGCCCAGAGACCTCTTAGAAATCCTTGATGCCCGGGGACCCAAGAGGCCTCAAAATTTTGGAGGTTTGATGCAACTGTCAAGTGTTTTGCGCCTCACAAAGGCTGTGGGTCTTCTACAGTGCAAAATTTGACACAGTTGACAAAATGGACACACTTGATGCTCTGGCAGTGAAGGCCTCTAAGGACTTGGCGCGGACTCGGCGCGACTTGGCTCGGCGCGACTTGGCTCGGCGAGGTCCTCTGGCGCGAGTTTGTCAGTTCTGTCATTTCCGTCACAACCGTCATTTCCGTCATTTCCGTCACCCCGGTTGGCCCTGTCACTCCCGTCATTTCCGTCATTTTCGTCACTTTCCAAGTTTTGGGGTTCGCCAGGCTGTCAGGAGCACGGGGCCTACCAGGGACTAGCAAGGGGCAGTGAAGGGCCTTGAAGGGCCTAGCTGAGGGCAGTGAAGGGCCTTTAAGGAACTCTGAGCTGAGCAGTGAAGGGCAGTGAGGGGCCTCTAATGCAGTTGAGGGGCTTTAAGGTTTTTCGGACCCCTAGTGGAAGGATGGAAGGCAGTGAGGGGCGTAAGGGTCCCTGCTGGAAGGTTTGGGGGCAGTGAGGGATCCTCTAAGGGTCCGCCGCCGCCAGGACAGCCGTCAATTCTGTCAACTCCGTCAATTCTGTCAATTCCGCGTTGTGGCATTTCTGCGGAATCCCGCAAATGACATGCCTTCAGTTTTTGCAAGTTTTGCCGTCCGTCAACTCCGCAAGGTCTGTCAAATCTGTCAATTCTGTCAATCTGTCACATCGCTGGCTGTGAGTCTTCCAACAGACAACAGTTGACAAAATTGACAAAATTGGCGCATCAAAAATTTCTTGAGGCATTGCGGCGCATTCTTCTCTCTTGGCCAAAAGCTGTGCCGCTGCGCCAGCCGTGCCGCTGTGCCAGCCGTGCCGCTTGTGCAAGGGCATGCGCCGGATTTTCCCACAGAAAAAAATAGCCTTGTCATTTTTGTCATTTCTGTCATTTCTATCATTCTTGTCATTTTGTCATTTTGTTTGGAATCACATTTGATTGTCAAGAGGGTGTGGTCTGCAAGGGCACGCGCCGGAATTTTCCCACAAAATCGTCCTGTCATGTCTGTCATTCTTGTCATTCTGTCATTCTGTTTGGAATCATATTTGATTGTCAAGAGAGCGTGGTCTGCAAGGGCATGCGCCGGAATTTTCCCACAGAAAAAAATCAGCCCAGCGAGAAGTGCTGTTGGGCCCCCACCTCCAGCCCAGAAAGTGTTCCGCTGCCATCCTACCCCCGTGAAGCTCCTGCCACCGCTAGCCCTCCAGCAGCCCCCACGCTAGCCGCCACAGGTAGCACTGCCTCGCTGCTGCAGCTGCAGAGCCGATGGTGGCCAAGGTGCCTCCTCCCTCCACGGCTGCCGCAACTTCAGCGCCCGAAGCAGCTGCTTCAGCAGCACTGGCGAAGCCCTCGGCTTCCGCCTCGGCCCTTGCGTGAAGGCTTCAATGTCCTGCGCGCGCACTGGCGTTCGATTTCTGCAGCCCTTTGACCTGCCCGCTGCAGCAGGGGCTCCACCTCACTGGGCCTGCCAACGATTTGGGGCAGCGCCGCCTCGTCTGGTGGTGGGGCTGGGCCTTCTGGAGTTCTGGGAATGCGAAGGGTTTTGTCGAGCCACCGGCGACCCTGGTGCATGTGGCGGTACAAGTCCCCTGAATGCGCTGCTATGGCAGAAGCCGAGCCCACCGCACCTGCTGCTGCACCTGCAATCGCTTCGGCCCTTTGCAGGCCGCCAAGCATTCTGTCCGACAGGCTCGGACGTGTCTGGGGGTGTTAGACCATCGTTCCTTAAAGCTTGTCCAGCGCCAACCCCCCCTCCTAAACCCTCTTCAGCAACCCCCCTCGCACCCTGGAGTCAGCCTGGCAGGAGAGGGGAGGCTTCGACGTCAAACCCGTCAATCCCGTCAATTCTGTCAAGCCTCCTCCCCCCCCCCCTCTCAAAAGAAAACAAAGCATAATTTGACAAAATTGACCGTTCTGACGTCAAATCACTCGGAACTCTGGGCCCAGTACTCAGGCACCCGACTCGAGACAGGCCCTCAGTGGCGAGAAAACGTGGAGTCTCTTGCATGCATGAGCCTTGGCAGGACAGACAAACCCATTTTGCCACGGTTTGAAGGGGCGTGGCAAAAATAGACTAGACTTGAGTGTGTTCTGAGATGCGGCATGTGGAGTGCTGTGGCGCACTCCAGAGTCATGGTGCACAAAAGGGAGACGACCCTTGCCGCACTCACAGAAGAACCCCCATACCCCCTAAACCCTGTGCCCCAAACTAGAACACCCTTGCAGCACTGTGGAGCCCCGGGCAGTCGCAGAAGAAGTCGCTTCCCACGCTGGACTTGGGAGGAGGGTGGGGGCTTAGGGCTAGGGGAGGGGGCTACCACGGCAAGGGTTGCGCAACTGCGTGGTCGCCCGCTCTTCTCTCTCTCTGACATGCACTTGCAGACGAACCCCATGCCCTCCTAGACCCGAAGCCCTAAACCCTATACAACCCCCCTTGCAGCACCGACTGAAGCCCGGGGCAGTCGATGAAGAAGTCGATCACCGCGACGCACCTGAGGAGGGGAGGTTATAAGACGACCTACAGAGGGGAGGGGACTACCGGGGCAAGGGCTTCAAGAGCAGGACAGCGGAGTGCCTGCTGTGCCTATGTCCCTTGGAGAAGGGCGCGGCGCGGGCCGCAAAAATCATGAAAACCAAGCAAACCGTGCAAAAGCAGACAAGTCATGCATAAATCAAGCAAGCCATGAAAAACAAAACGCGCACCGCGTCAAAAACTTCGAAAACGTCGAAAACGTCAAAAATGTCAAAAGTTGTATTTTAGAAGGCCTAGAGCCAGCAACACGACCGACTTGACGGAATTGATGGAATTGACGGGGTCGACGGGCCAATTGGGGGTGACATATTTGACGGAGTTGACGGAATTGACGGGGGTAGTGCCCTCTGCGCTGTTTCGCTTCACAAATAACAGAGTGACGAAAATGACAGACATGACAGAAATGACGAAAATGACGGAATTTGACGTGCAAATGGGCATGCAAAATGACAAAATGACGGAAATGACGGAAATGACGGAAATAACGGAAATGACAGAAATGACGGCTGTCGTTTTATGGCCAACGAAAAGACGACAAGCAGAGCGACGAGCACGATGAGCAAGATAGCTGGACGTTTGACGTGCAGCAAACCATGGGTAAGCACGGACTCATCCAGAGGGAGGGTTTCTAGCAAACCGTGGCACGGAGGCGGCGAGCATTGATGAACAAGAGGGTGCGGACTGGCGGATTGGCGTGCAACTCAGGACCTGGGCAAAAAGCCGGCGTTCGACAAGTCCAGCCTTCCGGCCTTGGGCACGAAGGGCTGCGAGGGATGCACGAGATCGCAATCGACGGGCCTTGGCAGAGAATCGAGAGACCATTGCTGGACATCACAAGACCACTTGACGTGAGGCTCAACATGCTTGTAACGCATTTTCTCTTCAAGGAGGACGCTCCATGCTGGCAGGCCTTATGCAGTCACCTCCTTTGGCGCCTGCTCAGGCGCTTCCGCCAGGGGCCTTCTCTGCCTCATCCACCGGCCCCACCATCTGCAGACTAGGAGTTTGCTGAGTTGCCTGTTGCTCCAAGAGTTTCTTCTGAGCCCTCTCGCGCCGCATCGCTGAAAGGCACCCATAAATCAGGGCAACACAAATCCCACCCCCCATGGCAGCAATGCTGGAGAGGAGAAGCTGCTGCGCCAAGGAACTTCGACCCCAGTGCGCATCGTTGGATAACATGCAGCTGGTACAGCAAGTCATCATGCAGGCAGCCGCCAACAAAGCAATCTCAAGACGATTCCACAGCTTGGACTGGTAGGGGTGGATCAAGCCATAGAGGAACAGAGCCGACAATAGCACAATGCTCAAGAATAGCATTTGCAACGAAGGGGAGTACGTGACAGGAAAAGCAGCCGAGATCATCTTCAGTGAGGTCTTGCGGATCAGCCGCTCACCTTCCCATAAGCTAAGCCTCTTCTTGTAGGGCCGTGTGAAAAAGATGACATGCTTAGGCGGTATCTCATCTGTAGTTTTCGGCCTGTGGTAGATCAAGGACATCCACAGGCTTGACACCCCTATGACCATGACAATGATGGCCAAAAACACAAGCAACAGCATGCGAGAACCAGAACCATCTGGCAAGTACGGGCATCGAAGGCCATAAACACTGTGCGTTCCCTCCGCCTCGACACGATAGCAAACTCCATACTTGCTCCAGGCAGCCATGACATCCGGGAAGAAACAATTGATCCCAACGAGCAGTGCAACCTTATGACTTCGCAGCACCGCACAAGCTGCAATGAGAAGGGCTGGAAAAGCGCCACTCAGCAGCTGTACCCGCCACAAATCTGGTCTCCAACCCAAAGCAGCGATCGTGCACTCCGTCGAGTGGCTGACACCACCACTGGAGCTAGCAGTAACATCTGCAACGTTCTCCGCGAAGCTTACAAGCAAGGACTCAAAGACACTGGTGGCTGTAGCAGTTTGCATAGCTGCTGCAAGAACTGTAGCCGTCACAGTGCCAAATGACATGAGCTGATTCATCAAAACACTGCTGAGCTTCACCTCATCCGTGGCACTCAGGACATCCTTCGCCTGAGGGAATGCAAAGGTTGAAAACCTTCAGACTTTGTATCAATGTGTGCAACTAGATATTTTAACGTCTGAAGGCACAGTTCTTGCAAGTGCCGCGCCTGCAACCCGAAGATTACAGTACTCTTAACAGCCAGCATCAGCCAATGCTTTGCTTTCTGCAAAGATGAATCGCACTTGGCGCACACCAGCACACTACCATCGGAGCGCCTTGGATTCCAAGAGCATCAACCCAAGACCCATACCACCCATGCAACTTGGATGAACTTGGATGCAACCTTCCATATCTGTCCTTTCATCATCTAAGGCACGCATAGCCATCTGCGCAGTCAGCGCAGCCTGGGCCTGCTTTGCAATTTGCAAACCATTCTGAGCCACAACAACAACCAAACATGCGACATCGTGCGATGTATGTGACAGCTAAACTTGCAAACGGCACAAAAGAAGGCTGTGGCTACTACTACTGCTGCTACTGCTACTACTCATCCTGTTAGGAATGAGCATTTTCATGCAAAAGCCTTTCAAGACGCCAGGCCTTGATGCCCAGGCAAGCACAAAGGCTCCGAAACATCACCCCCTGTGCAGGCAGAAGGGTTCGGACAGTGCAGGGAATGGCTCACATTCGACAGGTTGACCATGAATCCATTGCGCATGATCAGCTGGTTCACGATGCACTTCTCAGCCTCCTTGGGGCAACTCATGCAAGGTCCCCGGCCGGAAATATCCAGCTGAACTGTGTCTCCAGGACATCTCCTACACTCCAGGGACTTGTCCGTGACAAAGCGGCCACTTCGTGCGGAGCACTGTACTCCTGCCACCTTCAAAGCCGTCTGGCTCTGGCTTTTTAGGCTGCATTCCGACATCCTACGACAATCCAAAAACTCTTTCAAATCCAGACTTTTGGCGTCCACGCTGAAAATCCCAGCTTCAGTGCTGTCCTGCAACTGGAACCTTTGAACAGACATGTCACCGTCAACCTGCAAGGTGTGGCCACCAATAAAGTGAGCTTCCCCAAGCTCGAGGCTGGAATGCGAATGCAATGCTCCACTGCGAGAACTTTCGTCAGCAAAGCAGGTCTCGAATTGTACTGGAGACCGAATCACGGAATGTTGGGCCAGAAAGATTCCCCCCCCACCCCTGCCGGCTTTACATGTCTTGAAGCTAATGCGCTTCGCTCCGGCAATGTTCAAATTGCCAACGGAAACACAACCTCCCCGACTGCCAGCACTGCAGTCTTCGAAGCTCATAATAGTATCACGGGCTGTCCACTTGCCGTCGACACGCAAGCCTCCGCCAGCAGCACCTTCCGACTGCGCATTGCAGCTTAAAAAGCTTAACTTTCCACCGGCCATATCTGCATTTTGGATGATGGCACAACCTCCACCTTTGCTGGCCTTGCACTGTGTCAGTGAAAAGTCAGCATCTTTCGTGATCAATTTACTGCGAATCTGCAAGCCACCTCCAGAACCTTGCATGGCTCTGCATTGCTCTAGCTTGACTTTGCTCCTCCAACCAGTAACCTGCGCAAAGCCCATGGCAGCGCAGCCACCGTTGCCAGTGACGGCACAGTCCTTGATGGTCACCAAGCTGTCCTCACTTGTCCACCTCCCACGCAGAAGCAGGCCTCCGCCATCTCCCTCTTCAACCCGGCATCTTCCCAAAGTAACTTCCCCCTGGGAGGCCTGGAAGTGCTTCACGTCAATGCAGCCTCCTCCTTTTCCCGCAGAGCCATCGGTGACTGACAGGAGGCCGTTCTTCATGACAAGCGAATCTTCCACACGGAGCCCTCCGCCATGACCTGACACTGCGGAGCACTGATCGAACTTCAACGAAGAATCTGTGAGCTCCGCTTCCTTCGAGAAAAAACAACCGCCACTGACACCCGACCTGCAATCCTGGAAGGTGGCAGAGGTTTTTCTGCTGTTCCAAGAGCCCTGCAACATCAATCCTCCACCATTTCCATGTCCCGCGTGGCAAATGCTGAATGTCATCTGGCCCCCACTGAAATCTGCATCCTTCGACCAAGCGCAACCTCCTCCCTCCTGCGCAGTTCCCTCGGAAACCGACATGGTCAAATCCCGGCCGATCATCAAGCCCCTAACATGCAGGCCTCCTCCAAATCCACGCTTCGAAGTGCATGCGGTGAAGTTGAAGATGCTCCCGGGACCCGCAACATCCACAGTTCCCACGGAGGCACATCCTCCACTGCTGCGGGCTGTGCAGTCTCGAGCTTGGAATACAGCGTTGCTCGACTGCCACCTGCCATCAAGGTAGAGGCCTCCGCCGAACTCCCTTGAATCACAGTCTGAGATGCTGACATGGGCATGTCCAGCGAGTCTCAGTTCGCCAAGAGCCGCTCCGCCCCCGCTGCGCGACGCTGAACAGTTGGCAACAAGGAGCTCGGCATTTTCATCGGCAAGGAGCGTCCCATTGACAAGCAAACCGCCCCCGCCACCAAACGTTGCGTGGCAGCGCTCTACCCGGAGAAACCCTCCGTGAACGCTTAAGTTTCCCTTCACTACATCAAGGGCGATGCCCCCACCACCTTGCTTCGCAGAGCTGTCACGGATGCTTACTTTTGCATTCTTGAGCGTCAAACCGCGAAGTCTAAAGCCGCCTCCTTGCTTTTTGGCGTGAACGTTGTCCACGACCATGGTGAGGCCACTCAAAAGCAAACCTCCTCCATTCAAACCTGCCCCAAAGTCTGCTGAAGAGTCCTTAATGATGACTTGACCAGTTCCGCCTCCCTGCCAAGTTGTCTGGCTGTCACCCCGCATCGATACACCTCCTCCGCCGCACTCCTCAAGTTCTAGCTTCCCTGATGTTTGAATATCGGGATCCTTGGAAGTGAAAGCCATGCAGCCACCAGGACCCGCACGGGCGTGCGCAGTGCACCTGACCATACTAATTGTGCCGGCAGTTTGCTTGAGACCACGAAGCACACGCAGGCAACCGCCATCATAAAGGGCCTCGCAGCGCGAAAGTTGAAGATGCCCACCCGCTTGTTTAATTTCCCCAACTTCTGCACATCCGAAAGGATCGCAGAAAGAAATGTGCACTGCTGCACCATCTGCCACGATGAGTGATTGCTCAACCACCAAGCAGCGTCCACTCAAATGTTTTTTGGAGCCCATAATCCTTACTTGTCCTTGCAGGTACAAGTTCCCCGTGATGAGTAGGGTGCCATGCAGATTCAAGAACAGCCCGTCCCCGACAATGCTGCAATCGCCGTAATGTGTCAAGACCAGGTTAATGAGCAGGTGCTTCTGTCCTGCTGATTTCTTCCCGCTACAGAGATCGTGAGTGAGAGAATTTTGCGCACGTCTGCTGCTTGCTCTGGGCTTTTCCGCTCTAGGGGGCAGCCTAGTTGCTCTGGGTTGCCGCCTTTCCCTTTCCGCTCTAGGGGGCAGCCTAGGCCTAAGCGGCCCATACCGCGACCTCCTCCGTCGAAAAGAAAAGTCCTCCACATCCGTCTGGCTCACGAAGGCTGGGGGCTCTGCGGCCACGGTCTCTTGATCGGTCTGTTGCACTTCTGCCCGGCCTGGGTGAGATGAGCCAAGGGTCTCATCCAGCTTGGAAGGACTGTCCCTAACCACCTCCCAAGACTCCTCAGGCGCCATCACATCCTCGAAATTGCCTGCCGCATCGAGAACTACTCGACCCAGAGCGGCTTTCCGCGAGTCGGTCGGGAGGCCAAGTCCAAGTATGCTGCAGGGCCCAAAGAGCAATGACAAGCACAAGCCAGCGGCGACACGATGCATTCTTGTACCTATGTGGAAGCTTCCGCACAGTATTTGACACAGAGCTACCACACTCTAGGCTGCCGGCACTGCCAGCCTTTTGGCCAGCTAGGAGCCCAAGGCTTCAGAAGACACACGTACAGACTATCTTGTTCATCTTACAGAAATGCAGGCAAAACGACTCCAAACCGGGTGGCAGTGGACAAGCAGCCAGCCAAGGAGCTTGCAGGAAGGCTGAAGCAGCCAACATATGCCTTGTGACGCACACGCACACGCAAACACACACACACACACACACACACACACACACACACACACACACACACACACACACACACACACACACACACACACACACACACACACACACACACACACACACACACACACACACACACACACACACACCGACACACACACACACACACACACACACACCCACACACACACACACACACACACACACACACACACACACACACACACACACACACACACACACACACACACACACACACACACACACACACACACACACACACACGCAAACATGCAAACACGCACACACAAACGCACACAGAGCGCAGCCTGTCCCGACAAGGTGCAAGTTCCGTCCAGCCCTGGACCATAAAGCGCTCTTTAACTCCTCTAAGCTGGCAGCCTCCTGAATCCACGCCGACAACGTCAGCATGGTTTCAACTCCTGAGGTCATCTCCAGCTCTGGGATTCGGGTTATGGGTCATGGGGAAATTACGTTTGAAGGCGACTTCCTGAGACGGGCTCTCTCTTAAGAAGATACCTTTTTTGACCCTCTGAAGGCTATTCATCTGCTGGGATGGTCTTGGTGACTTGGTGGTGCCCTACGCCATTTTTTTCCCCCACCACTAAGCCAGAAACCAGCAACTACGCTCAGCCTCGCCTCCTGCATCGATCGTGCCAAAGCAAGCATCATCCGGACAGCCACCACCCAGCTTGACAGCGGCGCCGGACAACACAAGTTCCATGCCAAGCAAAATCACAAAAATCAAATGTTCAAAATTGACGACAATTGTGATTTCTGCAAAGCTATGCATGATTTGACGTGAAAACAACGTTTGCAGCCACGAGAATGCATGGATAATGCCTGTTAAAAATCTGTTTTCAGAGTTTGCCTGGAAAACATTTTTTCGTTTTGGCTGATCCTCAAGCGAAACAAATCAAATTTTAAGCGTCGCCGTGCGGTTGCGCAGCCCAGTTTTGAGTTTTTTTTTGGCTTCTTAACTGCTTCCAGGGCCGCCCAGTGCCAGCTGTGCTGCGGGCTGGGCCGCGGGCTGGTTCGACACCATCCACGCGGACTTGCGCGCACAAAATGAACCTTCCCTTGGGCTGCAAAATAAAATCATATGACATGAAAATCCTGCGAAGCTCAAAACGTTCAGATGGCAGTGCTTGCAGCTAGTGAGCAAAACTCAAAACATTCAAATCGGCTGGAAACACAGTCCGTGGAAGCTCAGAATGTTTAGATGGCAGCCGTCAATCCTCTCCTGGAGTGCATCGGCCGGAGTGGGGGGACACTGCAAGCCCTTGTGGCCGTTTGTTGTTTCCGTCATTTCCGTCATTTCCGTCATTTCTGTCATTTTTGACATTTCTGTCATTTCCGTCATTTCCGTCATTTCTGTCATTTTTGACATTTCTGTCATTTCCGTCATTTTCGTCATTCCGTCATTTCCGTCATTTCCGTCATTTCCGTCATTTCCTTCATTTCCGTCATTCCGTCATTTCCGTCATTTCCGTTATTTCCGTCATTTCCGTGATTTCCGTCATTTCCAGGAAAAAAATTTTATGGTGTGTTTGTGTTGCCACGCCCTCTTGACAAACAATTGTAAGTCCAAACAAAGAATGACAAGAAGGACAACAATGACAAAAGTGACAAGGCTCATTCCGGCGCATGCCCGTGCAGACCCTCTTGACAACAGAAATGACAGAAATGACAAAAATAACAAAGCCAGTTCTTTTCTGCGGAAGTTCCGGTGCATGCCCGCGCAGACCCTCTTGACTGTTAAAGATTCCAAAGAATGACAGAATGACAAGAATGACAGAAATGACAAGCTCAATTTTTTGTGGAAATTTTGACATGACCCACAAAGGGTTGGGCTGAGGGCAGTGAAGGGCCCTCTCAGGGCGTCTGGGCCGAGAGCAGAGAGGGCCTCTAAGGGGCCTGACCAGTGAAGGGCCTGTCATGGGGCTGAAGGCAGTGCAGGACCTCTAAGCGTCCCTGGACTGAAGGCAGTGAAGGGCCCTGGACTGCAGTGAAGGGCCTCAAGGGTCCTTGGGAAGTGAGGGCAGTGGGCCGTCATTTCCGTCATTTCCGTCATTTCCGTCATTTCCGTCATTTTTGTCACCCCGATTGGCCCCTCACAACACCTCATTTTTGTCACCCGAGTGTGGCCCGTCATTTCCGTCATTTCCGTCATTTCCGTCATGTCGAACTTGCTCTGGACCAAGGTCGGAAATCCCGAACTTCCAAGGTCGGAAATCCCGAACTTGGAACAAAGTGAAAGAATGACAAAAATGACAAGCCCAAAATAATATTTTGTAAAAAAGTGAATAAACAACCTGAAAAACATAGAGTCGCAGCAATCGGCTCGCTTTTGCGCCGATGACAATAATGACGGAAATGACAGAAATGACGCGGTGCCATTTCCTCGGCCACACAAAAATATCCACTTGAAGGAAAAATAGCGATTGATGTCGGATGAGCGAGAGCCCGCGCAGCCTACGGAGACAACGGGAATGCGCCACCTGCCGAGCCCGAACCAGAGCCTGCTGACGCGACTTTTGAGGCTCCTGCTGCTGATTCACCTGCCGAGCCCGAAGCGACCGTTGCTGTGCCCCCGCAGGTCACGAAGCCCGCCACCAAGCCCGATGCCAAATCAGAAGCCAAGAGGCGTGGGCGGCCACCGGGATCCAAGAACAAGCCCAAGACCCCACAGACCGTGCCCGCCGACCCTGGGCCACCTCGTGAGCCAGAGCCGCAGGGCGGCAGTGGTTGAGCAGCTGAAGCCCAAACCAGAGCCTAAGGCCCAGCCCGTCAGAATGACCCCCGCAGAGGAGGGCGTACGCGGCAGCTCAGTCGGTTGAACCGATTCGAACAGCTGGCGATGGCGAATACCATGAGCGTAGTAAACAAAGTGTTGCGCAAACCATGATGTCTATCGAGAGACGGAACGAGCCCCGGTATCTCCTGCCGAAAGGCTCGGGACATCGCAACGGAAAGGAACACGCAGGACAGCGGAGCAGTTGGCGGCTTGTACTGAAGCACTACGAAGGAACGACGACAATACGGAGTGACTTCGGGATGAACCCTGGACAAGCTTTAAGGAACGTGGTCTAACACCCCCAGACACGTTCGAGCCTTTCGGACAGAATGCTTGGCGGCCTGCAAGGGCCGAAGCAGGTGGCTCGACTTCTGCCTAGCAGCGCTGGCTCGACAAAAACCGTTCGCATTCCCAGAACTCCAGAAGGCCCAGTCCCACCACCAGACGAGACGGCGCTGCTCCAAATCGTTGGCAGACCCAGTGGAGTCTGCTGCAGCGGGCAGGTCAAAGGGCTGCAGAAATCGAACGCCAGTGCGCGCAGGACATTGAAGCCTTCACGCAAGAGCCGAGTGGAAGCCGAGGGCTTCGCCAGTGCTGCTGAAGCAGCTGCTTCGGACGCCTTCTCGCTGGACTGATTTTTTTCTGTGGGAAAATTCCGGCGCATGCTGCAGATCACGCTCTCTTGACAATCAAATATGATTCCAAACAGAATGACAGAATGACAAGAATGACAGACATGACAGAACGATTTTGTGGGAAAATTCCGGCGCGTGCCTTTGCAGACCACACCCTCTTGACAATCAAATGTGATTCCAAACAAAATGACAAAATGACAAGAATGATAGACATGACAGAAATGACGAAAATGACAAAGCTATTTTTTTCTGTGGGAAAATCCGGCGCATGCCCTTGCACAAGCGGCACGGCTGGCACAGCGGCACGGCTGGCGGCAGCGGCACAGCTTTTGGCCAAGAGAAGAATGCGCCGCAATGCCTCAAGAAATTTTTGATGCGCCAATTTTGTCAATTTTGTCAACTGTTATCTTTTGGAAGACTCACAGCCAGGCGATGTGACAGATTGACAGAATTGACAGATTTGACAGATCTTGCGGAGTTGACGGACGGCAAAACTTGCAAAAACTGAAGGCATGTCATTTGCGGGATCCGCAGAAATGCCACAACCCTGGTAGACTCTGCTCCTGACAGCCTGGCGAACCCCAAAAACTTGGAAGTGACGAAAATGACGGAAATAACGGGAGTGACAGGGCCAACCGGGGTGACGGAAATTACGGAAAATGACGGTTCTGACGGAAATGACAAGAACTGACAAACTCGCGCCAGAGGATCTTGCCGAGCCAAGTCGCGCCCGAGCCAAGTCGCGCCGAGTCCGCGCCAAGTCCTTGGAGGCCTTCAGAGCATCAAGTGTGCATTTTGTAACTGTGTCAAATTTTGCACTTTAGAAGACCTACAGCCTTTGTGAGGCGCAAAACACTTGACAGTTGCGTCAAACCTTCAAAATTTTGAGGCCTCTTGGGTCCCCGGGCATCAAGGATTTCTAAGAGGTCTCTGGCAGTGACGGCTGGCTGAGGGCCTTTAAGGATGTCTTAAGGGTCGAAGGCCGGAAAAAGGGCCTAGGCATTGAAGGGCCTCTAGGCTGAGGAGTGCGGGGCCTCTAAGGTCCCTGGGCATGAAGGATTTCTAAGAGGTCTCTGGGCAGTGACGGGCCGTTAAAGGCTAAGGGCAGTGAAGGGCCTTTGAGGGCTGAGACCTGCTAAGGGGCTGTTGTGCAGCAGAGCATGCGTGGATTTTGTTTTTCTGAGAAATGTCGTCATTTCTATCATTTTAGAGGCGGTGTCCAATGCAAGCTCTCAGTGACAGAAATGACGGAAATGACGGAAATAACAAAATGACAACTTCAATTTATTTTTTAAAAAATATCGCGCATGCTTTCCTACCTGTCCAATGTCAGCTCGACATAGTGTTTCTGTTCTGTCAGTTCAACTCACTTTTGATGTACAGCAGAGCACCTTGCGTTTCCTTTTTCTGAGAAATGTCATTTGTTATTTTTGTTATTTCTGTTATTTCTGTCATTCTGGCTGCGTTTCGGGGCGGGGGCTTGTCATTATCTTGTCATTTCTGTCATTTTTACTTTCGATGTGAAAAAACATAACAGGTCGGCACGGCTAGACTCTCTTAAGTAGAAAAGCTGTTTACAGCCAGAGTGAATCATATCGAATTCCTGCACTTCTGACGCTAAAAAAACCAATTTCGAAATAGAGATGGAGCAGCAAGGCCACAGATCCAAAACAAATTTGCCCTATAGGCCAAAAAAAGTAGACTCAAAACAAATTTGCCTTAAAAGGGAAAAATGACTTGTCTCGGAGCTTCGGAGAAAACGAAGGGCGAAGCCCGAAGAACCCCGAAGCTCCAGGAAGGCATTTCTGGACGATTCTTACTGCGAACACTTTTTTTGGCCAAAAGGGCAAATTTGTTTTGGGTCTGTGGCCTTGCTGCTCCTTCTCTGTTTCGAAATTGGTTTTTTCGCGTCAGAAGTGCAGGAATTCGACATGATTCACTCTGGCTGTGAATAGCTTTCAGAGAGGGTAAAAGGTGTCTACTTAAGAGAGAGCACTACGCCTCCAGGCTGTCCCAGAGGGGGCCGCTACCTTCGTGTAGGGTTCCAAGCAAAGCCAAACCTTTAGCTACGGACTTCCACCCCTTCTACAGCTTTCCTGGTGGCTTAACCACCTCGAGCAATGCGGCCTTGAGCCAAAGGTCACAGAGCTCTGAGAAAAGAAGCGAGAACACTGTGGCCCTCCAAGTAACACACAACAAGAAAACATTCACTTGAGGCTTAATTTCTTTGCTCATTCTCTGCTTTTCAGAAACAAAAACCAAAAACGACAAGGATTTAAACTAATTCTCTGCTTTTCTCGACTTCTTCTTGGTTTTCGAACAATGAACACAAAAAAAAACCAAGAAACGGGGGGGTTTTTGATTAATTTTGACCCTCTGATCGAAGAATGAACACAAGAAACAAAATTTCAAAGAATGAGCACAACATCATAATTTAGACGAATTTCCTTCTTCTCGAATTTTCAATGACTTCTGTACGTTCCCATCCGACTCCAGGCCAAAGGAAGGCAAGGTGAAAGTTAGGGTTGACTCCAACTCTAACCTTTAAAAAGTTCAAGCTAACTCTTCAAGTTTGGAAAGGTTGCTAACAGCCTCTATGGAAACCTTCCATCCACAAAAGCTGGAAAACTTGACCCTCTGAATTCGACGGAAACAAGCTCTGCAAATCTAACACTGAAACTTTGCCAGCTTTTGCAAGACATCCAACGCGGCAGACAAATTGGAATCTTACGTGCATTTTTGGCGTTTTTTTAAAGCTGCAAACCACGACCTTGCAAGAAGTGGATCTGCAGTTCACGAAGGCGCTGTGCATTATTGGCAAGTTTGGAAGGCATTTGGGCGATGTGGCATTGAGTCAAAGCCAATGCAGCCGTCACTAATCCGTCAGCGGCTGAGAAAGTCAGACCAAAAAATCAGAAAAGCGCACTGACACGCTCTTCTTTGGTACCACCCTATCAGCTCTAGCTCAAGGTTGCTCCACTGGCTCGTGCCCTGCTTGCGTTCCGCTGCTCTTGCTGGTCTCCATCAGCTGGAAGGATCTGCGGTGGCGATGCCCAGGCTTGAGTCCCAAAAAAATTCGACCCTTGGTCGCACGTTGATGCCATCTCTTTGATGCTGAACAGGCTCGTGGACAGATCTGCCATGGGAGCTCCGCTGTCAGCTTCAAATTCGCAATGCCAAGGCTGCTGCCCCGCAAAAGTCAACAGGTCGGCTCCGTCCGAAGCCCTAAGTTGACCACTGGCGGGTCTGCTACGGAATCACCCGTCTGAACATAGCGCGCGTCGCTTTAGCTTTGGAGTAGTCGCAGCTGCAGGGACTCAACCCTAACTTTTTCTTAAAGGTTTGGTTTCGTAGCAATAGCAGAAGCAGTAGGAGCAGCAGCAGCAGCAGCAGCAGGAGTAGTAGTAGTAGTAGTAGTAGTAGTAGTAGTAGTAGTAGTAGTAGTAGTAGTAGTAGTAGTAGTAGTTGTTGTTGTTGTCGTAGAAGAAGTACTAGTAGTAGTAGTAGTAGTAGTAGTAGTAGTAGTAGTAGTAGTAGTAGTAGTAGTAGTAGTAGTAGTAGTAGTAGTAGTAGTAGTAGTAGAAGTAGTAGTCGTCGTAGTAGTAGTAGTAGTAGTAGTAGTAGCAGCAGCAGCAGTAGTAGTGGTAGTAGTAGTAGTAGTCGAAGTAGTTGTTGTAGTAGTAGTAGTAGTAGTAGTAGTAGTAGAAGTAGTAGTAGTAGTAGTAGTAGTAGTAGTAGTAGTAGTAGTAGTAGTAGTAGTAGTAGTAGTAGTAGTAGTAGTAGTAGTAGTAGTAGTAGTAGTAGTAGTAGTAGTAGTAGTAGTAGTAGTAGTAGTAGTAGTAGTAGTAGTAGTAGTAGTAGTAGTAGTAGTAGTAGTAGTAGTAGTAGTAGTAGTAGTAGTAGTAGTAGTAGTAGTAGTAGTAGTAGTAGTAGTAGTAGTAGTAGTAGTAGTAGTAGTAGTAGTAGTAGTAGTAGTACACGCTCTTAACTGATCATGGTGTTTTCTGCTGTTTTTTGACTTTTTCTATCGTTTTCTCTGGTTTTTTCTGCGTTTGACGGGTTGGGGGGGGTGGGGGGGGTGGGTGGGGGGGGGGTAATTACGTGCTGTGCTTTGTGCACACATGACCATGCTGAGGGGTTGGGGGGGGGGGGGTGGGGGGGTAATTACGTGCTGTGCTTTGTGCACACATGGGGGTCGTGCTGGGCTTTGTGCACGCTTGACCACGCTGTCTACTGTTTTCCTCTGTTTTTTTGGTTGGTTTAGGGGCAAGATCTTTTGGGCTCACAGTGGAGGGTTTAGGGTTTGCAGGTACAGATCTTTTGGGCTTTTTTGGGAACCTTTTGGGCTTCCAGTGGAAATATGGGGTTTGAGGTTTCAGCCTACAGATCTTTTGGTTTTTTTTGGCATCTGGGGTTTAGGGTTTCAGGGCAAGACATTTTGGGCTTACAGTGGAGGGTTTAGGGTTTGGGGCTTGAGGGTAGAGACCTTTTGAGGTTTTTTGGGATTTGGGGTTTAGGGTTTAAGGGTAAGACCTTTTGGGCTCACAGTGGAGGGTTTCGGGATCTTTTCGGCTTTTTGGGATTCACAGTGGAGGGTTTAGGGATCTTCTGGGCTTTTTTGGGATTTGGGGTTGAGGGTTTAAGGGAAGGGTTTGGGGTTGAGGCTGTAAGGTGAAAGGACTTTTGGGCTTTTTCTATGGGATTTAAGGTTTAAGGGGGTGCACTGTGGGACTGCTTTGTCATTCAGGGTACACATGGGGTTTGGGGTTTCAGGCTCCAGATGTTTTGTGTTTTTTCTGGGGACGTGCTTGACGCTGTGGGGTTGAGATTTTAAGGGTGCACGACTCTTGGGCTTGCTTCAGGTTTCGGGGTTTCGGATTTCAGGGTGCACGACTGTTCGGCTTGCTGGAGGCGTTCGGGTTTAAGGACAAGTTTGGCCACATCTTAAAAAACCCGCGAAACGCTGTAAATACCGATCTTTTCCTCTGTTCTGAGAACACGTCTGCGCAAAATAGGCCCTTTAATTGACCGTTTTTGAAGCCCGAAAACACTGTAAATACCGATGTTTTCCTCCTGCGCATAAAGTAGTTGAAAGTAGTTTGCGCGACTTTTGCAACATCCATTTTTCGTGTCCGTAAACGGACAAAGCCAGGAAACGCTGTAAATACCGAGGTTTTCGTCTCTTAACACGAAAATTGCATGCCACAAAACCCCTGCGATCAATTAAGAACGTGACGCCTAGTAGTAGTAGTAGTAGTAGTAGTAGTAGTAGTAGTAGTAGTAGTAGTAGTAGTAGTAGTAGTAGTAGTAGTAGTAGTAGTAGTAGTAGTAGTAGTAGTAGTAGTAGTAGTAGTAGTAGTAGTAGTAGTAGTAGTAGTAGTAGTAGTAGTAGTAGTAGTAGTAGTAGTAGTAGTAGTAGTAGTAGTAGTAGTAGTAGTAGTAGTAGTAGTAGTAGTAGTAGTAGTAGTAGTAGTAGTAGTAGTAGTAGTAGTAGTGGAGTTACATTTAACAGAACTCCAAACAAGTTCGACAGTTCGAGTTTCCTCCAACTTTTATCTTCGAGTTTGGTTGAACTCAACTCCAATCTGGGTTGGAGTTCAACTAGCTACAACCTGGGTGCAAAAAATTGTAACAAAGTTGAACTCCAACCCTCAGTGTGGCCTGATGGGTTATTATGAATCGTCGCTGGCGCCTTCAAGTCTATTGCCCGAGGTGGGTGAAAGAGCCAATGCAGCATTGAATGCAACAAAAACAAGGAAGTATCCCGATTTAGAGAATAAAGATATAGTTAAATATTTAGCAAACATTGATTGGATGAAGAACGAGTGAGCAATTGGAGTGAAATTCCTACGTCTTTGATGAGATTAAAGCTGTATTGGAGCACAAACATTTCTACATTAATGGACGTTTTTTTTGGTGGTAAGCTCCTTGCTGCGTCAGCAGATCAGTGAGCAGTCTTTGGCATGCCGTTGTGAAATGACGAACTAAGCAAAACGGCAAGAACGGGCTCCTGGCAGACGAAACAGCAGAACAATACCACAACCCGCAACCCCAACCAAAGCACGGAGCCCGTTCAACCGGCGGCCTAAAGAAGCTACTCTAGCGGCTCTAGCGCAGCGCTGACAGGTACCCGAGATATTCGACTCAAAGGTAGCAAGTCAGCTAAACAAGCGCCTGTACAGTGGTGAAACGAAAGAGACTAGCCTGCTCACACAAGCCTCTCTCAGTACTAGATGTCGCCAATACTAGGTAGTCGCCATACCCGGCCCACACTGGGCGATTCAAATCACCAGCGCAACGATATGCAAAATGAGTATTTGTTAGCAGCAAAAGTGCAGTTGCATTGCTTCTGTCCAACAAAGAAAATGCCAGCCATCTGTCGTCACCTTGTAGTCAACGCATTGCCTATACTAGTCTGGTGGGAGAGCCAAGTGAAGTTGAGAAGCAGCAGCATTGTTAGAATTGCTAGTCCAACCTGGCGAGGGTGCCAGCACGCGTTCGGGCAGGCAAGGTTTGCTAGGAGTTACCCGTCGTGGCGTCCTGCTACGCTCCGAGGGCGGAGTAGGGGGTGGCAGGCGCCAATTGACTTAACCTGGATGTGCAGTCCGCCATTGCAAGGTTAGGACGGACTCGATAAAGGGATTTTTGACCGCCCAGGGCTTGGTTTTCACATAGGCTAGCAACCCTGCCAGAGCCTACCTGCTCCAGATTGCGCCAATGTTTCCTCCATGCTTTTGGCATTGAACGGATGACCGTGCCTCTGTTGATAGGCCGAACCCATGACTTTCTAAACTTCTTGAGGGAGCCTGCCCTGCATTCGGTCCTGTAAAGCCCCGGGGTATGCTCCGACGATTCCCACCTCAACGTTGATGTCGCCCACCACACCCGTAGAGTAAAGCAACTTAGCCGTGCTTTTCTTCATCTTCTGATAGTTGAATTCCATGTCGGTTGCAACCTTCTTCAAGTCGACACAGGGCTTGGTCTTGGATGCGATGTTAAAGAATTTGTCACTGACTCTTGCCTAGGGAATCACCACGTCATCCGCCAACTTCATCGTCTCCTTGTCGATGGTTTCAAGCAAAGCGCAAAGCGCGGACATTGACGTTCTCGTCGTCAGGCGCCTCGACACATGTCTTGAAGACCTCGCCCCACCAAGCCGTTGTGGCTTCGTCGTCCTTGACGTTCTGCGTGGTCTGCTCATCCAAGAGCGCCAACGACTTGCGCTTAGCGTCTCCGCCCTTAATGCCCATGGATGCCATCAAGCAGGCACCGTCCGAAATCTTGAACCATCCCATGGTTTTGTGACCACTACCAATAATATCGTCCTTGTAGCTACTGACAATCTGCTTCTGGTAGCCCTTTTTCATTCTCATTTTGGCGATGAATAGTCCCGAAAGTCCTTCACAATGCGCCTCAGCCCAGCAGACATGTTTTGATTGCTTGACTGTCCCTTTATATGTGTAGACGGATGTTTATCAATGCGTACATACTTTTAGGTATACACACCAACAGACAAGCACACATACATAAATACGTGTCAGACATGTTTCTTGTTTCATATTGCCCGACAACCAGCCCCGACCCAACCCTGCTGCTGGCCAGGCCTGCTCTGAGGTGGATCCCCGGTGGTTTTTGGCCTGCAGGTTTTGGCCTGCAGCACACCCGACTGAACAAAAACCTAATAGCCTGTTGTGATGGAAGCACACAGAGAGATCTGGGTTTGTCGGTTGAGAGACAATATTATAGGGTTTGCATTTTACGGGTTTTGGGGTGTAAGGTTTAAAGGGCTTTCATAGGTGTTCGTGAAGAATTAGGGCTTTAGGGGTCTAGGGTGGATGGGGTTTGTGGGGCTGTTGAGGTTTATAGGGCTTATAAGGTTCGTAGAGTTTCTAAGGTTTGCATGGTATGTAGGGTTTATGCCTAAGGCTTATTGGGTTCAGTTGTGTACAATTTTCTTTAGGAGGCTCTCAAGCTTTAGATTGTATGGGTTCACCGTCGCAAGTATTTCGTCGGAGTTTCAGGCTGAGATGAGGTCACTGTGTGAGTTGCAGGGGTTTGGGGTTGTGATATTTTCGGTTCAAGGACACAGTGATCTCGGGTTCGATTAGATGGTTTCATTCTCACAAAGTACATGCTGGCACTTCTTTCGCACAACAGCTCTATGTCCCACGTGGTGTGTGCACAGGTGGCTTCACTCCGAACCTCCGCAACTCCATCCAGACAGTGCGCATGAAACTGCATTTTAAGTCACACACACACACAGAACCACACAGTCCATTAGCCCTCTTTGAGGTTCAGAGTTTCTGGTTTAGGTTTTGGGCTTTTGGTTTCAGGGTTGAGGGTTCTTAGACACACATTTCTCACTGACGATAGCACGATGTTGTTCCGAGTTTCGCTTGCAGGACAAGACTAAATCGTTGGTACGTGGAGCACCACTTCCGAAATCACAGCTCCAATCCAACCAGTTGTGAGCACGCATGTGTATTGAAAACCAAGAAGCGCGCACGCACCCACCCAAACACACACACACACATACAAATAAATACAGACACAGAATGACACAGACACATACACATACACCTACACATACACATACACGCACACACACACACATGCACACAGGCACACAGGCACACAGGCACACAGGCACACAGGCACACAGGCACACAGGCACACAGGCACACAGGCACGCAGGCACACAGGCACACAGGCACGCAGGCACACATGCACACATGCACACATGCACACATATACATATACACATATACACGTATACACGTATACACATATACACATATACACATATACACATATACACATATATACACATATACACATATACACATATACACATACACACTTGCACTCACACACATACACACATACACACGTACACACATACACACGTACACACGTACGCACGTACACACGTACACACATACACATACGCACATACGCACGTACACACATACACACATACGCACATACACACATACGCACACACGCACATACACACATACGCACATATGCACATACGCACATACACATACCCACATGCACATAGGCATACGCACATGCACGATCATGTGTTGAAATCGTTGAGAACACTTTCCAACCTTGTCATTTTTCTTGCCCGCGGATGAATTTGTTCAGCAGCCTTGGCAGGGGCCTTTTGGGCTCTTCTCTTCGAAGCTTCCTCGCTGAAGCCTTTGCCGATGTGAAAATCCAAGCAATGGTGACAAGCCAGGCTGACGAACCTCTTTTGCCTGGCAATGCGAGATAATGCGAGTTTGCGAGGCTCGGCTTTGCCGCCATGCCCTCGCCCTCATCGTTGCTTTCTTCCTCGCCCTCACCTTTGCCCAGAGTCTGCTTGGCATGAAGTCCCTTCGTCGGGCCAACAAAAGGGGTCTCCTGTAGTCTCGGCATCCCGCGGGCAAGGCTCTTCAGATGCAGGATCACAGGTAGGCTGCCTGCTGCTTCCCGTGCTGTGGGCGTCTTTGGTGCCTTGGGTGGCTGGGGTGCCTTGGGTGACTTCCTCTGCTGTTCTTTCATATCCAAGACCTCGGCTTTATGCCCGCTGTGGCTCACGACTTGGCTCATCCACTTTTGGGGACATCGTGGGTGGGGGGACTCGTTTTTGCTCGTCCTGGACTCGTGAGGGGCGCGCTCTCTTTTGCATCGTGCTGAAGCACCGTGAGAATTTTCACACTTGAAGTGTTTTCGATGTCATTGCCCGGACATGTTTCTTGCTCGAAACGTGTTCTGTGCGATTTGGGGATTCTCACGAGCCCTAACGTCAGGGAGTTGTCAAGCAGTTGCTGCATGTTTCTTTTTGTTAATTAGAATTTTGCGGATGTCTGATGATATGGGTCTCGGGACTTCGGAGCACGCGTGCTAGCAACATAGACCTCTGCATTTGCACAAGTTTCATGAGTTTGGAGCCCGTCGCACACAGTACAGGACCAATGCTGCGAGTCTTGCACCGTAAGTAGCAAAGCCCGTTCATGGCGTATCCTGACCCACATGGTGCCGAGGCAAAAATGATGCTTTGCCGCATGGTATGCTAATGTGGGCTAGACATGCTTTGCTGTTCTTCTTATGTTGTGAATCGGAGATTCATGTTGAAGTTTTCCGTGAGCAGATGCTGAAGGAAATCCCAACACATTCGATCCCGATGGGTTGCCACAGCCGAACCAGGAGGTCCAGACGTCTTGGACGATTATGTCATTTCAGTTGACCAATCAAGCGGGAAAATCACGGCGTTAACTCCTGCCAATGAATTTGGGGGAACGCCAGATCTACATTTGCCGAACCATCTTCTCATACCAGGCCTCATCAATGCGCACACCCACACGCCAATGTCCTTGCTCAGAGGCTACGCAGACGATCTTCCTCTCAACGAATGGCTGTTCCAGCACATTTTTCCAACAGAAGGCAAATTTGTTTTTGAAGCCCCTCTTGAAGAAGCCGAGGAGTTTGTTCGGCTGGGTTCAGAGCTTGCTTGTTACGAGATGTTGAAGACTGGGACAACGCTTTTCAACGACATGTACTTCCATGGCGACGTTACTGCCAATGTTGTGCGGAAAGCTGGAATGAAAGCGGTACTGACTAAGGCTGGTCTGTTGTACTTCGGTGATGACGCTCGATTCAGCGATCTGGTCAGTTCAAACACGAAGTTCTGCTCCGAACTCATTTCGTCAGGGGACAAGTCCATAAAGCCTTCGCTGCTGCCTCATTCGGTATATATGGTGCCTCCAGAGAAGCTACGAGAGGTCAAGGACGAGTACGACAAAGCATGCGCAGGAGGTCACGTGGTCATACATACTCACGTTCACGAAACCAAGAAGGAGATTGCAGATGTTCTAGAAAAGGCTGGAAAGTCAGCTCTCCAAGTCTTGGAAGACTTGGGTATGCTTAATCAGCGCACCGTGGCTGCGCATTGTGTCCACATGACAGACGAGGAGATCGCCCTTATGGCCAAGACTGGTGCCAGCGTGGCACACTGCCCCAGAAGCAACTTGAAGCTCGGGTCAGGCATTGCACGAACGGCAGACATGTTGAAGAGCGGTGTAAATGTATGTCTTGGTACGGATGGTGCGAGCTCCAACAACACGCTGGACATGCTGACAGAGCATCTTCACCGCATTCAAAAGTTTTGTGGCAGGGAATGATGTGGCGCTTTTTTTGCTCATGTCTGCTTCAACGCCCGGTCCTGTTGAAGTTGGTATGGGGCTGCCTAAGGCAGGTGACTGCGGATAAATGGGATGTCGAGTCTGTTCAGGCGCCCAGGCGTTGCAAAAAACAGCACTAAGGATGCAGTACGCGTCCATGATCGCAAAGGGTGTAACCGGTGATCCCACAGTGTTGCCTGCTCGGGAAGTTTTGGAGATGGCCACGCTGCGTGGTGCGCGAGCACTTGGGCTGGAATCGGAGACTGGGTCAATTAAGGCGGGAGCCTCATGGAACCTTCTGCTGTGTTTGGAGGTGTCTTGACCGCTTGCCGTAGACACCACGGAAAGTAAGCCGTATCTCAAGGTTGGGAAAGCTGCAGACCTTGTGGCGGTTGACCTTGGACGCTTGGAGGTCTGGGCATCCGGAAAGCATCATGCAAAGATGTCTGAAGTGTTTTGCTTGTACGGCTTTTGGACCAGTTCATCTCATGTATCATTTCTAGCCGTCTTCTTGTTTGAAGTTTCATCAACTGCCGAATCTGTACAAGGTGACCACTGCACATGTCCGGAAGAGTCGGGTTTGAGGACCCAAGCTGGTGAGCAAGAGCAGGTAGTGACCAGGTGGTGCATGGTATTTTGCAGCAGTTTGCGCGGTTCTGCGACACAATTCCTTAAAGAAGGCATGCAGATATCTCCGAAACAAGCGGGAAACACAGTTGGCAGACTGTGAGAAACATGAAATGAGAAGCAGAAGTCACGTTCAGCAGTGGACTGGCATGGATTGTTGCTTTTCTTCTTGCTTTCACTATTTCCACATAGTTCGACTTTAAGTCCATTTACATGTCCTTCCAGCACGTGCAGGCATCACCGATCTACGATCCTTTGGGCCAACTGGTTTATACAAACAGCCGCCAGGTGCGGGACTTGAAATTATGGGTGTGTGTGTGTGTGTGTGTCTGCTTAGGACTGAAGCTGCCCGTGTGCTGACAGGTAAGCCATGTTTGGATCGATGGCAAGTGCGTTGTGCGCGAATGTGAAGTCCTCACAATGCTTTCAATGGACCTGGCTGCCACGGTGCCTCCAAGTTTCATTCATACTGGGTAGATTGTTTTACTTTGCGCTGTCGCGTTCTGTTGCCGTGCTAAAGCATGAGTTGAGTAGGCCGGCCTAAATGTCGTCGCTCAAGCTTGAATGCTGTCGGAATTTCTTGGTGTATCCCCGAGACAGGACAAACTTGTTTCCAAGCTGCGAGACTTCCGAAAGTCCCTGCCGGCCAGCTGAAAGACTGTCGACGAAGATGATTCTCAGCCTGCGATCGATTTTGAACCGCCTGCAAGTTCAGTCCAATGCGCAGAAAATCTGCAGATATGCCGCCTGTGAAAAACATTCGCGCGGGCAATACCATGCTCAGTCGGAGAGGGCTGCTTAACGTTCATGGTTTGGCAAGCAGCATGCTGTGCGGAAATGCGGAGACCTGCCTTTGCATTGAAGTTGCAGTTTGCAGGGGTTTGTGGGTTTGTGGTCAAGTCAGGGCGACCAAATCGGAGGATGAAGGGCATCGAAGGGCCCATCACGGGCATGTTGGTGCATTTGGCTCGCAAGGCACGTGAGTGATGCGCCATGGCACCGAAGAAACCCCAAGTTGCCGAGGCCTCCTGGGACCCTTCGTTGCTTTATTTGTTTTTGGGGCACTTGATACACCTCCAAGGAGCCTCCTGAGGAGGAAGCAGCGGAGCCCGAGCCCGTGGAGGACTTCCATAAGCAACCTAGGTAACCCAGGCCGAAAAATGAAAGCAGCTGTCTTGCCAGGGGGATGAAACTGAACTGGAGACTGGCCTCAAGCTGCCGCTCAGACCAAATGTGCTGCCCTTAAACCGAACGCACTCAAGCCTGGCTATGCAACCTTGAGAGGTGTGTGAGGTAGGAAGACAGAGAATACACGGGTAGAAGCCTTCAGACACAAAGGGTCAAGCCGAGTGTTGGAGACTGTGTTCATTGCAGGAGAATCGCCAACTCTGTGTTGCGTGATGTCTTCTTGTACCTCTCAATCGGCATCAGTCTTTGTGGACCGTTGTCCATGTGATACATGGACCACGATCGTGCGTACACGTGTTGCCTAGCTCTTCGCATGCCGAGCTTCACCACAATTTTCACCGATCTCGTGTCGCAGCTCTGGGGAGACGTTGTTTGGCAGGACAATTCATGTTGGACTGAATTTTCGACGCCTAGACGCTGCAAGCACAGATTTGCCAAGGACGTAGGTCGAATTTGGGCGCTGCAAGACCATGCTGCCCAGTCCAAGCTTCTGGCCGAGTTGTTAGGTGCCTTGACGCAACCTGCCGTAAGTTGCTTGTGCAATGGCACGAAGATGCACGAAGCATTTCTCGACAGGCCTGGAAGGCGTGCATCCGACTTTAGCTCGGAGGCTTGGCGCCACTTGGTGCCAGTACCAACACACAAACATGGTGCTGGATCAAACGCTTCGGAGTTGCTTTGGTCCAATCGCAGGGAGATTGTGTGCGACTTCCACCTCTTCAATCTCAGCCATGCGAAGATGCTGTGCTTAAACCAGAGGCTCAGCTATGAAGTTGCAGTGGCCGGAGTCACATAATGGCAAAGCAAGTGCATGCCCTGTTCAGGCAAGCTGCTGTGTTTCATGCGATCATGTCCACCGTCCTGGACAGTTAATGGTGTTGCAGTTATCAAGTTCTCAATGTTTCCCGCTTCGTCTTGAAGACTGTTCAACACTGCCTTCAGGACATGATGGCCGGTTTGCAGGAGGGAGCTTCAGAGGACACTTCCTGTGGCAAACGTGTGTACAGTTTCAGTGGCAGTGCTCCTTTCGTGTTCCTTCAGGGCTCAGCCGCGGCGGAGTCTGGCACTCAATGCACTCAATGCACTCAATGCACTCAATGCACTCAATGCACTCAATGCACAAAAAGTATTGGTACTTCTGGTACTTCTGCTGAGTGCATGTGCGGCAGATTGCGTGAAACATGCGGGATGTGCCGTGGCTTTGTCGTTCTGCTCTTTGACATGTGTCGTGTCGATCAGCATGGTCCTAGCTGAGAACGCATGACTGAATATATTCGCAATTTTTTCGCAAAACAGGAGGCGTGGGAGGGCGCTTTTTGTTCATTTTAGGCCTGTTTGACGTCTTATTTGGGACTGGCAAGAGTCTCAGGAATTTTGTGTGCTTTATTTGGTTTAGTTTTGTCCGTCTTGCACAAATGGAAAAAAGCTCCGGAGACGTTCCCGCGCACGTGGCAAAACCACAAACCGAAAAGATCAAGCAACCAAACAAACCCAAAAACAACAGTTTCTGGCTTCTGGGACTTTCCAATCAGAGTGCCTAAATGGCAAGAGTCCATGGATGTTGTTTATTTAGAGTGCCTAAATGGCAAGAGTCCATGGATGTTGTTGATGTCTCGGAAAAGTACAGTCGATGGAACATTCCTGCGCAGGTGGCAAACCAACGAAAATAGAAGCAAATTCTGGGATTCTCCAATCAGAGTGCCTTATTGGCAAGAGTCCCTGGACTTTGATTTTCGTTTGTTTTAGCCAGTTTTCCCCGGTACTCTCGAAACTGCGCAACTCTGGTCTGGGCAACGCAAAACCACATTGTGCACAAAGAAAGGCTGTTTACTTGTTTGATGAAAGCCATTGGAACACTTCTGAATCCTTTGTTTTCCATTGTGTTTTACTATATGTATTGTGTCTGTTACTCTTAAAGGTGAATACACTAGTTGTTCATGTGTATTTTTGAGCACACTAGAAGTTTTTTGGGAATGTATTTGGCAAAATCAGAATCTTAGTTAAACAGCAGATTCATCGCACCAAGTACTGTAGGATGCGATCTCAATGGCTATCTTTAGTATGCTTTTGAGTCTGCACTCCAGGTCAAGTCGAAACCCGCTTAGGAGCATACATAAAAGAAAATACACACATATATTTATATGAATATATACATATACATGTGTAGAACAATAGTACGAAAGAACGCATGACCTCAAGCGTGTCCCCCTCGAGATAAGCAAAACGCAGAGCTTGCTAGTGTCGCAATCAATATATTGGACCACCCATATTCATGAACGGAGAAACAACAATTGAATATTGTAACCCATTGATTGGACGCCCCATATTCATAAAGGAGAAACAACAATTGAACATTGTTGCCCTTGGTGTTTTTGCATGTTTGCTGTTTTACACACGAGAGAAGGCCAAACAAAGACATACAAGAGACATCAGACACGCTCAAAATAGCAAGACGTGTTCTACCACGGTCCCCCAGATTCATTTTTACATGTGTGAATCTCATTTTGATTTCATCATCAAGTTTACAAATCCAAGAAAGTCATGAACCCGCATATCTACTAAATGTACATTGCCGCTTCCGTCTTGGGTCCTTCATGTAAAGCGCGCCAGTAATGAGCACTAACCGTTTGTATTGGAGTATTTTTTCATGGTTTATATGGAGACAAAAGCTGGCTTCACTACTGGTTCCTATTCAATTGAGCTCAAGTTTTCCCATGCTGTGAACACGCCGCCTTGAACGAGTTCGAGTAGGCTATTGTGGCTTTCCGAACGCGGTTTTGGTGTCCACATCAGCCACTCCTGGCGTCATTTGAAGTTTGTTGTGCACATCTCGTGGGATTCGATTGCTCAGGTGCTTCAAGAAGTTCCAGGAACTCTTGATAGTTCATTCGGTCAACGATCCGCCAAGCCGCGACATCCTGAGTGGTGTCATCACTCCGTTTGAGATTTGAGTTTTCGTTGGAAGAACTGGAGGTCTAGCAGTTTTTGCTGGCGGCGAGGCATTGGAACTTAACTAGCACGGCTGTGAATATGCGGGTGCTGAAAATGCCACAGGCCCGAAGACTCACCGATTATGCAGCCACGACGCTCTTCAAGTGCCCTACCCAGAGCGGCCATCACCTCTTCCCATGACAAGCTGAAGGCCTGTGTCTGTGTCGTTGTTGTTGCCAATCTCATACTTAGGCACTTCTTGCTGTACCAGTTCTGTGTCCGCTGCGAAAGAGACATGGAGACATTGCGCTTTAGCGTGGAAGTGGAGAGGACTCCTGGCCATATCATGCAAAGATACGATGAGATATGTAATGTTCCAGTGCACTGGACTGAACGACACTTTTGCAGGCCACTTGCGCCTCCAGCCTCGGGAACCGCCCGACAAAAAGCGAGCAGAAGGCTTTTGAGTTTTTCATCCCATCTCTTGCCTCACGATGTCTCTTCCTGCTTGAATAGCACATGTGACAATTGTGAGGGCATTTGAAGTTACACCAAATGAAATTCAAAGTTGCGCAGTGAAACATGACTGGCAGCTGCTGCGTTTTGTTTTGTTGTTGTTCTTTTGTTGCATTTTTTTGCGAGGCCGCCGCAAGCTGCTGAGAATGAGGGACCTGCTGCCAGCGTGGAGGCGCACGCATCACGTGCGCCACAGGAGAAACCGTCCGGCGCTGGCGAGGCGGGTTTTTGTGACCTGTGTGCTTTGAGCTAACATGCCTGTTGAACATACCACCTTCTACATGAGGACATGTCCGAAGAGGAGATTCAGCGATTGGTGGAGGACAAGGGCGTTTTTGAACGACAAGAAGTGTGATGATAATTACTTGTTTTTTCAGTCGGTGTACCTTTGTGACTTGCTCAGCGGTGTCTTGTCTCGCTGTCAGGAGAAGCTTCGGGAGACTGAGGTACGGCTCGAGGCCAGTGGTGAGCTTTTCCACTGGCTGTCTTTGGCTTAATGCGTGCTTAATGCGTGCTGACTGGTTGAACGGTTCAAGATGGTTCAAGTTCTTAAACGGGTGTGATGGTTGAAGGCCAAGCTGGCTGCCAGAGAGCAGCAGTTTATGGAACGCTTGGCGGCTTGGCGGATGCTATTCAGGTATTCACATTACCATACTGTTGTCAGATGCTGGCAGATGGATTGCCCGCAAAGCTGTGAACTGAGGCGGGTAAATAACGGCCCGCGGCGTGTGCATGCCTTTCCGCAGGAAAGGATTGTGTTTCACCGGAGCAGTAGCAAGCTTGAGTCTGCAAAAGTAGCTCCATTCACAATCTACCACCGCCATGTTGTCTTAAGCCAAAGCTCTCCGTGGCCCATGTGTAAGCGTCATGCGCCCCAGGTCACTCCCGAGGAGAGGACCAAAAGTGGCGATTGGACTCTTGTAAACTTCTTGTAGACTTCTTGAGGAATTTTTGGGGTTTTAGGAGGTAGCCATCATCAACGCTATAATCACCGCCAATGTGCAGAGGATTCAGCCCACCTTCGGGTTTCATTCCTGTCCCAGGCATTTGGTCGGTGCGGTTCGGCCATCAGCTGCATGTGAGGCTGTGTGAATCTGTGAAGCAGTCAAGCTCTGCTAATGGCCAAGCCCAAATCACCACAAAGACAGAGAATCCCTCACAAATCGATCCCGCTCCCCATATACTCTGGAATGCTCAATACATCGATCCAGTGTTTGTTGAGTTTTTGTGTGTTGGGCGGCTGTTCGACATACTGCCATGGATGCTTCGGCTCCCTCGCTGCTTCCCGCTTGCGATCTCGCGCCCTGGCTTTGCAATGCTCCAGTGATGCTTGGTAAGGCACAGCCGCTTAGGTGATCCTGGATGCAAGATGTGTTCTTCCTCCGATTTAGAATGGTTGCCAGAGTTTCGGTCTCAAAGATCGGCAGTTCCATTTGCCTGCCTTTTCGGCCCGCTTGTCGGAGCAAACTGAATCTTTGGCAATGTAGGCGGGCACTGCCAGCTGCTCATCCACGCCCCAGTGTACCCCAAGCGTTTCCACGAAGTTCGTTGTCGTCCTGTCTTGTAGACACCGAGCCCTGCCGTCATATGCTTCCTGCTCAGATTGCAGGAATTCCGGCATCGCGCGGGCATGGACACTGTTAGTAAGTTACAGTACTGTCAGTGTAGTGTGCCTGGGGTCTGCTGGCAGACGCCGGAGTGTATCGTTTTGTACAGGGTGGCTATTGCTAGATTTTTTGCTAGATTTCCTCGTTTGCGGTATAGGTTGCAGCGCCTGGAGCAAGACTTTGGTGGAGAGGTACTTGTCAGAGTACAGAGCGTAGGCAAGAAAAGATCAATGCGGAGGCAATGTGTCTTCTAAGTTCTGTGTACTCTACGTGTCTCTACGTTGCTATATGAGCAAGACATGGAGGCGGTCACCGTGCGCGGCGTTGCTGTTTCTTCATGGAGCAGCGTGAGCTTCATCGTGTGTTTTGTCGAAGCTGACTGGCATAAGGATGGGGCTTGGCTCGTTTTACAAGGGTTAGGTTCAAGACTTCGGGTGGCTTTTGTCTTGCTGAAAACATTCAATCAAAGAGTAGATCCGTGGGGGAGCGGGCATCGTATATAGAAAGTTTTTAGCAGCGTTTCTGTGCGGTCGCTCGTGTTTGCAAGCTGTCCGAAAAGGTGCCTGAGAAGGCGCCATGTTACCGCGGAGCAAAAAAGAACGTGGCAGGGTCAACAGGTTTTGTTGCTTTGCTGTGCGAGCGCTTTTGTCTGTAAGTTTTCCGAAGAGGCACCTGAGAAGGCGCTATGCGACCGAAAACGAACACGTTCGGCAGGGTCAAGCGCGTTTTGTTTTGTTGTGCGGTCGCTTGCGGTCGCGGCCCCGGGACTCACTCACTGCCACCTCAGCGGCCGGGTGGGCTTTCAGTGACCGCACAGCAAAGAAGCACACGTCTCTGGGTGGCCACATATTTACATAACCCCAGAGCGCGAGCGCGCGGCAGAAAATCAGCACGGGTTCCCAAGCATAGAAACATAATCCATAATCCATGACATACAAAAAAAGTAGATAGATATCCACAATATGACATGCCTCGGAGAACTTGCATGATTCATGACACGTACAAAGGTGTAAGATACATAATCTGCAGCATACAAAGTGTGTTTTTCGGTATCATGCATGAACCATCAGACAGCGTATGCAATTGTTATAGGTAACATATAGCAAGCAGAAAAATTGTTTTTACTCTAGAGTGCATCATCATGTATCGTACATGTAGTAGAATATATCTATGTATGTATGTATGTATGTACGTACGTACGTATGTATGTATGTATGTATGTATGTATGTGTGTGTATATATACATGATATTTTTTGTCATGCATAAAATTATCTAGTTCATCATATGTTACATATGCAATATACATAGATACATATACATACAGTGTACAAGCTTCATAATCGATTGTATATATATATATATATGTAGGATGTAAATACATTGTCAATATTTGTCAAGCATACATAATTTGTATGAAAAAGAACACACACTAGATTACATCTCATGTGTAGGAATATATGACACACAATACATGTTCCGTATATTTCATTACCGCAAATCAAGATAAATTGCTAGTAAATGCATAAAGTATACATATATGCCGTAAACAAATACGAATACACTTGAGATTCATATGTGCGACAAAAAAGTAAAACAAGTATCGCGCCATCAGCAACACATGCCTTCAAAAACCAGATGACTGTATGGATCTTTTCCAGAAACTGTCCGTTCAAGCCGTGCAAAGCTTGCTTGAACCAGGTAGCCCTTCCGAACCCATCGCCCGAACACAAAACCTAGCCAAAGTGTTGCGTTCGTCGCGGTACAATGTGGCCTATGCCATACAAGAAGCACTGAGTGGATTCCAAGATTCGAGAGAACACGGGGCTTGCATGCATGTCTCAGCGAGGTGCCATGGAGCTTTCAGAGGCCTGCGCTTTGATCCTGCTTTGATCTCCTTCGCTTCTTAGTGCGCTGTGTGTGTCCGTGTGTGTGTGTGTGTGTGTGTGTGTGTGGGTGTGTGTGAGTGTGTCTTTGGTGTGTGTTTGCATTCTACACGTCGCATTCGGCGGCATCAAGACAGAGGGTGGTCGCTCGGCCCGGTGCGAAGACACCCCAAGCGTCTCAGATTTGCCAGGATGAAAGGGTGTTGCGAGGTCTGCTCCAGCCGGGCTCTGAGGCCAGAAGAGGAACAGAGGAAAACAGAGGAACGGCAAGGTACAGTAGGGCTATTTTCGCCATTGGAATCATGTCGAATTTTTGCTTCTGTCCGCCAACAAACTAGACAGCGCGGTCATGAAGCAACATCTGAAACATGCAAATAACAAAAGGATGAGGGCAAGTTACTCGTGTACATCATGTTGAACGCTAGTGATCTCCTCAGCATGTATAGGCTAGATAGGCAAAGTTTCAAATTCAGCTTCAGCTTCTTGCTCGTTGCAATGCTCGTTGCAATGAGGTTCTTCGTCTGCGCCGATGCAAGAAGATCTGCCTCAGAAGAAGTTCCTCTGAGACTCAGGTCGACCGAAGAGCTGGGTCATGCCTTGTTTGCAGATTGCACGGCGCCACTCTGAGCAGCCTTTGTGTCAACTTGTGAGGTACCGTGAGCTGGTGCTCACCACCTACTGCTTACCAGAAGTGCAGATCAACGACAGAACGGCGAACACCAGCAGCGAGCAAGCCGAAGAGGCAAGTGCGCAAGCGCTCGTGGCCATGCATGTTATGTGATTTGCTGATGTGACGAATACAAAGCAATACAAAGCAAGAAGTACGAAGCAATACGAAGCAATACGAAGCATGTGCAGAGGGATTGTGCCGCCCCAAATTTGAAGAGTGTTCGAATGCTCCCATGCTCTCACAAAAGAGCCCCCTTTTTGAAGTGTGGCACGCAGCAGAGTTTGGGGCGCTTTGCATGTGCCGTAAAGGCGAGAACCAAAGAAACCTACAGAGAGAGGCGCGCACTTTTTAAAACAGGGGGGGAAAAGAGAAAGAGAAAGGAAAAAGATAACATGAGAAAGAGAGAGAGAAGGAAGAGAGAGAGAGCGGGGCCCCGAGCGGCACACACGGCACCCTCCTCCCCCGCCCCCCCCCCCCCCCCCCCCCGAAAAAACCTTTTTTTGCTCTCTCCGAGAGGATGTCAAGGATACCTCAGAATCTCAGATATCTCTCTCTTTCTCTCGCAATCGAGCGACTTTGTATGTTGGTCTCAGCTCGCTTTCGCCGTCGCCCGAAGCAGAACAGGGGAAGTCTGGCTTGAAAGGGATTTTGCCGCGGTGGCGCGGGGTGCACACTTGCGGGAAGATGCCGGCAGCGCGTAGCATGGCGTAGATGGAATGTGATGTGTGGCCCGTGCGAGGTGTAGCTGCCTTACTCAAAAAGCAACGCCGGCAGCACGCCAAACAATGAGGGTGGCCAGGGGTGCCAAAAGCAGAGAGAGACGTTGACAGATCGACGTAGTGTCGACAATTCGTCGTTGTGAGCCTTCTTGTGAGGCGACCGTGGATGTTGAGGCCTTGGAGGAGCTGAAACTGTTGGTGCATGCTTGTCGCATGCTTTTGTGCATGGAAAGGCCATGAAAGCCCCTTCCCTTTGTTTTTGTGGCTTCCTGTTGTTGAAGCATGCTGGAGCCTGACCTTGGCTTGAGAAGTTCAAGAATCCCCTGTCCGCCTGCTCACTTCAGCCTCTCAGATTCTCGTTCGCTGCCAATACATTTTGGTCACACAAGAGTACGTAAATTTTGGTAAAAAGAACACGTGCATCATGAGAATTTGCTTCTTCCACGATGGCATCACCAGTGGCGGATGAGTGTGAGTTCCCAGATGTTTGACACGATGCACTTCCTTTGTGTAGAGAAACGCGAATCCAAAACACTTGTTGCCACTGAGTTTGCGGCCTGCGGGTCCAGAGTGCCAGAATTCTTGTGGCCGTCATCTTGGTGAGTAAGAAAGCAAGTGTCAACTGCTTGCGTTTGCGTCTGCCGACACGGTTTTGCTGAGGCTGGGCAGCCTTTCCTGGGCGCTCCACTTGTTGCAGGCGCTTTTCCGTCGTTAGTCGTTGATCCACAACTCCGAATAAGCAGTGCTGTGCCTCCCTTCATGGCCGCAGGGCAGGCCACGGAAAAGACATTGCCGTACGACCAAAAAGCATGCTGACTGTCCAGTGCGTGCTGCTTCAGGAAGGGATCCCACTGCGTCGGACGTTCAGAGCAAAAGCCCACACAAGTTCAGAAACATATCAAAAGCAGCACCAGAAAAAGCACAACATAACAGCATTGCAATGGATTGTCTGGTGCTGGCATCACACTCGCTGGGTCTGGCTAAGACTACTTGGTACTCCGCCGCTAGGCTTGCTTCGCAGCTGCTTGACGGAGCGACCAAGTCCCCTGTTTTTAACTTCCGCAGAGAACCCCATTTTGTCCTTATTGTTTGACCACTTCGTTAGACCATCGCAGGGATAGTTTTGGTTTTCGCATGGGAACCAGGAGTCGCCGTCCGTCCTGGTGCAGTACCCTAACATCCACATCACCAGGCTTGTCGCCTGCAAGATGCAGCGTCACGGAGATCACCACCAATAAAACCAGACTTCTCCAGCTCTTCGCAGCGAACGACCATTCGTAGTCATTAAACGGGCCTGCTTGGCCCCCTGAGACTCAGAATCATCGAGCATCCAGCCAGGTCCGGCTTGGCCCCTGCCAACTCCTCCAAGTGTTGCACCAAGGAAAAAGCCGCAAATCTTCCTCGACGTGTCGCCCAGTGCTGGCCCGATGTCGAATCGAGCGCCTTGCGCTGATTGTCTTCTCACCGTTCAGGTCGAACCAGGCACCGGATGCGACCACTACTGGATTTGGACAGCTTCGAGCAGAGGCAAGTGTTCCAGAAGAAGTAGCACAGGTGCTAGACACCGTTCCAAAGATCCTCGTGCCAAATGGTTGCCGGTGTACTCCATCGTGGAGTGCTCCATCTGGATGGGGATGATGGATGCTCCCACCTTCTGCAAAACCTCTGCTAGCTGCTGCGACAGACAAAATCCCTTACTCGTCTCAATGTCGCACTTTTTCAGGGTACCGTCGGTACCCTCGAGGAACTCGGAACACCTTCTCAGTGTCTGGCAGGTTTCAAAAAGATGCTCACGTCCAGGTGGACTTTGCAGCCCTTCTCCCGCCACAAAGTAGCAGGCTATTTCACAAAATGCTCGCCGTTAGGCCCTGCCCCTCGCACAAGGAGCTTTCCCTCGCTTCTGAATGCATCCGTGGTGTCCACGCCGCTGAGACGCCCTGCGAGGGGGAGACCCCGTTTGGCCTGGGAAGCCTTGGACTTGTGGACACCGTCCACATGCCCTCCCGCAGCCCCAACAAACCCGTCGATTCGGAGCCAGCGAGTTTCAGGATCAGGTGTCTTGAGACACTACAAGGCCCAAGACACCTTAGGTTTCTCAGCCGTAGATATGACTTACAAGATTGCAACGCTTTCAGAGCTGCCTTCAGAGCTGCCTTCAGAGCTGCCACAGACTGCCAGAGGTCATGTCAGGGTGCAGCTGGCCCGCATGCGAAGGACTGCTGGGAATGATGCAGACATGTGCGATCATGTGCAATCGTGATGGTTTTGGCTTAGGTTTTTGTGTAGTCATTCTGTGCTGCCGACAAATGCCTGCCCCTCCGACAGCCCTGGACATGTCTGCTGGTTGGTTTGTTTCTATAACATATGCATTGAATCTTATCCACATCTCACACCCTTCCATGCTGACATTGGAGATTTGGTGCGGTTTGCCAGATGTGAGTATGGAAGGCGGCAGGAAACAGGTCGGGTCAAGACCCCTAGCAAACAACAATGCGCCAGAAAGTTGACAAACATAAATGACTTCGAGGTGAGCAGGTATCGTCAACAGTCTCGTCAGTCTCCTCCCATGAGAAAGGATTGCAGCATCAAGAACAGACCTGTGCGTCCGCAATGTGACCGAGGTTGTGGTCTCTATCTTAGCTGTGTACACCAAGTTTGCAAATGGCATGCTCTGGGCCCTGCATGCGCAGTGCAGTGGTTCCCAACGAGGTCGCTTTGCTTTCGGGAGGTTTCCGACCTGCTGCACACGCTGTTGCGGACCAACAGGCCTGACTTTGTGTGGAGCCGACTCGATCCGATGCGAGCCGTAAAGCAGACAATTGTGCAAAGAGAGATTGCTACGTTGAGCATCGTGGCCTTGAATACGCGCAGGACCTCATGCCCGAGACTGTGCCGAAAAAGGGCAACAATCCATCAGGAGCACTCCGGCAGCTGCGGGAGCTGCGGACTGAATGCGGTCAGCCAGGAGAGACTCACAGTTCTTATCAGTGCTTGCTCTTGTCGAGCGTTTGGGCGCAACCGAGGACATCGGGCAGAATCTCCGGGTCTTGCTCGAGGCACCCAGCTTTTCTGCAAGCAGTTTCTAGAGACACCGGACGCCACGTTTGTCAGCGCTTGTCTACGGGAGTCTGGTATCCAGTTTTCCGTACTCGTGGTCCGGTAGCGCGCCACATGTCAGCCTGTTGTGAACCTGGACAAGGCAACATGACCAAGATTTCCATGCCCCTCCCCGTTTCGTTCATGTATTTCAGGAACTGTTGCTCTAACATGATCTCTACCCCAGCATACGGTACCGTCAATTACCGTCTTCAAGGTGGTGCCGGCTCTTGTGCAGCACAGTGTTCTGGCATGTATGGCAGTGATGCGCTGTGAGAGCTTTTTGGAGTATGCTTGAAGAGAATTATCGCCCTACCTCGACCCATCCTGTCTGTCTTTGGGGATCTTGACGCTAGACTGGCCCAGGGCTTAGTTCCCGGAAAAACGAAGTATGTGGCCCTCCTGCAGTGGGCGCTTGCCCAAACTCCGACCGATCCTGAATGAGGTAACGTCGTCTTACGATGTTCTGACCTTTCATATCAGTTTACCTCAAACCTACTCGACTCTTCCTTGCAACCAACATTTCCAGCGACATACAAGGAACTTACCTGCAAGGACGGCGAGTGTTCCCACAAGCTCCGGCTGGGATGCGGAACAAAAAATTTATTTAGGATCAAGAAAAATTATTTAGGATCAAAAAATAACTTATTTAGGATCAAGAAATAATTCATTCTGTTCTACCGATGGAGAGAGGGAAGGGGAGGGAGGGAGGGAGAAAAGGAGGGAGGGAGGGAGGGAAGGAAGGGCGGAAGGGCGGAAGGAAGGAAGGAAGGCAGGAAGGAAGGAAGGAAGCAAGCAAGCAAGGAAGCAAGGAAGCAAGGAAGCAAGGAAGCAAGGAAGCAAAGGAGCAAGGAAGGAAGGAAAGGAAAGGAAATGAAAGGACAGGAAAGGATATGTAGGAAAACATAACATAACATCATATGTTATACTTTTTTCTATATATATGTGTATATATTAAAACAAAGATAACAAAATATTATAGTGGCATAGAGTAGAATAGAACACAATATCGTATAGTATACCTTTGTATCATAAAAATGGAATTAAACCGAAATAACAAAGCATATATGTATATATTTACTGCTATTTGATATAGAATTCATAATACACAATACATATTTCTTGTTTGTTTGGCGCCGGGGAAGCTTCTTCAACGCATATGAATCCCTTCCAAACCCATGATGCGAGCATTGTGTTTGCAAATGGGGGGGGGGGGTCTGCGCCCCCCCCCCTTCAACCCCCCCGCTGTTTTCTTAAAGCCGGGCAAGCTTGCTTCAAAGCATATGAATATCCTTTCCAAACCAATGATGCGAGCGTTGTGTTTGCAAATGGGGGGGGGGGGGGGGGCTGCACCCCTCCCAACCCCCCCGCTTTCTTAGTCCGGGCAAGCTTGCTTCAAAGCACATGAATCCTTCCAATCCCATGATGCGAGCACTTTTTTGCAAAAAAAACATGAAGACACAATAAGATACAATGATATACAAGAATATATCACAAAAAGATGCAATAATATACAATAATACACAAAAACACAACAATATACAAGTATGTACAAAAATATGCAGCATTTTTTTCACGTAAAAAAGAATAACTTACAATAATTTTCAGTAATTGACAATAATATTCAATAATAGACAACAATATACAATAATATACAATAATATGCAACCATATATACAGTATTTTTCAAAAATATACAAAAAATGTACAGCAATATAGAAAAACACAAAAACACAATGACATACAACAATATAAAATAGTGTACAAAAATTGCAATAATATACGATAGTAGACAATAATATACAAGATTTACAATAATATACTATAATATAGAATAATCTGCACTAATATACAAAGAAAGATTCAATAATATACAATAATATACAGTAGCCTACAAAAAAAGAGAACAATATACAATAATTTTAGAAATATACAATAACATTCAATAATATGCAAGAATATTCAATATTATACCAAAGCACAAGAAAAAACAATACAATACAATAAAACTCAACAACGTATACAACATTGTACAATAATATGCAAGAATATACAATGTCATATTGCAATATTATGCAAGAATTTCCACAATACTATGCCAGAATACACATGCTTCAGAGTATACGCATGTTTTTGAAACTTCTAATGCCAAGATGCCAGCATTGATTTGTTTCCTCTGCAAACTCAGAAATGCTGCTATTTACAGTATTTCCAGCCTCTGAAATCGCAGAAATGCTGCTATTTTCAGTATTTGCAGCCTCTGTATTTGCAGCCTCTGGAAACTCAGAAATGCTGCAGTATCCAGTATTTCCAGCCTCTGAAAGCGCAGAACTGCTGCTATATACAATATCTGCAGCCTCTCTGGAAACTCAGAAATGTTGCTGTTTTCAGTAGTTCCCGCATAAATGCTGTGTTTTTTTGGTATTTAGAGCTTGCGAACGGCCAGAACTGCTGCATTTCTGAGCGTTTACAACCTCCGCTCCGCTTGCAAGAAGCCTTCAAAGCCTTCAGTAAATTGTTTTTTGATCCCAAATAAGTTTGTTTTTGATCCGCCTAGAAATAAAATATTTTTTGTTCCCAAATACATTTTTTTATATCCCCTACCCCTCCGGCTCAGCATTGATTTTGTCGGCGAGTGTCTCCGCTATCTCAGGCTGCCCGCCGGGTCAGGGTTCGAACTCGGCCGCTGCCTCTCTGCCGTTGCGCCGTGCTCACCACGGGCCGCTGCGTTATGCACTTTGTTCTGTTCGTCCGTGTCGGCTCGCTGCATGGCCCTGCTCGTGCAACTACCCATGCTTTTCTGTGGTACCACTGCACACTTCGCGCTGGTGGCAGCGGTGTCCTTCGATCTCGCACCAAATGGTACAACGACCTTTCTAATGATACCTTGAGCTCTTTTCGGTGTTCTTTGGCAGTACGCTAGGTGTTCTGTTGCTCTTGAGCTCATGCGCAAATAAGAGCAATTCACTGCAAATAAGGGAGGAGGCCGCAAAGGACCCTCGGGGCCACTGTCGGGGACCCTTGAGAAGATGATGGCCATTGATGGCCCGCAGGCGTTACTGCGGGCGACCGTCTACGTCCCCCTCAGCATCTCGGGCAGCGGCTCTTGCCGCCCTCCGTACGAGTGTCAACACGAGCGTAGCTTTCGGACGGCTCTTGCAGATGATCCGCCACGAAAGGGCCGGCCCGACCCTGTAATGCCCCGGTCCAAAATCCTCGGCCTGGCACCCAACATCGCGGCGCAGCTGGGAAAAGTTGGTGTGCACAAAGTCTTCGGATTGTCAGGGTCCAGGGTTTACAGTTGCCAGGGTCCAAGGGTACCATTAGTTCTTCTTTTGATGGTGCCTTGGGGTCTTTAGAACTTCTGGTTTCAGGGATCAGCTGTTTAGATGAATGTTCCAGGGTTTGATTCTAGGAGCTGACTCATTACGCCGTTTTTTCTTTTCGAGACTCGAGCACAAGTCTGTCGACTGCCTGAACACACACACAACCCTAGGCGCGCATCTGTTTTGGACTGATCGCACAACAGTCTGGGAGAGCCTTGCCCCATGGCAAAGGCCCTCCACACACACCGCTGCCCGTCACGGGAAATCAACTCAGCCACGTGGGACCGTGAGCCCTTTCTCTAGGGCGGGAGGGCGGGACAAATCGTCGATAGCTGCTTGAGGCCGACTTCAGCAGCATACAAGCAAACAGAACTACAGCTCGCCAGCTGAACACTCAAGTGCGCACGGGTGGGCGTGTTCAGAGCATGCGCTAGGGGGTTTCGGGCGGCTAGCGCAAGCAACCCTGACCACTCCAGAAGTGATCCTGTCTTCGTAGCCCTTTCTCAGACGGCGCGCTGGAGGGCAAGTGCGCTCCGTAGAAACCTTATAAGCCTTGCAACCTCTACGCATAGTCTTTGCGAGTGTCCGCCGCGCGCAGTTGTCGAGGATCTCGTGCTTTCGAGCTGACGTAGCTGCTGCCGAAATATGATTGATAGCGCTGTATTCTCGGTTCATCCTGGTGCCGGAAATCAGTAGCACTGGTGCTTTCTCAGATGTTTGCGTGGCTGCACGCCGGTTTTCGTTTGGGATGTCGTATCGGACTAGTTGAAAATGATTGTGTTTGCAGTTCTGAGTGAGGTATCCAGACACAGACAAGCTGCCTTGTCAGGAATGGCGCCAGGTCGGTGCCATGCAAACTGAGCAGGAGGCGGACCACATGACGTTGTTTCGTCAGCCCCAGAAGTTCGGTGGAACAGCGCAGGAGCAAGACGTCATCCGTGGCCTGGCGGAGTCTGCCAAAGTTGATCCAAAGGCCAGCCTTCCTCGCCTTCCTCGCCTTCGTGGTTTCCAATGTATCCGGCACACTCCGCAGGCTGTCAAGTTGCTTTGGCTCTCCGTCGCTAGACAAGCCAGGCCCGTTGTTCGCGAGATTCCGTGATGACAGTTTGCACAAGCAGATGTTGTTCTCGATCCGATTTGTGCCAGGCCGGCTGCAGGTCCAACATCCGTGTGACCCCGCATGTGTTTGGTCATGATTGGCCTTGGCCCCCTTTTGAACGAGCAGGTACCCTGACTTAGCAAAGAAACATCATGGGGTCATCGTTTCCGACCAAGTTGTCTCTGTACATCCTGTTGAAGATGCTGCATAAGTATGTTCGTTTGTTTTCAGTGAGGTCGAGGTGGTTGACCTTGGCCGGGACCCCAATCTCACCAATCCCGGAAGGCTGGTAGGTCATATTGGTTTGGCACATGTTGACGTGGCCACATTCACCAAAAACAGTTCGACAGGAAAGGAAGCGTTGAGATTGGATTTGAGTCTGGTTCGTGAGGCCTTTGACTCGATACAGTCTTTGGGCCAAGCTTAAACATGAGAGCGATGGCTCCTAGCCCCTGTTGGTATTGCTTATCCTATGCGCGTCTTATGCCTGTGACACCCCACAAGTTCGTGACACCTGTCAGGACAGTATGGAAGAACGAAAAGAAGGGCTAGCTTCAACTAATCTCGTCCTGGTGAGCATATGGCCATGAAGGACTCAGTGCGACCCGCTTGCTTGACGTGCTGTTGGGGCTAATGTTTTGGTGGCCGTTTTCGATCACACCAGGGCAGAACTTTCACTTTGCAAGTCTTGCTTTTTGTCGATTCAAACCGAGAATGCTCTACAATTTGCAGTTGGGTATAGTAGTAGCAGTTGTGTGGCCCTGACTGTTGCATCCAAGCGCTGCAACAGAAAGTATTTAGTCCTTTCGAAAAGTGAGATAGGCATCTTTTGCAACTTTGCAACAGCCACTGGACATTTATGCAGAACTTTGCGGTATATCGAGCTTGGGCGTGGCTTTTTGCTTGATTTGTTTCTTTTGTGGCCCTGTGAATCTTTAAACTCTTACATCACCCCAGGCCAGTACAGCGAGAAGCGCAGCAACTCTTGTATGCCAGATGCTCAGAGGACCCGTGGGTCTCACACAATCTGCTCTTCGAATCCTTGATATCCAGGTTTTTGACCTGCGCAATCACACTGGCCCACCGGCGACTCCAAGGTGTGAACGGTACATTCTGCTAGATTCTAGTAAATGTAGCAGAGAGCAATTCGTGCAACTCCTGACAAGGCCACGAGGACGCCCGACTTCCGGGAGTATTGGGCGACCAGATCGATGCAATAGCGCCCACTGCACAGGCCTGCATGATGATGCATTTTTTGGCTGCAGGGAGGTCTTGGTGAACATTTGCAGCCGATGATGCGTGACCTGCATTTGCCGGAATTGGCCCAAGATGTGCTGTAGATGAGTCGCAGAGCAGTCTTCCGTGTAACGTGCTGCCCCCTCAGCTTGTACTGAGCTTGCAAGCACCGAAGGAAATCAAGGAGGGTGCTGATGGCTTTCCATGGCTTGCCATGGCTTTCTGATGATGTTTTGAGCCTTGAGGTGCTTGCTTTAGCGGGAATGTCGAATGGATCGAGTGGATCGAGTGGATCGAGCGGCGTGAAGACATTGCATGTGCGTCACAGCGCAACCTGACCAGTATGATGGATCATGCGGATTGGTCTTGTAATGCATACATGTGAGGATTCGTTCTTGCATCGTGCAGTCACTAGCTCTGGCTGTTGCGACTGGATAAGGTACAGGGCACGATGGGCTTCAGAGCTTGCGTGGCTGCAGTTGGCTGGATTCCGGCGACCATGCTGAACATCGTGCTTCCGGTATCTCTGCTGCATCTGAGGGCCTTGGAAGGATATGAGTAGTTTTCACAAGAATCGTCGTGTTGATGTGAATGTGACCCCTCTTTGGAGGTTTTTTTTGTACTCTGCTGAACATGCGACAGGCCTGCACCTTTACAAATGTGGTGTTTTCATTAAAACCAGTGAAGACTTACTAAATCTTTTGAATCCGTTTCCTTGTCCCAGTCAATCCACTGGCTCCCATTGCACACCATTGGCGTGCAGACGATGCACATTTCAACTACTGCCGCGTGCTGTTTTAAACAGATCTTGCTCAATCAATGGTGAGGTTGCAAGTCCTTCTTCCTTGATTTGCTGCACTCTCTTGTGCCTTCTCTCTTGCCTTGCTCATGGATCCTGAAGTCGCCGTGCCCAGAAAGCTTCACAACACGATTTTCAAAGTTTCGGCAATGATCCATGAGCCGTTTTTCTACGAATACGTACCCGTTTTGTCAAGCATGTTTGCGGGGATGGCCAAAGACACCTGTTGCAGATTCGCTTTCCAGTGACAACCCCGCTGCGGAGGGGTGTTTTTGTATTCTTGCATTCTACTGTACCGCGACAAACTAGCACCACTGAAATATGGGGTCTTGATTCGACCGGTGAAGACTTGTAGCATGTTTGGGTCCTCTTGTGTTAGTAATTCGCACAGGCTGTCATAGCAACTTTGACGTGCAGGGGGCGACGGGTCTGTGAAGTTGCCGCCAAAGCTCCATTTGCCATGACAGGGAAAATGCTCCTGTCAAAATGCTGTGCGGTCTGGGTGGCTGCGTGCACAGCTGGTGTGCGTGTAGTTTGGTAGGATGCTTAAACCAGGTGGTTTCCAGGTCGTTGAGCGCATAGCCTTCATGTCAAATTTCTTCTACATGCACTTTCGCTTTCAGGAGCCTCGGAAGCAAAGATCTATTTGTCTTTGTAAGGGTTCGCAACATGTCACAGCATGACTGGCTATGCAGACTTGCACGAAAGAAACAAGAAGAACAAGCGAACACCAGCTCATCAAGCTTGGGACTCGCCGTCCAGACCAGTGTTGTTCTTGGAAATTGTGGTCGCTCAAGCAGGGCAGGTTGGTTAGAATTGGTGGTATTTTGGTGGAATACTTTCTGTCAGATTCTTGTGGGAATTCTTCGCGGCACTTGATGGTGCACTTCACCCACAACGGCCCCACAACGGTCGGTATGAGTTTCGAGAATGTTGTTTCCGATCCTGCCGCCGTGGAGAGGGCAACGCCTGACCAGCTGATAATCGTCCACCACGGCCCGCTGTGACTGTGTCGTGATACTTCGTAGGCTCTCCTCCAGCAAATTGGACCGCCAAACGGGATGTCTCGTCTCCGTTGGAGGGAGATCATAATCCTCCATACTCAAGAACTCCCTGAATGCAGCTTTGTCAGCCGCGCATCTGTGCAGTTCCTGGAGCATATCGTTGTGACTGTCTCCATATGCAACGCGTGCAAACCGGGTGATGCTCTGGTGCAGGCAAGACTTTACGATCTTCTATAGGGGTGATTGTCAGTGATTGTTGCAAAAGCGGCGAACGCTTCCCATCCAATTCCACGCAGCCTTTCGGCACATGGACAATGTTTGGGAGGAGAGACATCTTGTTACTTTCGATTTTTTCGTTCGCGTTCGCGGGGAAAATTTTTCACATGTAGGGCAACCGAGTTTGTGTAACGCAATTTGGTACAAACATGGTAAGTCCTAACCCTGAGCTGAGCACTGTGTGTGTGGCGTCTGTTCCGAAAACCACTTTGCTTTTTTTTTAAATTCCAGAAGGCTAAAACCCTGAAATTACGAAAGTCTGTTCTTAGCTTGAGGCCAGAAAGTCCCGCAAAGAGTCCCGCCGAGTACCCTTGGAGTGTGCCCCTGAGGATCGCGTAGAAGGTCCCTGCCGAGTATCCTTGGAGTGCTCAGCCCCTAGAGAACGCTGCAAGCGTCCCCCCCCAGAAAATTTCGTAGAGGGCCCTGAGACAAAATAAAGCCTGCGCGAAGAATCCATGAATTCCTTAGTTACCTGTGCAGAGCCGCAGGATGGGATGTCTGACTTTCGTTTTTGTGGCTTGCTGGACTGGTCTTCTCTTTCTCAGCGCTGTCAGGTTTCCTTCCCGTGCTTTTGATACATTTTTTTATTTCCCTTGTGCCCGCGGTGTACAAGGGGTCCTTAGTCGCCCCACACACCAGTTGACACTTGAAAGCTGCCTGGGTTTGTGAAAACCCAGGTGATTGCTCTCTGGCGTGGTGATGTCGTGCTCCCAAATGCGACTTGCTTCAGAGCTGTCAATGACAGAACAGGAATGAAGGCACTTACTGCTACATACTGCTACAGGGTTTGTCGGGAACCCACCAGTGCGATCTGCAGAACTGCTTCATGTCTTTGAGGGCTGCTTGAGGTAATGCTATCCGATGTCATGGCGTGCGGTCCTCTATACGAAGCTGTCTATACCTGGGGATTTTCCATTTCAATGGTTTGCGTCGCGCTCTTACTTTGCTGGCAGGCGACCTGCTTGAGAATGTTGTGGTTTCACTGCAGTGCAGGTTTGCTTCGTATTTCGGGAAGCTTCCACGTTTTGGCGCCAGAATCTGCCCGGGCTTGCTCCAGACGTAGACCGATTTGTCTTCATGTGACTTGGAGAAGAGTTCAGAAAGAGACACATTCACACTTTCCTTCTCATCGACAGAGGCTGTACGCTCTTTGTGCCCCCTGTCTGCTGGGCGCCACGGCAGCAGTACAGACATGTCATGCTGAGGGCTTCCACATCTTCTCGGTCATTTAGGTCTAGTGGCTTTCCAGTACAAGCATGACATGCTTCTTGGCAGAGAGAGATACGGGCATGCTCATGCAGAAGTCCATTTGTCGCAGTGCTGCTTTGAGGTCTCTCAGTGCTGTCAACTTGTGGGATTTGCTATATGACTTTGACTTCCTCCTTTGGGCACTACATGCTTTTCACACATCAGTATTCTTTCTGACCTGTTGCGCGATGGCCTACATCTACGGCCTCCGGCTGAGCCCCGCATTGGATGCGAAGGGTCTCACGCACCCATCCGACAAGTTTTGGCGAAGTTCTGGCTCGTGGTCGCTTGGCATGTGTCAGTTTCAGCTCCCGTTGGGGGCGCATGCGACATAGATGGCGTGTCAGTCTGCACGTGCTTGAGTCCTTGAATGACATGAAGATGACATGAAGTGCGCAACTGCAGGTGCATCTTGATGTTGACTCCTGTTGGCGTCGTTGTTCGCCTCTTGCACCTCTTTCTTGGAACTGCTTTATGGGGGGTCCTCCTGGTCTTGGTCGAGGCCTATTGCATCCTATTGCCAAATGCTCCAATCATGTTCTGGAGAGCTGAGCTTTCAGTGGACTTCAGTAGACTTCTAGAAGCACAGGGACTGCAGCACCCTCAGTGCCGCTTTCCAGTGTTGAAGAGATTTTTTGTGAAGCACGATGCCGCGCATAGCATGTGATAGGTTGTATATGCATGACTACGTAGTTGATATCATCCATCCGGTCCATGTCCATCTATGCCTTCTCCGATGTAAGGGAATCAGCCTCAAGGGAATCCCCTGCATGCATGCCTGCATGCATGCCTTTTGCACGCCCGTATGAAATGCATGTAATGCATGTAATGCATGTAATGTGCGTAATGCATGTAAGGCATGTAATGCATGTAATGTGTGTAATGCATGTAATGTAATAGTACTGTATGTAATGAATGCAAAGTATGTACTGTATGTAAGGTACCTAATGTATGTAATGCATGAAATGCATGCAATGACGTACTGCATGTGCGTTTGTAGATATTTATGTATGTATGTATGTATGTAGGTACGTACGTACGTACGTACGTACGTATGTATGTATGTATGTATGTATGTCATAGGAGTACGTGTGATACGGACAGAGATTCTGTTCGCTTTTGTTCATCCCATGGTCTCTCAGTAGCAGCTTGATAGCGAAGGATCCCGATACAAGTACTTGCTCAAGTGAGCCTGCACTATCCTTCGATTGTGACAAGAACGGGCCTTGGAGCGAGCTTGTTAGAGGAGTGTTCTAGGCTTCCACATCTGGCCGCGATTTGCGAACTTTTGAGTTTTGATTGGTGTTGGAACCAGACACCGCATTTGAGCATCCTTGAGCACCTCGCTCCCCGTCCTCCCCCATTGCTGATGCCATTCCTGCCGTACCTCGTTGTTCTTACTGGCCCGGTTGTCGGGATCTGCTCGCCTCAGCCATGCACCCCACGAGTGAGTGAGTAGTTCTTGAGCCTACGGCCTGTGCAGGGTGAACGGGCAGCTTGGTCCAGTCTCTGCGGGACGCCGGGAGCTGTGGCTGGAGTGGCGGGCTTCTGGGCTACGGCTCATCTGTCGCGTTCGGCTGTTCCTGTGACACTGGGACAGCCCATGGTGTCGGGGCTTCCCATCTGCCACATTTAGGATTTTGATCCGCTGGCGCCGCTCTCAGAAGTAGGTGCGTGTTGTTCAGGGTGTTTTGTTTCTCTAGGCCTCCCTCAGAAGTAGGAGCAGGCTCTCTCTAAGTGCAATGAAGGGAAATGAGCAGGGTGTAGCGAGGTGGCGGTGGTGTTGGGTGGGAAGGGCCAGGGCACGTGATGGAAGTTGGCGCGAAGGGGCACATGTGCGGACCACACTGCAGATCTTCAATCCTTGTGTCCACCATAGTGGCATACGAACCATGCGGCCTTCTTCGACATCTTGTGGTCGTTCTACTATCGTTATTGATTGTATGCAGTCGCTAAATGCGTCTCTGCGGTGTGCTTTTGCCTGGGTGGAGCGCTTGCTGAAGCCGTTGTCGACGACGTGTTGGATGGTCGCCGGCCTCTCCGCGTGCATCCCTGCGAGCCTTTCTGCTCATGCTCGTCCAAGCTGATGCTCGTCCAAAGTCGAGGACCTCTGAGTAGAAGTGATGCCACCGAGTGTTTCTTTGCAGCCGAGCAAGGCTTCAAGGGCGTGTGGGCTCACTCTTGACCGCTAGCAGTCGAATGAAGCCCCCAAGAAATGCTCCTGGACTCTGTTTCTTCTGGCGTTTTTGTTTCCACTTCGGGGGAGTCCCGTCCGCTCCATCCTTCTCAATTGAACAGTTGGAAATCCCGTCTTATGCACAGTGGCTCGTTTGTCGACAGCACGGGGTCATACTGCACCGTATTCCCATCTTTTCATTAGCAACAAGAAGGCTGTTCCATTGAGAAATCAACCAGTAGAGGAGTGCTGTCGGCACACTTGGGGGGAATCATCGGTTTTGACAGACTCGGCAGGTGGCGTTGATCCAATTTTTCGTTATTGTGGCATTTCTGGGCCGAGTACTCAGTCGGAACGTTCTACTTGCCCATTGGCCCATTATGCCAATAATGCCAATTGCCTACTCACGCTTCTCACGCTTTAAGGTGTGGCCCGCCTCATGATGGAGCTTGATTTCGTGGAGCCCATGTTGGATCTCGCGCACATAGGGTTGAAGAAAAAAACCAATTGATAGTGACAAGCTGGCTTTTTGTGGAGGCGGTTTGTCGACTGGTGCTGAAGGTTGCGAGTTAGGATCTGGAAGATTTGGGTCTTCTCACTGTGACTTGGTCGGTTTTGAATGCTGAATTCACGCTCCTTGATATGGCAAAAGTACATTCATCTGGGGAGTGGAGACAAAGATGGCACGTTCCTTCCAAGTTTTGCTAGACCTTATGTACATCTCTGTATCCTGCAGTCCTTCCGAGCTTAAAAAGCTCGAGCGAATCTGCAAGATCTGCCTGCCTGTGTAGATATGATTGGGGTCGATGACCTTGAACATCTTCATGTGCCTTTGAAGCGCCATAGGACCCAGCAATGTGTGTCAAAGCAGGCCATTTTTCAGCTCCTGGTGACGGCTACTGCACGCATCACGAGAGCAAAGCTTGCGTTCCTCGCGCCTGCACTTTCTTGCTTCTGGAGTATCAGCTTGGGAACTCTCGCGTCTTCATTCAGCAGTCTTGGCAATGATCGTCGCCATGTGAAAGCTCAGAACCTACATTGAAGCCCCTGTGCAAAGCACCATGGTTACTGCCTCAGCAGATGTCCCAGCGCAGATTACAAGAACTTGTGAAGCTCTTCGTCAAAACTGGCAGGTGCTGCGTACGTTGGGATTGGCTGCTCTGCTGGGTGTGCTCCAGCAGACGCATGCCGTGACAGCTACGCCCTGAGCTGTGCCGACACGTGATTTCTGCAAGCCCCGTTTCCAGGTCTGTACTGCATGATTCTCCCAGGTAAGGCCGCAGCTGGACAACCACCACTGCAAAGACGCTTGCGCTGCGAATCATTGCGATTGGGTATAGGTTGGTGCGAAGGGCTTGAAGAATCTGGCATTCACGGAGCACCAGCTGGTAAGGTGATGTGCCAGAGATTTGGCCAGGACCTTAATGTGTGACTCTGCACTGGCCCTGGGCCCTAGTCGCCACATGAAATCAAAGAGCAGGGTGCTTGCTTCAGGTCGTCGCAAGTGCTGGACGTAATCGTGAAAAGTGAACACGCAACCAAATTTCACGAAGAGATCGATGTACTCGTAGGGGCACAGAGCTGCGGTCTCTTATTCCCCGATGCACAAGACATGACTGTGTCAAGTTCCGCTTGAGTCTTCGTGAAATGTCTTCGGAACGACTTGTTGAAAGGCTCTGTTTTCCGGTGGCGGTGGAGGGGTCAGAGCATGTGCAAGGCATGAAGGCCCTGGGTGAAGAGTTCCGCGACATTGCAGATCCAACCGAATGTGTGGCCCAGTGTGACAAGGCCAGGATTGTCATGCTTGTATATGCTTGTCAGGCTTGTGCGCTATGAATCCAGCAATAGCAATGCAAGTTGCATGCGTTGCCAGGTTTATCCTGCCAAGAAGGCCTTCTTTGATTCCTGGGGCTACCATGCACTTGTTCAGAACAAGGTGGCCAGTGAAACTCTAGTCAATGTGAAGGCCCAGGACACGGTGGCGCTTGCATCGAAGCCGGAGAATCCCAGATCGCCCGCTAGACATGTTGCTTTGACTTACTCACTGCCAACTGAAACTCAGTGAGTCGTGCCAGGCTTCCCCAGAAGCGCTGACGCGAAGGTGCTGAATGACCCAACAGGTAGGTTTGTCACGCCTTGAGCACTCTGCTGCCCTACAAGGGTGGAGCAGGAGGGGTTCTGTGGATGTGCGCTGCTGCACAATGGCATTGATAAGCATGTCCCCACGAACTCGACCCCGCACCGAACCACAGTGTCACAGGCATTTGCTGTGAAAAATGGTTTTCAGGGGCAGCAGTGCTATTCCTGATGCTATGTAGGCTGAGAGCATCCACCAATGGTGACGCTCGAAGTCTGAATGAAGACTTCGGCTGAGAAGCGTGGAGCATCTTACCTATGACGAGTCCTCATGCTGTTAGAAAGGTGCAGCAGGGTTCAAATGAGGCAATTTGCCTCGTTGATTTATTGAGTTTACTTGGGGCATTGCGCACTTTGCTTTTGGTAGTCTTGCGAAATTGCGAAATAGAGTGAGTGCTTTGTGAAGTCCTCGAGGCCATCCCGGATCTCCTCGAAGAGCACAAGCTCGACAGATGCAGCACGCTGGGCTTCTGACTCAATCCTTTGTCAGAGACTCCCTAGCAGCCGGTCGTAGGTTTTCAGGTTTTTTGGATTAGAATGGCTGTTTTTTTAGGTCGCATGGCAGATGCTCTGCGACATGCCGCTTGCGAGCTGCTGCGGGACGACAAGGAGCCGCTGCTCGGCATTCGACTGACAGCTCAATCGTGTCTTTTCGACAGGAGTTCTTCCTTCCGTTCTTTCACCCAGTGGCTTCGACGAATTTTGGGGACTACTAACATGCTTCAGCCGAAGAGGATCGGTCGATGTATGCTGCGCTGTGACCCAAAAAAGCTGGAAGGTACACGAGCCCGACGGCACGGACAGCCAGCCCAGCTACGACAGGTGGGTGGCGGTAAAGAGGGGTCTTGAGAATCAGACTAAGAACTAGCCATAGCAGACTGCATTGAGGGGGCTTCTCGTCTTGGTCTCATGCATTTGTGCAGGGGTGCATGCAGAGGCACAGAGCCAGTTTGAGCAGGTGGGTGCAGTCTCTGCGCGGGCATGAGGAGGGTGCCACGCTCGGAGTGGTTTTGCATCCTGAGCTAGAGCATGCTAGAGCAGAAGCTTAAAGCATGTATATTCTTGTAAACAATACGAGAGAAATGCCGCAAGACGCATCCTTGCCACGTGGGGAATTTCCGTTGACCCTTTGCGTTAACGACCGGGCTGTGAATTTGAGAGGCCATTGTCGCTACTGCTACATAAGTGCCCGGCAGAAAGCGGAACTGGCTTGTTGGTTCGCTTGATTCTCGATGGTTCTAAGTTCTTTGTGCTGTTGTATGGTGCTGTTGTCTATGGGTGTTCTGTTGTGTGCTGCCGTCCAGTGTTGGTGCTTGAATTCATAACTAGACCTCCACCGAGCCTTGCAGCAGGCCACCCTTCGGATGTAGTTATTGTAAATTTTCACTACAAATCCACCTGTTGCCAAGAACAGGCGCTTATCGGGTGGAAGGAACCGCCATGAATAACTGATGTGCGAAGCGCCCGCCGGCCAGCAATGTCGGGGAACACTGGGGACTCTTGGTGCCTCTTCTTGCAAACTCGTGTCTTCCAAGGTGATGAGCTCGTCATTCTTGCGCTGGCGATGTTGTGCGGAATGGCAGTGCAGCCTGTGCCGAGCTTGTGCACCCCTGCGGTCATTTGTGCTGCTGTCAGGCATACAGGTGTTTTTGGAAACGCGCTGGGTTTGAAGGGGTTGTGGGCCTCGGTGGGCGGGCCTCCTGCTAAATTTCATTGCCCTTGTGGGTCTGCTGCAGTGCCTTGTGATCTCCAGCTCGTGTCCCGGCAGTTAGGTGCAGAAGAGTGGCTATCGAGTTCCATTGATGGATCCTTGCAATGCCAAAGAGTCCCAGATCCCAGCTTTGCATCTTGCCTCTTGCTTTCTGCATGATGCAAGCACATAAGGACTTGCGTGCAGTACAGGCATGCGCAGCAATATGAGGTCGTTCTTGGCATACTGGGGAAACGATGACCAGCACTGGGTCTGGCTTCAGCTTGGATCCAATATGCTAGATCCTGTTTTCACATGCAGTTGTTTCAGGTCCTGCAGTTCGCATCTCTTCTCAGGCCGCTGACAAAGTGAACTCTCTGGCTGCCTCTTCCAGGCAAGACAAGGCGACTGGAGACTGACTTGTTTGTCGCTACTGATGTTGCGATATGTTGCGATGTTCCTTGCTGACACACACACACACATTAGCTTAGCTTCCGCAGTTTATCTGAGGCATTCTCGTAGGACGTGGGCGTTGATTGTTTTCATGTGTTTACCCACTGCAGCAGCGAGAGCCATCTTTGGATCTTGAGGTGCTAGTCGAGTTGAGCGGCTCCTACAGCTACACAGCTTCGTTTGATTCTGAGACGTGAATAAGCACAGCTCAGTGCGGATGGCAGCGATGTCATTGCTATGACCTTTTTACAATCTACAGTCCTTTTCCTGTGCAACGAAGCAGGTCCCCTAAGTTGGGTCTCAGAGTGGCGTGGACATTCACCCGCACAATCATCTTGTTGCCCGTTCACAGAGCTCGTGGCATCGGCCAGGACAAACTAGCCTTTTTTGGCTGTGTGCGCAGGGTGCATGAATTGGCAGTGCTGTGTGAACAAAGCTGGAGATGCGAAGATTTCCTGATATGGAGTACGATGCTATCTTTCAATAGTTGTGTTGTGAAAGTGTTCCACTCGAGTCGCCACTCGAGTGTGGATTGTCGCGAATGAAGTGTCAGAGTAAGAAGGCAAAATGTGCAAGGCACGAAACAGGCTCAGATGGCAGCAGCTCGCTCACGTGCACCTTCTCTTCCTGAGGCCTCTGAGGATCCAAGCCAAACGGCTTCGATGGCTGCGAGTGAAGTGTCTTGGTTGATGATTTATGATTGAGTTCTGCAATCAGTTGCAAGAACAGATGCCAAGGTAACGACAGTTAATTCGCAACCTGAGACTTGGCTCGTAGACAGAGTCGCAGGCAAGATTCTTATTCAGGACTCGTCTGTGTCGGCTTTTCTCAAGTAGGTGAAGAAAAGAGAAAGGCTCGCTGGCGCAGAAAAGAAAAAGCGTACACACATGTTGTCGTTGTGCTATTTCCATTAATGTGTATCTTGCATGGCTGTGAGTTACAGGGCTTGCCGTGATTGATGTTTTCTTGTCTGGTAACGCCGTATATGCATTGTGATGCATCCCCCATGGCAGCTTCGAATCTTGCACGGTTTGACAAAGGAAAGGTAGCACAAAAATTGTGACGAAAGTGAACCTGTGCCGTACCCTTTGCTTTGGTGCTTGATGTGGTGCACCTGTAGTTGGCAGGAGGCAAAGATGACTCCATCCGAAGTGCTGGACGTTGAGGCACTTGACGGGGCAGATTTCGGGGCGAGCACCGAAGTAACTTTTGGACCCGTGTTCGTCTTTCGTTTGTGTAATCACGGGTTGGCCAAATCACGGGTTGCCTGGTTCAATTTACACACCCGACGACAGTGTACATGCAATATCCTTCATAGCGAGATACACGGCATACATTTATCCCCTGTAAAACATCAAACTCTTGGTTTAGTACAAGCAGTGTAGTCGAGAGCGATAAAGTGGAAAGGAACCCAGAGTAAGCAAGTAAGAGAGAATGTACGAGAGATTCGATTCGAGAAGAGGGGAAAGGAGGGTAAAGAGGAGACAGCGGGTCTGCTTGCTTAACTGGGTGAAGAAAGATGAAGTTGCCCGCGTTCCCTTGCCAAACCCGGGCATGGGGGCGGGTGTCGGCGGACTTGACTCACGAGATTTCAAGTACATCTCTTGGTGCAACAAGGAGGTGGACGATTCGCAAGTTTCGCGAGTGCGAGCTGATGCCAGCCCAACACTCATCTTGCTGAATTCTTTCGGGTTCGTAGCCTTCTCATGCGTGCTCACGAAAGTAGAGACACTGCAAGGACGGTGCAGGTTACCAAATCGGCTTGAGGTAGTTGACGTGGAGGACGGTTCCCGCTTTCTGGAGCTTGCCTTTGAAAATCTTCACCTTGCTGTTTGGCTTGCCATGCAGACACCGACCGCAGAAGCGGAAGAATTGAAAGGACTCATTTTCGCAAGCTGCCTTGGATCCCAGCTGTGAAGCTCCTTCTGTCCAAGCAAGCATATCAGGATACGGTGAAGGAAGCAAACGACCGAGGGCCATTCTCAGCGTGGATGCGGTGACCTGGCGGTGAATAGTGGACATGGCCATAGCTTCGACATGCTCAATACATTATGACATCGCTACACCCATTCGAGGACCCCGAAAGGTCGAAGTCAGTTGCAGAGGCTGTCGCCGAGGCCGTGGCCGAGTACTGGAGGCACCCGCTTGGCACCCGCTTTTCAGAAGTTCTGCGGCCTCAGGCGGTTGATGCTGCAGAGGCACGGATGAACCTTTGAACTTTCAAGGTGCCACGTGTACTTTTTGGTGCACTTTGCCTGCACTTCACATGAGGCTGCAGAGGCAGCAGAGGCAGAAGTGGAGGCCATCATGAAAGAGGAGGCAGCCACTGGAAGAAGTCATGCAAAGGACCAAGTCCAACTAACCCCCTGGAGACCGCAACAGGTACTACGTCGTGCACTTCTTGATCCAGAAGGTGAAGCCAGAAGAAGAAGGGTGCAGGCTACTAGGGCTTCTGGGGAAAGCACTAGGCATCCAAATCTACAACGCTGTGTCTTCAGCATCCTCATGAACCAATGCTATATTTGTTGCTACGCCACTTCTTTGCAAGTCAGTGCAGCCTGCGTGACAAAGAATATCTCAGTCAAGGCATCTATGTAGCTGCCGTTGCTGCAGCCGAGAATGTTTCTGATGGGGAGCTCCTCCTTGACCCGAGTAGCTTACTTAGCACTGCGTCCCTCAAACTGAGTCCCAAAGTTTTCCCCGTGATCACCCATTGTCTTACCCATTCTAGCCGCTTTTCAGAAAACCGAGCTCCGTTGGAGGGTTGGGGTTCGCCTATGCTCCCTTACCACAGCGGACCGCATGTTCTGTCGAGTTCAAGTTCTGTCGAGTTCGCACAAATCTGAGAGACTCGTAAGCTGTTATTTTGTGCACTTTTGCGCTGCTGAATTCGGCTGCATTCCATTCTGATTTGTTTGCTCCAGGCAAGGAAGCTGAAAGGCGGCCGCTGTCCAAGCTATTCCAGGGACGATCTTTTGCTCCGTTTTCCAGCTCTTGTATTTTGTTTGCTTTTTGGGAGTTGCTGAAATCCACGGCTCTTTGTTTGATTTCTTGCAAGGCAGAAGGAGATGGAACTTTGCGGGCCGAGCGGGCCGGGCCTGCGCCGGAGACGACCGCTACCGAGAGCACGAGGAGTGCTTTATGAGCCGAAGACACTCAAAAGAAAGACATTCGCTCATTCGCCCACGTTCGCTCATTCGGCTTTCCTCCGACATCCTGATGCGTCTTTCGCAGGTCGACTTGGAATGTCGCAGAAAGCTTGCTTTCCGTGCGCGTGGACGTCTTCGAGGTGGCAGTTGCGGTGTGTTAATGCCCTGCACTCCGCCTGTCCGACTGTCCCTCGAAGGATCCATTGAGGACCAAGGCGACGAGCGGCAGCATGGCAACGTGACCAAGCAAAGGGAGGAGCGACGCAGATCGTGGCAGTGCTTTCGCAGTGGACATCCTTAACTCCAGACTCCAGATGCCAGGCTGTGAAACTTGCCTCATTAGCCTCTCACCCTGGAGCTCAACGTGCTTCCAGCGCACCTGCAGGTCTGCAGGACCCAGAGCACGGCATCACGCCATCATGCATTCTAGTTGCATAACGTCGCTCACGGCATGGCCTTGCAGCACCAAGAGGAGCGGAAGCGTCCTCTCGCCAAGCGAAGCCCCAGAAAGGCATTCGAAGACCACATATGGTTGGGTGAGGTATGGCGGGTATGGTGAGGTGATGTGAGGTGTTATCGTGCTATGCCAAATGAGAGGAAACGTGCCAATGCAGCTTAGAAGGTGAATCCAACTGGCCGTCGTGGGAGAGGGTGCGGGACCAGCTACATGATGTGTGGCTTTGCTACAATGTACATTGGCGCTGCCGAATCGGTTGGAACAGGTCTGGGCGTGGACAGCAGAAACGACTCAGGACGGTTTTCGAGAGCTTGCAAGGCTATTGTCAATTGTGTCTGCGTTCTGCCATCTTGTGAGGCTGCCGCCCATCGATTTTCCAGAGCTTCCCATACTCATAGCAGACGGCGATGACCAAGCTGGGCCCCCAGAATGAGAACACCTGAGAACTCCTCTCCAAGCTAACGTTACTTGAGGACCTGATGCCAGAAGCTAGGACGGGGAGTAGGTCAAAAGATGTCAACCGCCTCATGGTCGCCAATCCACGCTACCAGTGGCAGGACACGCGACCTCCCAGTGGTCATTCAAATTGATCGCGAATGCCGGCAGGCCAGGACCGTTGCAGCGCTGACATTGAGAGATCAACTTTTGTCAGGCTGCACCGGATGCTGGTGTCGGAAAGGGAGGGGGGGGGAACCCAACCAGACGATCTCCACTGCATCACGACGAGATGGATCCCAGCTCAACCACATCGCAAACGGCGATTGATATTTTTCTGTATGGACGACAGGGTCGTTTTGTCGACTAGCAAGCATGGCGGAATCCACATAGTGTTCCTAGTTTCTCCGAGGGTGGGTGGCAGGAGGCCACCGCGACCGCCAACACCAGCATCCACCTTTTTGTTGGAATGAGTTTCGGTTCAGTTTGCTGGCCGTTCCGGAGTATTAAGTGGATTGTGTTCCGGTTCAGATTTTCCCGGTTCATGGTTTCGGTTCCTATTCTTGTATCCGCAGCCGATGCACTCTTTGAACTTGGAAGTTGATGCAGCTGCCGTGATGGACCCAAAAGGGGTGATCCACCGTGAGGCCAGGGCTGCGGAGTTGGAGAAGATGCGTGGAGACCTGACCGCGGAGCTTGAACATGTACGGAAGGCACACCGAGCTGTCAACGTACATGTGCCATCACGTGCTTGACTTGTGTTTCGCTGACAGCGCATTATTCAGGAGAGGCATGACGCGGCAAAGGAGTTGCGCCAATGCTGTGTCGCAGAGGTCCGCCGTGTATCAACTAGTATCACAAAGGGCGGCAAGCTTTTGCAACTCCTTTGCCTTCTTCCAGGCTCAGGCTGTGGAGCAACTTCGACAAGCTTTGAAGGCTGCCTTTGGTAGCATTGAGGACGAGTGACTGGTGTTGGAAAAGAGTTGAAAAAGAGCCCTTCCTTGGTGGTGTTGCAGGGTTAGCTGTCCTGCGGTGCACGTTTTCAACGATGCCTGTGACTGTGCTGTTGCTGATTCGTTTTTCAGAACATGTTGTGACCTATGTATCTCGACAGGGCGGATTATTAGTGTCGCAATGTGTCGCATTGACTGTGCATCTTGCAGCTCTGATTTGCACGGTTTTGCACGAGATTGCACGCATTCCAAGAAAACTTTTGAAGCTTTGCCTGCCATGGCCGTGAACCCTCTCCTGGCACAGGCAGCGTTCAACATCCACATCTTCCAGATTATAGGTTTACTAGACTTACCATGACTTACGTGATACTCTGTACAATGTCCAAACCGAAGGATGGGGCCAATCATTCGCTCTTCCCGATGCCGGAAGCCGGAGAGGCAAGCCAAGACTCGAAAAATTGCCCCGGTGAGCGCACATGCGAAGCAGAAACGTATGTTCTAGTTACTCTAGTTCTCGCTGGAATATGTTGAACGTGTCGAGGCCTTTGTGCTGAAGCGAGACAACATTGATTTCGAGTGCTCACTTCCACGTGGTGGTAAGCTTTGGGGCAGGCTTTGCCGTCAGTATCAGAATCCTGCAATGTCATGCTGTGCTCGCGTGCTTCGGCAGGGGCTCCTTCTTTCTGTCCTCCAAGCGTATAGTTTTTGTTGCCCTGGCTGATGCCCTGGACCTGAATGACTTCATAACTTTATCACTGTCAGATGTACAGAACTCGCGCCCCAAGGACAAGTCGTGTCGTCAAGATTTTCGATCCTTCTCGATCCCACTTCCGACCCTCAGGCCGAGGGGTGTCCGAGGGGTGTGGGGGAATGCTTGATGCTTAGAGACTTTAGAGACTTAGTTGCTTGTCCGAAGTCTCCGAAGGGCTTGGTGGCAACTTAGGCAACAAAGTCGCTGGCAACCATGAGTCTGAAATCTCCGTTAAGTTATGCGTGGAAGACCTGCAGGTCTTCTGCGTCAGTAGGTGTCAATGCAGATACACCGCAAATTGAAACCTCGAATCGGGCAGGAAGCCCAAGTTCGAGCAACCAATCTTCGGCCATGCTCTCGGAACGTGCATCTCGGAACGTGCAAACATTTTTGCTTCGAGGCTGTACCATGCTAGTACCATGCTGTACCGATGCGTCTGTGCACATTTGGACGAGGTGCAAATTATTTGGCGGGCTCGACGCGGCCACTTCCTGGAACAGAAGCTGTGCCCAGCCAAGGAAGCAAGCAAATCATGAAGAAAAGACCGCACTTGAGTGATGCAATAAAGCCGGACAGCGACTCAACGACAACCAGCTGTGCACCCACTGCACCCAGGATCAGACGGCAGCTCCGTTGTTAGGTGGAGACACGGCCGGGCCCTTTTTATCGACTCTTTCCGAAGAATCAGCGAGACCTACCTTCGACAGGTGTTTTACTTGACTTTTCGTGGTGGAGGTTGCAGAACTGGCCTCGGAGTGGCCGCGCGCGTTTTGCCGTCCAGACTGATGCTGAAAATGCTGAGATACTTTTCTGCAGCTCCTTTTCCAGCTTCTTTCAGAGGTCCAGGCAGCGTGTCAGTTTCTAAGCAGGGCCGTGTCTCAGCTGGCGAACCTCTCTCCGGGCAGGCACAGAACACACCAAACACCATTGTGCCGACCTCAGCTGCATTTGCAGCTGCCCTGCAACGTTCGGCAACGCTCAGAAACTTTATGTTGACAACTATGTTGAAGCATGTTGACGTACGCACATGCAGCACCCAGAGAGAGGTAGGGAGGGATGGGGCGAGAGAGAGAGAGAGAGAGTGTGTACAGTGGCGCAGTCGTTCAGGCGCAAGCTGCGCAAGAGGGCCGCTTGAATCAGGCGCAAATGATACGTACGTTGGTTGCTGCAGCGAAGTATACATTAGCTGACGGCGGAGAAGATGAAGACAGCTCCCCACATCATTTGCTCAAATTTGCTCACTGTGTGTCGCGTGTGATTCTCAAGCTGTTGTATTTAGCAGAGGTGGCCTACGTGGACCCCAGCGATCCATCAGTGCTGTACCTTTCGCAACCCACTGCCGTGGCGGGTTCAGAGGCCTGTGGAGCCCTTTCAAGCTTGTGAAGATTTGTGAAGATCTATGAAGATCTATGAAGATCTATGAAGATTTATGAAGATCTGTGAAGCATGTGAAGCCCAGTGCGGTCGAAAAAACACCTCCGTTTTTTCATCACCCGAGAGGTGTTTTTGTATTTCAAGGCCAAAGCGACCAAGCAAAATGCAGAAGTCCATGTGTATCACATGTCAGTGCTGGCATAGCGGAACGCAGACTCCAGCGCTCAATGGGGCTTTGGAGCCTCCGACGGGCGGAATATGCCTTCAATAAGAACAAAGGCAACACTTGCGAGCCCAAATTTCAATTCTCGCACGACTCTGGAACCCCAAACGTGGAACAGCCGGCGAAACGTGGAACAGCCAGCAAACTTGCACTGGAATGCGGCCCGTCACGCGAGCAAAAGTGTTTTAGGTATAGTGGGATGCAGCCTCAATACGCCAAGAGGCCCGAACAGCACGCAAGCTCAGGAAGCATCACGGCACCCAGGACAGCAGTGGCCGCAAAGCGGGTCGCGTCGCCTTCAATGTCGAAAGACACAGTACATGCGGGCGCTTTTTGGCGAAACGTGTCGCGATCTGTTTGTCGACAAGCGGCTGCAAAACCTTGAAGTGCAAAGTGTCGGGGGTTGTAGGTTTTGGGGTTAAGGATGGGCTGTGGATGATCGAACTGGTGATTCGGATTGTGCGTTCTACTCGGATTTTGCGCAAGTCTACGCGAGGACAAAAAATCTCAAAAAATGTTTGACAAGGGTCTTGGGCTGTTTCAGTATTGTTTCTGCAGCAGTGAGGAGCAGACGAACTTTCAGATGGATGCTCCTTCAGCTCCTCCGCCTGAAGGCACCTGTAACAGCTTCTGTTGTGTGCGATTCCCAGCAAGTCGAGGATCCGATATGTTAGTGTCAGGGCAAGCGCCGCCTGCACGTGGTGGCGGGAACCAGTGCGCAGTTAGTTAGAGCTCTAGAGCTTGTGGCAGAGCCTGCAGGAAACCCATTGTTTCACTTCGTCGCGAAAAGCCCGCCGATAGAAGGAGGTGTTTATTGAACAGTTTTTCGAGAAGTTTGCCGCTTCGTGGCCCCCGCCTCGGCCAGAGCCCTGAGCAAACGTAAGGGGCCCAGCGAAACCAAACAGATTTGACTCGTGCCAGCGAAGCAAAAACAGTCAAAGAACGGGGGCGGTCCCTAAGGCATCCTCAAGATCTCAGAGTCTCGTTCAGGGGTCCCCGGGTTGTCCCCTCAGCCTCCAGTTCCCCAAGTTTTCTTGCCGCTGCCTAGAGCTTCCCTAGCGGACGAATCTCGTTCACGTATGCCTCGTCCTGCAGCGCCAACCAAGAACTCATCGTCTCCAAAAAGCCGTGCCAAGTTTCGATTTCTCGCATCCTGTTTCTGCTCATCTCTTGGTGGGCTATAACATTTCTCTGCACGGTTGGCTTCTAGGGGTCCAGGCGGTGGTCCGACGGAAAACAAAGATCCGGAAACTGGAAATTTCGTTTGGACCCAGGGCTCGGGGCTTCAGGTGGCAGAGACCCCCCATCCCGAAGACTTTGAAAGGGTCCCAGATAATCATGAGGCCCGGCTTGCAGAAGAGTCCGCTGTCTGAGAGGCCCCCATCGAGTTTATTGCGGGATTTCTAGGTTACATTTGTTAAGGGGTTTTTCAGGGGTTCTGGGCCTTCTGGGGTCTCTCCAAAAGCCTCAGCTGTTCCTCGACCAATCCCACGGAGGAAAATTCTCCTGTCGGTATTCAGTGCTGGATCGTGTGCGAGCCTCTTTTTTCAGGAACTTTCAGGGACCTTTGTTGACTTTCCTCCCCAATTGCGGTGGAGAGGGACACCGGCGACCTGTTGTCGGCTTTGCTTGGAGATGACAAAACGTGCTTTAACTGCACACTATTTGCAGTCGTCATGTCAAGGGCAGCGTGAGCACAAGGCAGGACAAGGACAATAACCTGAGGAGCAGCACGTTGTTTCATGTTCTTTCCATCCTTCCTGGTTGTTTAGCATGGTGGCAAGTCCCAGAGTGGAGGTGCGAGCCGCAGATGCTCATGTCTGCGCCGTTTTATGGAATATTCGGGGACGCCTCTTCTGTGTGCTAAGCAGACAGGCCAAGCAAGAAGACTGGGTTTCTACACTGGAAGAGATGCTTGAGGACATGCCTGCGTTCTCACGGGGGCAACTCAGCGCAGTTCTGTGGCGCCCAGGAGGTTCGCTTATCAATCTTGAAGGACCTTGCATGACAGTACACATCGCAGCATCAGAAAGACAATGGATCCCCCCAAGGACTCTGCCACCGATCTCCTTGATGGCGATCCACGGCTGCAGACAATCTTCGAGCGGCTGTCAGAGAAGCTGATGGCCCCGTCCCGAGTGGAACACAAGCCATGAAAACAAGCGCGCTTGAGTTGCTTGGACTGCGCTGCATTTTGCTTTGTGGCAGGAGGCCCCCGGCGAGGGTGGCAAGGAGCTTGCAGAGGCCAAGTCTGCACAAAGGTGGGCACCGGCTTGTCACTGCCATATGTGCTCAGTGCGCTCGGAGCATGAGCTGTGCTGGCAGCATGCGCTGGTATTGCACCAGGTTGTGGATGAGGCGCACGGCCCATGTGCAGCTCATGCACAGGCAAATTTAGAAGTGTTCAAGAGCCTTGAAGACTATAGCTTGCTTGCCGCTATCTTCGACCGGAGCTGTCTGTATCGTTTCAAGTCGAGCAATGCATCGTATTCCAGAGTGTGCCAGACAAGAACGAGTTAAGAACTCAACGTGATCCTCGAAGCTGTCTAGAAGCAGGTCTGTGATCCTCGCAGCCAGCAGCTGAACTAGCTGCTAAAACCGTTTAATATCGTTTATCTAACATTCCTTGCACCTTCCACCCATGACTTGCAATGCGGCGCCGTGAGCAAGTCATCCATGAACTCAAGCCCCCGAAGCGATCGCCGCTGTCGATTGGTGTACCTGGACAAGGAAGAAGCGCACGATGAAGCGCATGAAGACGCATGTGAAGACGCAACAAAAGGCGCATGAAGAGCAGTAGAAGCCACACCAAGGTATGCTCGCGATGACCGGCTCCAGGCGCGGCCCGGGTCACCCCCCCCCCCCTCGCACTCGAGGTGTGCAGCAACCGCAGTTCCTAGCTGCGTGTGCTCACAGATGCATCTACGCGCAATTGACCTGGTGCTAAGGCCCCTGCCGAACAGCTGAAGGGCAGGATCAATGCACTGGAGGAGGTGGCATTAAGAGCTTGAGCCGTTCACGGTCTGACTGTTTGAGCTGAGGAGAATCGCCAGCTCGCGAGCTGCAGCGCGAGCAGACTTAGCCTCCCCTCAAGCCAACCCTCATGTCCTTCTGAAATGCCAGGCATCTCGCAGATCAGAAGTTCACAGCGAAGCATCCTGGAAGGTTGCTGCTGTTGTGAAACTTTGAGAGACTGAAAAGCTCATGAGAATACCGCTCGAGCGACAGGTGCTGCCACATCTTTGTCGGCAAACTCGGTTGCAGGGGATTCCTCACTGCGTGGGTCGGACGAGAAGAGGATTGAATGTGACTAAATGTGAACGAAGTTGAACGAACGTGAACGCATGTCAGCGCATTTGAACGAGTTGTCGGGAGCTCAAAGTGCTCAACAAAAAGCGCGTGGCAGGAGCTTCTTGTCTGCCCAAGAGAGGTCTGCAGCTCGCATATGTTTGCATGATTGCTGCTAGCATTGTTTTGTTGAAACACGCTGAAGCTACAGGTCAGAGGCTGCTTCAAGCAATGAAGCCTCAATCTGAGATGGCGAGCAGTCGCGATCGGCACTGCTTGGAGCATTCGTGAACATTCAGGTCATCGTGCCTGCTGCACCTGCTGCACCACCGAGTGTGCCAGCGCAATTGCCAAGACAGGACCATGAGTCACGAGCAGTTTCAGCATGCAGTTGGCAGTCTTTTTTTGTGTGCAGGTTGTGATAGAGACACCCCGTGTGGCTTCTCAGCTGCAAATCAATCCCCCCTCCCTCCCTTTCAGCGTCTATTTCCACTACGAGTAGTACTCTTACTATTGCTACTATTATTGTAACGCCGATTTCTACAACCACTACTGTACCGACTTTACCACATGATTATGTCTATGATGACTATTATGACTACTACGACTTTCTGTGACTGCTATAACTACGAAATGACCGTTATGATTACTTAGTTACTATGACTTACTATGACTTACTATGACTTACAATGACTTACTATGACTTACTATGACTTACTATGACTTACTATGACTTACTATGACTTGCTATGACTTACTATGAGTACTAACTATGACTACTATGACTACTATGACTCCTATGGCTACTATCCCAGAAAATAATGAACCATGCTGAGCTAGCTAATGCGCTATGCTGTGTTGAGCACTTTGAACAGAGTATTGGGCAAGATTGAAACCCTGAGAAAATGGCATTTGATGACTAAACGTAAAGCTAAAGCTGACAGATTCCCTAGAAAAGTCAGTCATCAGAACTTCCGGTTTACTTAAACGGTTGCCTTCATCATGCTCACACCCGCGAGATTACATGGCTTCTTTCACGTGGAGTGATGCGGAGTGCAAGGCTCAAAGCCGCAGGCATGACTCAAGCAGACGAGTGCTGTTGCAAAGTGCTGAAAAACCCAACGCTTGTTCATGGAGTGCCCTCTTCATGCTGGCACCAGACCAGGTAGAGGACGAAAATGCCACCTCTTGAACCACGGGTGTTGTTTTTGCCCCCCATGATGTTTTTACCAAGCAGCAGGTTTCATAGTTATTTGCTTGAGTTTCCCAGGATGTCAGAGATGAGCTCAATTGATGAGCCGGTTTCCTTGCATTGGTGTGCCTATACCATGAGAAGTGGACAACTTTGCGTGCCGCCCCGTGTGCCTTGGCTCTTCTAGACAACCTTGACATTGGTGGATCTTTGTGGTGGGGATTTTACATCTCAACACGGTAAGTTGTGTGCGGCGGGGTTGGCACTTGGCTCACCCCTGGGCCGGTTGCACTCGTCAGGGTTGTTCTGCCTTTGTGGGTAGGGCTACTTCTCAAAAGCAAAACGGATACCGGCATCGAAATATTCTCAATTTCGACAACTGCGGTTTGTGGGCAGCAAGCCGCATCGGGAACCGGGTGGCCACGAGCCTGGCAAAGCAGAGCCACGTGGCATTCAGAAAGCGAACGCCTGCAACCACCAGCCTTTGCCCATTGAAGGCGGCAGGACTCTGCGGTCGCCACTTTGTCCATAAGGGGAAGTTGCCGAAGCTGTTCTTTCCACTACGGCCGTCTACTGCCGTCTACTGCCGTCTACTGCCGTCTACTGCCGTCTACTGCCGTTTACTGCCGGGGCAACTGGTGGATCGTGTAGTGTCTGTGCAGGCTTGTCAGAGTGAGCAGTTGTTCTGTGGCACGTTGCAACGTGCACAGAAGCCTCCGTGAAGCAAAGTTCGTCCGTCCAGCAATCGCTTCTTCGCGGGCTGACAGGCATCATTCAGCTGACCCTACGGCAAACCGACTGCGTAGTCTTTAGCCCTACACGACGTGCTTCCAACGTGAGCATGTGTCGATGTGTGTAAAGGAGCGCTCGACTCAAGACTACGTAGTCAACCGCATCTAGATGCAAAGAACCCTAAGTTAAGCCCGTAGAAGAAGAGTAATCATTCTAAACTCCATCCCATTGTTTCTTGTCGTCCTGCGAAGCCTGAGAAGAAGAGAACAAAAAGCAGAGAATTATTTTAAGTTCCACCTCCATCGTTTCGTCCTGTGAAGCGTGGAGAAAGAGTGGAGAATTATTCTGAATTCCACCTCCATCGTTTCTTGACGTCCTGCGAAGTTGGTAGAAGAAGAGAAGAGTGGAGAATTTCTCTAAATTCTCCAGCGCCGACATCAAAACTAGATATGCTACAAAATGCGCACTGACATGGCAAGTCTTGGAAACCGCCGACATGCCAAAAACATGCGAAGACATGCCAGCCGACATGCCCAAAAATCATGCGCGGAGCGCTCTAGAATGTATTTAGAAGATTAGGAGCCCGTGAACAGTTTCTGAGTTCAAAGCACTTTTCAAGCTGCCCTAGTTCGACGTGCTGCAATTTGCAGCGTTGCGAGCTTGGCAACAGCCAGTAATTTACAGAAAGTACAGCGTTTGAAGCAATTTACAGCTTTCGGAACCTGTCAACAGACAGAACTGCTGTAATTTGCCGGGGTTGACTTCGAACAGGAACGTGTCAGGACTTCGAGCATCATCGCATAGCTTGACACGCAAGTGACAAAATTTTCATTTCGCTGCGATGTCTCGACCGCCCAGGCCATGCGAGAATCAGGACTTCACTTCCTTGTTTCCCAGCTCCACAAGTCAATGTTGTCTGCACTGTTGAAGGACCTTCAGGGTGCGTGCCAACACCTGGCCCAAAATCGTCAAGCCCAACCCAGGCAATGAAAATGCAATCCAAACTGTCAGTGAGGGAAGCAAAGGCAACTGAGGCTTGCAGGCTTAAATCAGTTGCAAGAATTTCCCAACACTTTGCATCTTTGAAGTCTCGCGCGTGCCAGGCACCTGTTCCAGATGCTTCGTGGCGCCCTACGGACATGAAAAGCCCCCTTATTTCGAGGCTGTTCGCGAAATTCCTGCTGAGGTCTTTGAATGCCAGCACCGTGAGCTGTGAGGCAACCTTGGTCTCTGATCAGGCCGTACAAGCCCCGATTGTGCAATGGCGTGTTTTCGCGAAAAGGGGCGGATTACAAAGAGATTCGCAGGATGCCTGCAAGAGATTTGAGGCCAGCACCATTCAAGCATCGCCGGCATTGAGCCACGCCGCAGCACAGGCTGAGTGTGGCGGGGGGGACCACCTTACCCTCCGACAGCGACATGACTTTCTGACTCTTGTGGTGCTGTTTCACGACCTTTACGACCTTTGCCTACATTTTTCCTGACTCTCGCCTCGTTGTTTCCATACGCAGCGTGTGAACTTGGTGAGTGCAGCAGAGGCAGAAGCAAAGGCTTCCTTCTTGGAAGCCGCGTCCAAGCGTGGCAGCGGCTTTGCAGAGGCAGCGTGGCCCAAAGTGGCTTGTCCATCCAAAAAATCCCAAATCACTGGCGCAGTACGTCGCGATGTGTGGTGGAACTGTGTGGAACCCTTTGAAGGTGTACAATGAGCTGCTGAGCTGCGCGTTGCAGGTGTTTGAGGCAGAATGAGGCAGACCTCTCGTGATCGGTGAAGGGGAGAAGCAAACTCTTGCCCAGGCTCGTGCAACAGCGGCATCAATGGAAAAGGAGCGCAACCAGGTGCCCCGAAGTGACAAGGCTCTTGTTTTGGTATCTTGAGTTTCGGTGTCTCAGGCTTCAAGCGAAGCACGGGAGCTTCGAGCCTGCAACGCTCGTTTGGAGGAAGCCGTATCCACTTTGCAGGAGCTGTCCAGAAGCATGCCTCCTGCATGTACCTGCACACTTCTGCACACGCATTTACTTGACTCACTTGACCTATCAGGATCGCAACAAGGAGCTGTGGCAGAAAGAGTTCCAACGATGGAGATCAAAGTTGACCGCTCATGCTTGGGCGGGAGACCGAGCAATATGCAAATGCAAAATCCAAGCGTCCGAGGCCTGCCTTTCGACACCATCAGCCCGAGCGTGGAAACGTCACCTCGTCTGCATCTGTTCAGCTTCCCTGCTTCCCTGTTTTTGCACGAGGGAGGGTCCTTCGTTTCTCTCGTTCGTTCTCTCTCGAACTGCTTGCTCAGGATGGTTGCATTGGACCAGGCAGCCTGAGCAGTAGGATGCAAAACCGGATGCAAAACTACGCGGCTCTCTCTGCAGGCAGACACACTGTTTGGGCAGCGCCTTTGAGTCCATCGCCACGTCCTCGCAGCCTTCAATGCCCGGTGACCGCGACCTCAGGCACATCTGTACGTAATGTACACAGGCACACACAGGCAAGGGCCTGACGGAGGGGGCATGATGTGGCAACAGGTACACATGCTACCCTGCTGTACACATTGTACACTGACACAGATTGACTCAGTTTCGGTCCAGGTGTGGTCCCCAGGATGTGCCCGCTGCCGCCCATGCCTCAGCAGTGCGAAGCAGTACGAAGTAGATCATGACTGGACTTCAGTCACTCAGTGGCACCAGCGTGATGCCGTGAACAAAATGTCCACGAAGCAGTGTGCTCGTCACCAAGGGCTCGCTCCTCCTCAGGCCTTGCGGCCAGCGGCTCTGAAGCATTTTGAAGCATCTTGAAGCATGTTTTTGAAGCATCTTGAAGCATTTTGAAGCATCTTGAAGCATTTTGAAGCTGATGAAGCATGCTGAAGCTTGGAGCTACGCAGGGCTGTGGGCGCATGGGGGCCCATGATGCGAAAATTGCTGTCAGATCTCCCGCTTGCTGCCTCGCATGCTGTCTCGCATGCTGGCCACTCAGCCTCACAGCATGTTATACCAACTGGGAGAGACAGTCAGTCAGTGTTCTTATCGCAGTTGGTGTATCATAGATATGCAGGTTGCAGGTAGATACAGGCTACCGAAAAAGTGCACCGTCAGAGTCGCGCACTCCGAGAACGAGCTGAGGCACCATCGGTACCACCACTTACGCCCCTTCAGTCACCGAGGCTGGGCTTGCAAAAAGTACGTCAAATTACGTGAAAAAAGCCGTGTTGCGCGATTGTTTTTGTCCCTTCTGGAAACCTCAGGAGGGCATGGCCATCGGCTGGCCACGTCAGCCTCCCAGCATCTCCCAGCATCTCCCAGCATCTCCCATCACCAGCAGAGCTTAAAAGGACAAAAAGGTCAGCAGCTGTGTCGTTTCTGACACACTTGTCTTCATCTCGATGCACATACATGGCCATCACGAATATTGGCCGTTAGCTTATACGGAGACCCAGATTGCCACCAAACGGCTTCGATCCATGAGCGAACGTTGAAAGGTCACAACAAGCGCCGTCGCAGCATCACCTATGCAGCAGAGGCGATGAGCACAGTGCGAAAGCAAAGTGCTGCTGCTGTTTCGTGATTGTGGTTTTGGCTCTTGAGCTTGTCCCGTTAGCCTGATTGTTGCTGTCAGGCTGGATCTAGCTGCACGCCTTCCTCCTAAGGCAGGAAGTTCAGGTTGTCGCTGAGGGAGAGTCTTATTGCTGGGGATGGTACTTGCAAATTTTTGCACTTCGAAGGAGCAGCAGACACCGGCTTTTCAGCATGGCTGGCGATTCTTTCATCAGCTTAGCAAAGACGTCAAAGACACGCAGGCTGGGCCAATCTCAAACCATCAGGAGACCAATGTCAGCGAATCGAGACTGAAACTGCTCAACATTGAAGGTCAGCTCGCTGGATGGTTCTGCTAGGTGCTGACCTCGGTGTGGGATTTCGTGGGACTGCAGTGGGAGTGCCTTGGCATGCGTAGCACTGTCTACTTGACAACGGCTGCGGAGATGGTTACAAGGACCAATGCCCGTTTTCGGGTACTTGACAGTACCACAGCCTGCCACCCTGCTGAGTAGTCACCTACATGTGTCCAGCTCAGATAGTCGCTAGAGGCCTTCGAAAGGGCCTTGTCTTCCACTGTTGTTATAAGCAAGCAGACCATAGCCAGCACAGGGACTGGCGATTCTGTTTTGTGGAAGTTGTGATGTTATTCCTTCACAGGCCGCTCGAAAGTTTGCGAAACTAGCTGCTAGAGACTTTGCTCGTCGTGAAGGAATGATTGAAAACGATCAAATATCACCACTACCAGAGTAGGAGCATCACGGGCGTACGTTTCGTTGTGAAGTGCGGACGAGTGTGAACCGGGCAGGACCTGCTTGGGTTGGATTTCCCCAAAGCCTTGCACGAAGGTATACAAAGGTGGTGCGCGCATGGTGGAGGTACAGTTGCACAGCATGCAGAGCGGGAAGGACTTTGCTCACCAGCCGACAGTCTGGTGTCTATAAAGGTTGCTTTGCCTTCTCTCTTCACCAACAAGTATCGTACCTTCGACGTGATGGTGCTTGGATCGATTTTTCAAGCACCTTCCTCGCCATGGTCACCGTGGATCAGGAGCATGCAGCGGTAGTCACGTATCACGGCCTGAGCGGGGGCCAGAGATCGATCTGGTTGAGGCAGTGTCGTGCAGAACCGTTGCAGCCTTGCTATGTAGTGTCGTGCTCGACTTGCAAAGAAGCGTTGCTCGTGACAATGCGGAGATTGGGCCTAGACTCCTTTCTTGAGCAGTTGTGCATTGGGTCTTCAGTGGAATCAAAGCATTGCGTGAGATGTCTGAATGACGGGTCGAGGTGACAATCGTTCAAACAAGTGGGTGGTACTGGGGTGGACATCTCACCCAAAAGTTTGTTTCATGCACGTTTTCCATGAAGTGAGGCCCTTTTTGAACCTTGGCCTCTAAAGGATCCCCAAACCGTGAGTGTACTAGTGACTGTAGACATGCAACAAGCGATCGAGGATCGTGCTCGCGTCTAGGCGTGGGTGATCACGGGCGTGCCCGCGCTTGCAATCCTCAGAGCTGTCATCGTGTTTTTGTTTTTGGTATATGTTCTCCTCTGCTGTGTTCGCGACATGCGAAACTGTCGTCAACTTTGGCCGTTCGTGTTCGCCAAATGTCAAGCTTTCGCTTTCGTGGCTTTCTTTAGACATGCTCTTGATCCGTTGAAGTGCTCCGGCATATCCACATGGGTTGTCACTGTTTAGGTCTATGCTGGCAGAATATCTCATGACAGCAGTCCCCTTAAGTGCTTCAAAACAAGTGGCACCTTTTTATTCGAGTTGACAGGTTGCGGTAGTATATGGTAGTATGATACATTGGACAAGGTTTCAATCTGAAGTTCCTGCTCAGGCAACGGGCTTCGGCACTGATGCTGCAAACGAACAAGGTGGCTGCATTTTTCTGATACGGAGAACGAACATGTTCTTGGCTTGCTGTTGGCTTCCGGCTTCTGATGCGCCCAGGGGATGCCAACCGAGTTTCGAAAGAACCCCGCGGTGTGCGCAGTGTGGCGCGAGGCTCTGGGACCTGTTGAAGTTCAGATTGTCGCAATGATTCGTTTGGAGACATTGCCTGACCAGGCTTTGTTGGCTGGTGCCAATTCAGAACTTATGTCTAGTCAGCGGGCGTCTTACTGAAACCTTCATGTCTTGCTGCAGAGTTCGCTGTCTGGATCATGCAGACATCGGCATCGTGATAGCTCTGCATTCCTCTTGCTGTTGTTCTCTGAACGACAGCGGAAGGACATGTATCTTGGGCAACGAACAGCATAACCTTCGACAGCTCCATTTGCGCAGACCTAGCTCCAACATGGAAGATGCGCATGAGGCGGCACCCACGTGGTAGGTTGTGAATCCGTCATCGGCGAAAGGCTGTTCCAATTTGAGAATGTTGAAGTCACTAGTACGGCATAGTTCGGTGAGCACAAGGCAGAAGTTCATGTAAACGAGAAGTGCGCTACACAATGCTTCGAACCATGTTTGATACAGTACATGCATGCCACCCGACACGTTGAACAGTCGAGAGGACCAGAGACTCGAAACAAAACAGCACTCCAAATTCTGTTCTGGTCCGCATGGCCCCACTTTCGCATACAAAACAGCATCGCTTTGTTGGAGCTCTTCTGTGTAACTGAAAGCTTTTAAAGCCGAAGTCCTACCTAGCCATCGTACCTTGCCATCGTGCAAACCTGGAATGTCGCACGGATCATGAGACATGCATGTGGAACTATGGTATGCCGATACTGATGCATGGTGAGGTGTCCAAAGGGCTGTAGATGGAGGAGCATTCAATCACAAAGGGCGGTCGTCCATATTCACCACGCATGATGATCACGAATGGCCAGAGCATTCGGTAGTCTCTTCGTATCTCTTCGTAAGGAAATGTAATTAGCTAGTTGCTAGGCGGTTAGCGATGTCTTGCTTGTCCCTGATGATGTTTGGTGTGGTTGAATGCCCAGGTCTTTCAGCAGTAGTGACAGCATTGAGAGCTGACAGCTGCGAACGCTTCTGGGTCTCACAGCGGCCCACTTCAACTTTACAGCCCACAAGCCACAAAGTGGCGAAGAACCATGAAGAACCTCTTGAGCAAAGGAATTCCTTTTGACATTCGCCATGATAGTGAAGTGGGCTCACCTGGACTGCATGTGCGAAACAGCACACGTGCGGCTTGGGTGATGTAGGCAAATGTTCGATGGCAAAGCTGGGCTTCTTCTAGCGGCATGACGTCTACAATCCTGACTGTTGCTCTTAGCACATCAGCCTGCCATATTCATAGTCCGAGCTTTTGTGTTCAAGTCCAACCAAAGGGCTGTCATGGCAGCTAAGCAGAGGGTTCTTCTCCCATCTGACGCGGGGACCCCGGGCAATTGGCGCAACGATGCATTGTTGCTTGTATTTACTTGTCAAAGCACAGGTGCTTCCTGAAGAGTATGATCTCACTCTGGAGCCGGACCTGGAGCAGTTCACGTTTGATGGCACTGTCAAAATCACCTGCGACGTCCAAGTGGCCACCGACACTGTGAGCGTACATGCAATGGACCTTGTTCTTTCACAGGCAGTCTTCAAGCCATCTGGGTCCAGCTCTACGCTCAAAGCAGATGAGATCACAACAAAGGCTGTCTGTTTCTGAAGCTGGTGACTTGTGGAACGACTTAGGCAGCAGTCTTGACTGTGCTTGCTCATGTCCAGGCCAAGATGAAGACGGCCACAATTGGATTTGATGAAGTGCTGCCCGTTGGTAAGGGCGTGCTGGAAATCAAGTTTCGTGGGATACTGAATGATCAGATGGCAGGCTTCTACCGCTCGCAATATACGGTGCCCATTCTAAAACCAGCAGATATGGTTGCTTTGCCTTTTCCTTTTGTCAAAATGTTGGAAATCAGTTTGGGATGTGCAGCACGCCGTGTAAAGGATTCTTGTGGCAACAAGCGGTTCATGGCCACCACCCAGTTCGAAGCGATTGATGCTCGACGCTGCTTTCCTTGCTGGGATGAGCCTGCGAGGAAAGCGACATTTGCCTCAGACTTAGCGTACACGTGCCACCGACATGCCATCCGTCTACCTGCACAACGAGAGTTAGCCTGCGAGGCTAAGTGTTCACGTAATGTTACTACTAATGCTAAGCACTACTGACGCTATCGTACGAATATTAGTACTCTTACGACTAGCAATACTCGTACTAGTACTAAACAATATAGCATGAATAAGCCGAAGTACTTGCTAACACGGGATTTCAATATTCATATATTCTTAATACTACTCATGTGAGTAAGAATACGAAGTAGTTCTCATACCAGTAGTCATACCCCAAACAGCGCAGCTCTTAAGATGCGGGCAAAGAGAGCTCTCCAGCTTTTGAACCCATAAACAATGTGACTTCAATATCGCGCTCTCCTTGAGTCCTCCCGCATTCTCCCGCCTCGGGCCCCCCGGTGCTATCCCGTGTTAAGTGTTTTTTTGCACATTTGTGCACTTTTTGCATTTTCCTCTCTCAGAGGCTCCTTTTTGTTGTGTCGCGCTGGCCGTTTGAGAACATGTGCCTCAGGGAAGTTCTTCGGGCTCGTGGGGACGAGTACACTTCGGGCGTCTGCTCTAAGGGGATATGCATCTCGCTTAAGCCGGCATGCAATATCGGGCTTAAGGTTGCAGCCCCATCTATTCGTTGATATAATTATGATGTACGGGGGTGGGGTGCAGCCCTCGCCCAGTTGCGAACAGCATGATTCGAGGATGAGGGCACCCACATCTCCTTTGCATTTCGGGTTTAAAGTTGCAACCCACCCATGTGACAGACCCGGTGTCTTGCACCATTAAGAAAAGGGTTTTGAGGACGGTGAGTCCAGTCAATGGATTCGTAGCCTCGACAAGTTGACAAAGAGCTTGATTCCTGGCTTTGTGCTTTTGGCCTGTTGGTAAGGTCCCGAAGCGTGGAACTGTTCAATTATTATTGCTATTATGATTATTGTCATTTCTGATAGAACTAGAAGTACTAGGGCTAAAAGTACTAGATGTCGGTACTAGTAGTAGGTACTAGTAGCAGGTACTAGTAGTAGGTACTAGTAGTAGGTACTACTAGTAGTAGTAGTAGTAGTAGTAGTAGTAGTAGTAGTAGTAGTAGTAGTAGTAGTAGTAGTAGTAGTAGGAGTAGCAGTAGCAGTAGCAGTAGTAGTAGCAGTAGTAGTAGTAGTAGTAGTAGTAGTAGTAGTAGTAGTAGTAGTAGTAGTAGTAGTAGTTAGTAGTAGTAGTAGTAGTAGTAGTAGTAGTAGTAGTAGTAGTAGTAGTAGTAGTAGTAGTAGTAGTAGTAGTAGTAGTAGTAGTAGTAGTAGTAGTAGTAGTAGTAGTATTAGTAGTAGTAGTAGTAGTAGTAGTAGTAGTAGTAGTAGTAGTAGTAGTAGTAGTAGTAGTAGTAGTAGTAGTAGTAGTAGTAGTAGTAGTAGTAGTAGTAGTAGTAGTAGTAGTAGTAGTAGTAGTAGTAGTAGTAGCAGTAGCAGCAGCAGCAGCAGCAGCAGTAGTAGCAGTAGTAGTAGCAGTAGTAGTAGCAGTAGTAGCAGTAGTAGCAGTAGTAGCAGTAGTAGCAGTAGTAGCAGCAGCAGTAGCAGTAGCAGTAGCAGCAGCAGCAGCAACAGTAGTAGTGGGAGGAAGAGGAGGGAGGAGGAGAAGGAGGAGGAGGGGAGGAGGAGTCGGAGCAGTTGGTGGGAGACGAACGGTGGGACACCAAAGCAAATCTTGCTTCCCCACGAGACCTGTTGGAGGGAGACCAATGGGGCCTATTGGGTGGGACACTACAATAAATCTTACTTCCTCACGAGACCTATTGGCGGGAGACACACGGGGCCTATTAGGTGGGACACGTACTCCTCCTACTCCTCCTAATTTTTTGTTTTAGTATCCCACCCAATAGAGGAGTAGGAGGAGTAGGAGGAGTCGGAGGAGTCGGAGGAGTAGGAGGAGTAGGAGGAGTAGGAGGAGTAGGAGGAGTAGGAGGAGTAGGAGGAGTAGGAGGAGTAGGAGGGGTAGGACGAGTAGGAGGAGTAGGAGGAGTAGGAGGAGTAGGAGGAGTAGGAGGGGTAGGACGAGTAGGAGGAGTAGGAGGAGTAGGAGGAGTAGGAGGAGTAGGAGGAGTAGGAGTAGGAGGAGTAGGAGTAGGACGAGTAGGACGAGTCGGAGGAGTAGGAGGAGTAGTGTAGGAGTAGTGTAGGAGTAGTGTAGTGGTAGTGTAGTAGTGTAGTAGTAGTGTAGGAGTAGGAGGAGTAGGAGGAGTAGTGTAGGAGTTGAGCAGAAGTGGTAGTGGTAGTTCTGGTGGTAGTGGTAGTGGTGGTAGTTGACGGCGTGATTTTTTCTGCATTTCCATGGTCGAAAACGCCGGCAGGCGTGTGACTTCAGCAACATGTACATGCTTTCCGGGGAGGGCGGGGTTGAGTTTTGCATGTCGCGCTGACGCGCCGGCCGTTTGATTTCAAGGGTGCCTTCGAACTCAGTGGAGTTTAGGCTTTGCCCAAACCGTGTCAAAATCTCCAAGGCCCTAAAGCTTGAAATGCTTTGTCAGCGACAGCTCAAGAGTCCTGAGTCTCATCTGTAAACGTAACAGTGAGTCCAGCCATCTGTAGCACTCTAATGCAAGTCGAGTCATCTGAAAAGACTCTGTAAGTCGAGTCATCTGTAAAGCTTTATGCAAGTCGAGTCATCTGGTCTATGAATGGTTGTGTGCTCGTAGCATGGTGACATGGACGGTGCCGCAGTGCGACCCTGGATGCTGGGATCAATCAATGGCTGCGCTGGAGACATGGACGTTATCGCCGTTCGGCCATGGATGCTGGGGCCAATGAATGTGCTGGTAACATGAAGGTCGTGTCATGTCAAAGCAGATGTATCGGAAAATCCATCTCCAACCTAAACATTCGACCGCCCCCCCCCCCCTCCCCCCGCCCCCGAAAATGCCCAGCGCAGCAAAACCCCATGTGTGTAAGCGGCCAAGTGAGGAAAACGACACCGTCAAATACAATAGTAAAAGGTAGTAAAGGTAGTAAAGGTAGTAAAGGTAGTAAAGGTAGTAAAGGTAGTAAAGGTAGTAACGGTAGTTCAGGTAGTAAAGGTAGTAGGTAGTAAAGGTAGTAAAGGTAGTAAAGGTAGTAAAGGTAGTAAAGGTAGTAAAGGTAGTAAGGTAGTAAAGGTAGTAAAGGTAGTAAAGGTAGTAAAGGTAGTAACGGTAGTACAGGTAGTACAGGCAGTAAAGGTAGCAAAGGTAGCAAAGGTAGTAAAGGTAGTAAAGGTAGTAAAGGTAGTAAAGGTAGTAAAGGTAGTAAAGGTAGTAAAGGCAGTAACGGTAGTACAGGTAGTACAGGCAGTAGAGGTAGCAAGGGTAGTAAAGGTAGTAACGGTAGTTCAGGTAGTAAAGGTAGTGCAGGTAGTAAAGGTAGTAAAGGTAGTAAAGGTAGTAAAGGTAGTAAAGGTTAGTAAAGGTAGTAAAGGTAGTAAAGGTAGTAACGGTAGTACAGGTAGTACAGGCAGTAAAGGTAGCAAAGGTAGTAAAGGTAGTAACGGTAGTTCAGGTAGTAAAGGTAGTGCAGGTAGTAAAGGTAGTAAAGGTAGTAAAGGTAGTAAAGGTAGTAAAGGTAGTAAAGGTAGTACAGGTAGTAAAGGTAGTAAAGGTAGTAAAGGTAGTAAAGGTAGTAACGGTAGTACAGGTAGTACAGGCAGTAAAGGTAGCAAAGGTAGCAAAGGTAGTAAAGGTAGTAAAGGTAGTAAAGGTAGTAAAGGTAGTAAAGGTAGTAAAGGTAGTAACGGTAGTACAGGTAGTACAGGCAGTAAAGGTAGCAAGGGTAGTACAGGTAGTACAGGTAGTACAGGTAGTACAGGTAGTAAAGGTAGCAAAGGTATTAGAGGCAGAACAAATAGAAGTAGAAGAAGTATTAAAAGTAGTAAAAGTAGTACTCTTGTAAGCATAGAAAAAGTAGTACGAGTAGCAGTATTAGTAGCAGCAGCAGCAGTAGCAGTAGCGGTAGCAGTAGCAGTAGCAGTAGTAGCAGTAGTGGCAGTAGTAGCAGCGTCGTCGTCGTGGTGGTGTTCAGCAGTAGCAGCAGCAGTAGTCGTCGTGAGCCAAGACATGAGGGGTTGCTTAACGCTTCGACTGTCACTTGCGACTCAGAGTAACTCGCTGAGGTCGTGACACTCATCTACCCAGCGAATCTCACAGCCATCTCGAACATGCCTCCAAGCCGTTCTGAAATTCAGACGAATGGTAAACGAAGGCTGGGGAGTAGAATGGCGTAGCATGGCGTGGCATGATGGTATCAGGTGGTTTTTGTAAAAAAGGAGCCCTGTCAGGGAGACGTTTATGTCAACTCCCAGAATGAGCACCTACCTGTTGGCATTCTGCATTGGCGAGTTCGAGTTTATTAGTGACAGCACGAAAGGAGGAGTTCTGGCACGGATTTTTGCATGTCCGGGCAATGCTTCTCGGTGTAGCTTCGCGCTGAAGTGCTGCATACGTGCTCTGGAATTCTACAACGAATTCTTTGGAATTCCATATCCTTTGCCAAAGATGGATATGATTGCCATTCCGGACTTTGCGGCAGGTGCAATGGAAAACTGGGGTCTTGTTACCTACCGTGAGGTGGCATTGCTTTGCGATGAGTCCACTGTTTCCGCAACACAGAAGCAGCGAATCTGCACGGTCATTGCTCACGAGCTCGCGCACCAGTGGTTTGGCAATTTGGTAACGATGGAGTGGTGGGAAGACCTTTGGTTGAATGAGGGCTTTGCGAACTGGATGCAGACGTGGCTTATTTGCAACGCCACGCAGAATTTGAGACAGGATAGTGCTGGCTCTTTTTGTGTGGGATTGGGATCAGGTTTGCTTCTGACAAGCTCTTCCCTGACTGGCACATCTGGGAGTCCTATGTTGGGACAGAGCAGCAAAGAGCTTTGCAGCTCGATGCGTTGCGAAGTAGCCATCCCATACAGGCTCGATGCACGAAATCCCAGAAGGTGTGCGAAGCTCTGCACGCTTGAAGTGTGCGGCAAAGAACTAGACTCGACTGCTACACAAAGCAGGTACCAATCGGGCATGCTGAAGAAGTGGAGGAGGTTTTCGATGCAATTTCTTATTGCAAGGAGCGCATGGTTCGAATGTCCGTGGTTGTCCGAAAAACGCACTTGAAGCATTGTAAGCATGGATTCTTGCGTTCTCAGCGTGATGCGGTGATAGACGTAGACACGTCTCCAGTTGCAGGCATGTATCCAATGCATGAATTTGCCATTTTGCCTTCCTAATCAGGGGGGATCCGTGGTGCGGATGATTTACTCTGTTCTCGGCGAGAAGCACTTCCAAGAAGGTTTGCGACTGTACTTCGACAGGCGCAACCTGGTCTGCAGCACGTGCAGCACGTGCAGCACGTGCAGCACGTGCAGCACGTGCAGCACGTGCAGCACGTGCAGCATGGAACAATGTTTATTTCACACACACAGCCACACAGGCACACCAGGAAATTCCCGGAACAAGTTCTCAATCCTCTGGTAGCTCGCATGCCAAGCACACGAGCAAGACTCCCAGCCAGGAGACTAGTGGAATGAACGCCATGATTTACACTCCGAAGTCTATACCGACAGTGCTTTTTTGACCTTGATCTTCTGGCAGACACAAGTATGGCAACACCGTCACCACCGATTTGTGGAATGCTTGGAAGGAGGTGACTGTCGGGACGTGCTGTGTGGAAAACATGTGCCGCTGTGACTGCCTCCTTCTTCCACTCTCTTTCTTGCAGGTGTCTGGCAAGCCTATTGACAAGATGATGAGTTCATGGACGCAGAAGATGGGCTTTCCACTCCTGGAGGCACCTCATGTCACGAAAGCGTGCTCCATCCCAGCTGTAGCGGTTGTGTTCGTTTACAAGCGAAGTCTCCGGTGCGTTTTGGGAACACCTTAAGGCTTTACGGCCCTAAGGCTCAATCAATCGGGAGTTTAAGGGTGATACCGATCGGACGAAATGCTCAGGTGACCCAGCTTAGGCGCCCCAGGTCCCCCGGGAGCCCCCGCATCTTCCCGCAGCAGCTTGTGTTGCGAACTGGGTTCGCCCCAAGCCACAAGAATCTGGCGACGAAAGCAGAAAGGGGCGGATAGCCTCCTCGTTTGTGCCTGCTCGCTTTCGTGAGGGGCCCCTCCAGCTGCTGAAGCCACCCTCAGAAATTTCGAGTCGGGAGCCTGGCAGGTCTTGAACGATCCACTGGCTGACTCGTCCGGCGCTGCACCGACCTCGGTTTCGGGTTTGGCCAGCTGAGATTGAAGAGCAGAAGTGCAGAAGTGCAGAAGGGCAGATTTGCAGAAGTGCAGAAATGGTGTAGCTAAGGTGCAGATCCGGCAGAAATGGTTTCTGGCAGGCGGAGTCGCGTGGCATTGGCGTGGTTGTTTGATGACAAAGAGAGAATAGGACTGATGCGATTGTGACGAGATTTGCGACAGGGAGCTTTAGTTCAGACACAAGCGCAGTGCCGCAGTGTGCTGCAAGTTGATGATAGATTCCTTGGCCTTTCTGGCAGATGGCTCCAGCGAGCCAGCAGACGACGAGAAGACATGGTTTTGTCCTGTGATCGTTGGCACGGACAAAGGCACTGCGCCTGCTGGGTTCTTGGAGGAGAAGACTGGGAAGATTGCGTGCGCGGAGTGTCTTTCAGGCTCATCTCTTTCGCATTGTCGTTGGCGTATCTGATTCTAGGCAGCCAGGTCTGCGGGCATGTGCGCGCGCGTGTGTTTTTTTTCATTGTCATTTTTTAGCATGTATATGTGTGTGTGTGTGTGTGTGTGTGTGTGTGTGTGTGTGTGTGTGTGTTTGTGTGTGTGTGTGTGTGGGGAACACCTGTGTGCCAAGGTTTGGTCAAGCCGATTCAGTTCCGAAATTTTCCAGCAGGGGCACCAGGGGCACTCGACTTGGCCTGGTGCAATGAAGCTCCAGTCGAGATGCCAGGATATGAGGTCTGATCAACCTCACGTACCTGCAGATTGTAGGTGTTGCAACTTCAGAAGCCAAGTTTTAACGCAGAGCAGTTTGGCAATGAGGCCAAGCAAAAAACATCCAAGCTTGCATGTTGCAAGCAAAGGCTGCAAGCCAGCTTGACTAAGCTCATGCCAACAACACTCATCTTCACTTCCCAGGTTCATTGCTATCAACATCTCACGCGGATCATTCATTCATTCTCATCTCCGATGTTCATGGATATCAACATCTCACGCGGCTCATTCAGTCATTTCAAACCAAAGCATTCTTGAAAAGAATGCTGGAACAGCGTTAAGCAGAGATGTGATGCAACTCTCTGACTGATGGTGTGCGCCATTGGATTAGTCTTACTCTGTTTCTTCTCTTTTTCAGGAATCGTACAGGCGGTCAATAATCCTGCTGAAGATCCTTTGCCTCTGAAGTTTAGACAGACAGTGGGGTCACAGTCCAGAGGGAGGATTGCATGAGTGTGCTTCTAGACGGCTTTCGTCCATCGTGTCGTCTACGATAGGGCAGCCTATCGAAACGGCCTGATCGGCCCAGTACTTTCAAAGGACCCTGATCGGTCCAGGCCCTGATCGGCCCAACCAACTCAGACCCTGATCGGTTCAGTTCAGTACACGTACCTGATCGGTGCGCCAATTGCCAAGTCTCTGAGTCAGAATGACTTAGCTGCAGTCGGGTTTAAACATCCTCGGCGGATGTGCCTAAAACAGCGCAGCCTTGAGACCTGTTAGGCCTGGGCTCCGTTTCTGCCGACAGCTTGATTCAACATCCTCCCCTGGACGCTCAGCCTGAAGGTCAGAAGCAAAACAGCCAAGAGTCCCATTTACCAAGTTGTCCCATTAGCCCGAAAAGGCTACCCTGCTAAGCAGGGTGTGTGTGGGGAACACCTGTGTGCCAAGGTTTGGTCAAGCCGATTCAGTTCCGAAATTTTCCAGCAGGGGCGCCAGGGGCACTCGACGTGGGTCTGTGTGGGTCTGTGTGGGTCTGTGTGGGTCTGTGTGGGTCTGTGTGGGTCTGTGTGGGTCTGTGTGGGTCTGTGTGGGTCTGTGTGGGTCTGTGTGGGTCTGTGTGGGTCTGGGTCTGTGTGGGTCTGTGTGTCGGTGTGTGTCGGTGTGGGTCTGTGTGGGTCTGTGTGGGTCTGTGTGGGTCTGTGTGGGTCTGGGTCTGTGTGGGTCTGTGTGTCGGTGTGTGTCGGTGTGGGTCTGTGTGGGTGTGGATGTATGTAGGTGTGTGTGTGTGTGTGTGTCTGTGGGTGTGTCTGTGTGTGTGTGTGTGTGTGTGTGTGTGTGTGTGTGTGTGTGTGTGTGTGTGTGTGTGTGTGTGTGTGTGTGTGTGTGTGTGTGTGTGTGTCTGTGGGTGTGTCTGTGGGTGTGTCTGTGTGTGTCTGTGGGTGTGTGTGTGTGTGTGTGTGTGTCTGTGGGTGTGTGTGTGTGTGTGGGTGTGTGTGGGTGTGTGTGGGTGTGTGTATGTGGGTGTGTGTGTGTGTGGGTGTGGGTTCGGGTGTGGGTGTGGGTGCGGGTGTGGGTGCGGGTGCGGGTGCGGGTGCGGGTGGGTGTGGGTGCGGGTGTGGGTGGCGTGGGTGGCGTGGGTGGCGTGGGTGGGCGTCTGCGTTTTGGTGGCTTCGCTCGTGCTAAGTGCTATTTAACAATCTTTGCCAGCACTGGTGAGCTTCAGGTGGCTTTCATGCGCGCAATGTGTGTGTGTGTGTGTGTCTGTGAAAATTTCCGCCTCGGTTCGTGTGTGTGCACGACCGTCAGGTGCTGCCATGATCAAGGTCAATTTTGGACAGTGTGTGCCTCATATGTCTTGCTGTGCCATGCTGCACATCGCGGGGAAAATTAGCTGTCCTGGTTCCAGCATGCTGCTATAAGGCATGTTCCAGTCCGAGTTCTGTATCCTGAATCGGTCTTCAAGCGCCTGATTCAGAACTTGGGCAGTGTGCCTGCAGAAGACAAGATTGGCTTGCTGTCAGATACATTCGCCATGAGCAAAGCTGGAGTTTTGGATGCAGCTTTCCTGGTGGATCTTTTGGCTGGCTTCAAGTCTGAGTTGAATGACAAAGTGTGGTCAGAGATTTCCGCCGTTTTGGGGGGTCTCGAAAAGGCAGGCTCTGGTGCTGCAGCTTGTTGTGGTGATGCAAAGATGACCCCGCCACAGTACAGCCAGAGAGCTCATGAGAAGTCATCCGTCTCTTTTGCATACCATTAGCCTCACGAGCCGCCAAAATTGACCAGGTGGTGTGCCAAGGTTTGGCAGATGAGACAGCGCAAGCTTTCAAAGAGTTCTGCAGCAAGTTGGTAGTCCCTGCTTTCAATCATGTGGGTTGGGACACTTGGCATCAGAAGCAGGTTTTGTTTTTCAACAGTAGCTTAAGGAGCGGCACAGCATCTCACCAGCCTCCTCGTCGTCGCTTTGTTCTGCGGTTTCGGTGAAAACGGCGAAAAGCTGACAAAGCCAGCAAGATCGGTGACACAAACGCAGAGGTCTCAGCACCGACATGCGTTTCAACAGCCTGCAATAGCCCGCTCATTAATTCCATGACTCTGAAAGGCTGTACTTCAAATCGTCCTGGGCCTTCAACTCCAACACAGAGAACTCTTTCGCCACGAAAAAGACGTTCGGGGCTGACTCGAGACGCCAACATGTGTTTATTCCCCATAGAGAAGTTCCTGAGGCACACGATCTATGCCCTCCGAAGAAAAGTTTGACTGCGTCCGTGTCAGTATCGAGAGCTCCAAAATGACGTGCCGTGCTTCACTGAACATTTTGTCCACCGAACCGCTGGGCAGCAGCAGGTGCCCCAACTCGACTTCGGAATTGTACGCAATCTCGTGCTTATGCTTCCATGGCACCACCGATAGTCATGATGATGACGATGAGACCATGATGGTACGATGACCATGGCGACGATGACGAACTTGTGTCTATTAAATCATGAAGGGAGTTCGGTCATGAGTTGGCTCGCTTCCGTAACAGCTACTGCGAAGGAAGTTCATCAGCTGGGATAAGGTTGACTCATGTTGACTCTGTCCAATGCGGTCTTGTTGCGAAAACCCTTCGTCATCACCATCGCTCGTCATCGTCATCTGATGCTGAATGCTGATCCTCATCCTCATCCTCATCTAGGTCAACATCATCATTGCGGTCACCAGCGTCACCATGATCATCCTGGCGATCATCATGATCATCGTCATCGTGCATCGTCGCCGTCGTCGTGCTGGTCTTCGTGCTCGTCGTGGTGATGCTCGCGGTGGTGTCATCGTCGTCGTCAACATCAAGAACAATAAGAACAAGAACAAGAAGAAGAAGCAGAAGAAGAAAAAGAAGAAGAAGAAGAAGTTTATTGTTTTTATCATCGTCGCCATGCTCCTCATCATTCTCTTCCCGAAGTTGCCCAGGGCTGCAGCGAAAGCATCTTCTCCATTGTCATGTGGCACATATGGGTGCGGGTCAAAAGTCTAGGTATGTAACTGGCTCCCGGGCGTCTTTCCGCGACATAGGGTTTGTAACAAAGCCGTTCTGCTTGCGACAAGCAGTCCGCGACAAGCCTCCGCGACAAGCCTCCGCGACAAGCCTTTGCGACAAGCCCCTTCTTGGAACTGCATGGGTTTCGTATCTCTTTTCAAGACAGCGCGAAACAGCCGCGACAAACCCCGCGACATACGTATGAAACAAGTGGGCGCGACATACGTATGTAACACAGGCGGGTGGCGGGACACCGCGACATACCCCTATTTAGAGCCTGGCAAAGATTACTCGGAGTGGAGGCACAGCGGCAAGGTACACTTAAGGCTCAGTGGGTGAGCCTGCAAAGCGTACCGCGACAAGGCCATGGCAGTGGACTTGGCTCCACAGTAAGCAGAGCACGCGAAAAGCAGAGAGCGAATAGAGCGAATGAACGCGCGGCCGGTCTTTGGAAAATCTGGGAGAGGGCAGCATAGGGAGCAGAACAGCAGCTACAAACATCAGTGACAGTAAAATGTCAAGAAATCATGAAATGCAGCCAATCTTGGGAGTTGTTTGGTGTGGCTTGTGTTGTTTCGAGTTGTTCTGTGAACTGAAGGAAACTGCAAGCGCAGACAGCGACAACCGCAAGAAGCTGCGCAGCACCGTCTTGGCAGCTGTGTCAAAGTACTGCTCCCAGGATCTGCCTGCAGTGCGCTGTAGACTGCGGATGGTACAGTCAGGAACGCTGTCACCGTCACGTGCTTGCAGGACCCGACCATTTCTGCAGAGGCAGTAAGGCGCTGCAAGGAGTTCTCCGCAGCACCGAATGATGCCTCGGTAGCTGGGCATGACGATGACTTCGTTGGCAGAGACTTGAGCGCTCGGCAGTTTGTGCATTGAGGACTGTCCGTAGAAGTATCATCCCACGACATGACGCCATGTTATCGATATTACTTTGTGAGGTTCTTTCTGCAGACATCCGATCTGCAGTTTTCGATGTGGCAATGCAGAGTGACCAAGCAGCCATCGTTTTTGATGATCTTGTCCAGTCCCATGACGTGGTGACGGACGGTGCCGTGACCAGTCACATCCACAGGGGCCAAAAGTGAACAACTCTTTTCAGAGAAGAGAGGGTTGTGAAACAAGTCCAATGAAGTCAAGAAGTGTTTCTGTTTTGTGCTCTCAAACACCGAGGCGCGGTCAAGATCCACATCTACGGCGCTTTGGGCAAAGCGGGTGGAGCTGCCCTCCAGAAGAGAGCGCTCGACTTCTGCTTAAGCGGAGCTGTTCGGTCTCAGGACTTGATCTACATTCCCATGGCCATGGCCACGAGCGGTAAAGTGGGTGCAGACACAGTCTTCTCTTGGATGCAGAATGAGTACAGCCGCATCTATGAGATGATTGGTGCCACCTCCATGATGTTATTCCAGAACATGGTGCGGGTTTCAGGAGCAGGTTTTGTCACAGAGAGCAAGGCCGAAGAGGTGTCCGCTTTCTGGAAGACCCGTGACGTGTACAAGAACATAGAGAAAGCTCTGGCGCAGACGGTCGAAGGCATCAAGTCCAACTCCAAGTTTGTAGACAGGTCCAGACCTCAGAGTCAGACACCCGTTGACATGCACGATCTTAAAATAATCGGATGCTTTTTTGCTCTGGTGCAGGTTGAAGGGATCCAAAGCAGCGCTCGCTTCAACCTGGAAAGCCGCAATGGCCAGCAGCAGCTTGTGATGCTGACATTTGACAGGCTGAGGGGAGAGCCCCCTCGCTTGACTTCGGCAAAAACACAAAGCCAGACATGCTGAACACGAAAATCTGCTTTGCAGCATTCTGAGCCCGGTCATATGAGCTGCAGAAACCTTATGAGCCACTTTCCTTGCCTCGCTGGTGGTGCGAAGGCAGTGGAAAGCGTATGCTGCCAAGTGCTTGGAAAGTATGCAGAGGCAGGGTCTGTGACAAATCAAACCTCTGAAAGAAGTGGAGTACTGGTAGCAACTCAGGCCCCGGGTGCAGAAGCTTGCTTACAGGCGTGCTCACCTCAAGGATCAATCTGGCCAGCCGCGGGTCAGGCATGCCAAGCTGGCTTGTTTTTGGTCTGCGTTGCTCAAGCTGTACAGTTTTTTGCATGAGGCCCCAGCCAGTCCATATCCCAGACGCATCCAGACGTGAGCGGCTGCCAGGTGCGGAAGCCTGGATCCCAACAGCAAGTTGAACTGGCCGACTGGCGAGGCGACCGGCAATTCGCATGCTTGCTGCCGTTACTTATGTGGCAAGCAGGTGTGCAAAACTTCCCAGGTCGCGTGCGAGCCCGGATTCTTTCTGACAACGGGGAAGCGTGCACCTGCCATGTGTCCCCGGAGTAGGTGACTTATGTGACTTGCGATGCTGAATATCTTTAGACTTTTCACACCAAAGGCAGTGCATGTATGACAGCACACGGCATGTCGAGCTTCTTTTCCACTCTTGCCAGACGAGAAGTTCACGTCATCAATCAGCAAGGCAAGCAGGCACCCACATGACCGAGTCTGTGCGAGAGCCCTTTAGTCCTTTTTTATTTGGGTGTTCGGTTGTGAGTGCGCCAGTACACTTACACGCAGAACTGCTTCGGATTGGAAGCAGGGTGCTTGGACTCACGACCTGCGTCACACTGAGCCAAAGAAGATGTGGACAGCTGTGCAGCAAGGCCTCCACGTCCATGATGGAACAGTTCTGCTGTGCAAGGCACGGCACGCAGGCTCGCTCAGAATCAGGTTCGCTTCCGTGTGTGTTTCCAGGCAACAGTGCCTGATGCTGCTGGCCGACTGGTCGGTGGGACAGCGGGCATCCACAAAACAGAGCTTGCAGGACTGACTCATGCGACTTTCATCCAATGGCCACTCAGTGCCACAACCTGAGTGGGAGATGTGGGAGGAATTGTGCAAGATATTCCCGAGACTGGCTGGAGCCTCAAAAGTCGATAAATGTTTGAGAAGCAATTGGCTGGATTCAGAGCCCTCATATCGGACAGGAAGTGCTGTTCCAACGAGAACTGAGGGAGGCAGCAGTTGAAAGCTCCGATTCATAGCATGCTCATGAAGCTTGCGTGGGGTGCTCTGTCAGGGCAGGCAGCTGATAGCTTGCGCAGAGGTGGGTTTGAATGATTTAAATGCCTTGGCTATGCAGCTTGGCGAAAGCTTTTCGCAAAAAATGTTTCGAGGATCTTGAGGAAATGAGCTTCGATCCTCTTCTGGCCCATTTGGAGATGCAAGTTGCAGAGGTGCGGCAGGAGTGGTGAACTATTCCAACAGATCAGTCGCTGGCGGCATCAGATCGGATGTTTTGTGCAACTTCCTGGAGGGAATCATCATGCACAGGGGTTTGGGCTTGTCATGGCTTGGCCCCAGCCCAACGCTTCAAGGCCCATTTCTGCCTGGGAAGGGTACACCAAACCTGAGGGGGTTTGTCGGCAGTCCGTCTTTCTTTTCACGGCTCACCCTAGTGACCCTAGTGATCCATTCCCCCTCGCAGGCTCCCCCGAAAGTTGTCTACAAAGATTTGGCAACACCTACCTAGCCTTGATTATACGATATGATACGGACCTGATTTAGCTTAGTTAATGAATATGCATACCTGCGATGTGCATATGCGAAGTAAACTCCTGGAGCGAGAACTTAAACAAAACGGTGGTTCACAATTTAGTGCAACTTAACTCTTTTTCTCCAGGGGCAAGTGGTCCTGTTTGTTTACGTACTTTCGGCTCGAGCGCCTCATTTGGTGCATCGATTGTCCCAATAGCTGTCCTTCGCACTCTTCCAAAATTCCCGGCCATTTCCATCGTGTTCGGGTTAATTACGATATACGAGTATAGTTCCAAAATTCTGTGAATACATGATGGTATCATCTAGGTCAAGACGCCATTTGTTATTTTAGTTCAATGAATCTGGAATCCAAGATCCAGGATGCAAGAATGCAAGAGATCTAGGGCCTCCTAGGGTCTTGGAATGTCTTGGATTCTTAGCCTGAAATTCTTGGATCTTGGATTTCGGATCTTGGGTTACTTTGCCAAATCTTGGGTTTCGAATCTTGGATCTTGGGTTCTTAAGCCTGTGCACGTGCCTCCTTTGAAAGGTAAGCCGCGGGGCGGGGCAGGGGGCTGCTACATCATCAACGATTTCCATCGTTTTCACACGCCTGAAAATCTGTTCATCATGCAGGGCCCCTGAATAAACATGTGTTTCCGGAAAAAAGCTGAGCGATCTGGAAACCATGAGTTGAGACATTTCTGCACTCGATATGTTGGATGGCCATCCGCACAGCTCCAGCCCCAATAGAGTTTAAAGTTCACCACGGCATCAAGTCTGGCGAATCGCGGCGAATCGCCCGCGCGGCAGCAAGAGCTACCGCCATCCTTTTCGCCATCCTTTTGTGAAGATTTATTGGCAGCCAAAGCCAGCACCATCCTCTGTGTAGACACCCGCACGGGCTATCGAAACTCAACGAGGGTTTTTGTTGTTTTTCCTACATGTGCATTTCCCCAGGTTTGCCGATCAACAGGCTTAAGCGTCTTCGCTTTCAGTTTAGATTCAGTCGCGCCTATCAGGCCCTATTCAGCTAAGCGGTTGGCAACAACAAGGGAAACGATGTCTGCCGAGTCTACGTTGTGGCATCAACTGCCGATTCCATGCCGTCTGTGAAGCTTTTCATAGGCTTCTGTGGCTCTTCGCTTCGCTCTCGAAAGCGCTGCGCAGGCCGGACAGGCCACGCAGGCCGTTGCCATGGAGGCCAAAGATGCCAAAGGTTCAAGAATATCTGCCTGAGACGTCGAACAAAAAGGCAAGAGATGCTGCTCTAAGCTTTCCTTTCCAAGCTGTGCAATTCGCTTCCACACCCTAGTCTGCATAGCAGAATCAGAAGCTTCGATTGTTCAGGCTCTCCATGGAAAGGGACAGCAGCAAAACATGATCAGTGAGTTTCAAAATAAGCGGATCGTCGGCTGCTGCTGCAAGAGAAGCTTGCAAATTGCAAGAGCTCGTGCTCAAGCCATTTCAACCCTGCTTGCTGACGTACTTTGTGCAGAGATTGCCCAGCCTGCAGCACTTGCAGCTTCTACTGTAACTTGCTTTCTTTGTCATGCCGTCCGCGTAGAACTGGCCGGTTGTCGAGCCAGACCCTGACTCAACATCTGTCACAATCACAAGGTGTGATGTCTCCATCTGCTGCAAATACATTGTGCTGGTGCTGAGGCCTGTGAAAGCATGGCGGCCAGTCTCCAAGACCTGTCAAGCGAAAGCAGAACTCCTTAGAACTTTAGATGTGCCTGAGCCAATCACTAGGTTTCTAAAGTGGAGTTTGTTCTGGCTTGCGTAGCTGTGTAAGGCTGTGTAAGTGTGTGTTCTGTGTAATTTGTGTTTTTTCAATTGTCTTCTGTACAGCATCTCCAGCTTTGGGAGCGAAGTCCGAGTTCTCAGGTCGCTCATGGAAACGTCGCTGGCCTTCTAAGGAAACATGGAAACGGCCTCTGAGTGCAATGCAAAATGCAATGCAGTCTGTTTAATCATGTGTTTAAGACATACTTGACGTCTTTGCACCTCCAAGGCTATGCCGAAATCAAGAAGGCGCTGCCAGGCACAGTCGGCCAAATAGCAAATCCTCACGCCTCCTCGGCAGGTAGGCGAGGGATCGTTCGGAAAGGCGCTGCTCGTGCGCTCGGAGGATGGGTTTGTTCCCGTGAGGTGTTTTAGATAATTTTTAGATGTCAGATTCTCAAGATGCCGCAGGATGGGCAAAAGCTGATCTGCAAGATGGTAGATGTGAGCAAGGCGTCGCGCAAAGAAATGGAGGACGCTATGTGCCTTGCTCGGGTCGTCGCTCATGAAGAGAGGATTCAGCTGCTGGCTGGGTTTAAGTTTGGGGAGAAATATGCTGCTTGCGTGAAGACCTTGACCAGAAAACTGTCACACAATGCATGAGACGCCATGCGGAGAACTGCCGTCAAGTGCCATGCCCAGAAATCGGTCGTTTGTCGTTGCTGAATCTCGAGGTTTGTGGAGATGTGGAGCAAGTTGAAAACTTGTAATCTGCAGCATTGCGGAAATACCCACCTGCTGGTGCCTCTGTGTTGCCGACCTCGTGCCGACGCTCAAAGGCCTCAGATCTTTGCCACACGCTGAGAATGTACAGAAGCTGCTGCAACTGCTGCCTGTGGTCGCATTGCGCTGGTTTCACAGCATTAGAGCCTGAGTCGCTCGCCGGCCCCTGCTTTATTTGTTTTTACGACGAGATATGCGCGTCACCGCGTCACCACCTTACATCGATGACGTACCCGACCCGCCACTCGCCGGATCTTTCACACTATTGCTACCACTGCTTGCGTGGCAAACGCTGGGGGTTGGGTCCTTGACAGTTGCGAGCGGCGTTGGGTCACGGTCCCCGTGAAATGGAAAGCGATGGCTGAAGGTGGCACTGACTCTCGGGAGGCTTGGTTTCAAACTCCAGTATGGCAGCAGCCCTTGACATGGCGAATCCCAATGATTTGAGTGTGTTTTCTTTTCTTGTTTCATTTTGCCTCATCGTTCTTTCTTTGCACCCCGCTTTTTGCGATCCGATGTCTTGATTCAGCTTTTTTGTGTTTGCTTTTGCGGTGTGCTTTCTTCTCTGCCGTTTCTTGTTTTTGTTTTTTTGAAGATCTTTATGTCTTTAGTCTCTGCTTGCTGCGAGAAGGATTGAAGACAGGAGAGGCAGAAACGGCAGGCGCGGAAAGAAGAAAGGACAGCTGTGCCGAATTTTCCTCAGCACAAGAACACCTATGGAACGATTGAAGGCGGCAAAACGAGCCAAAATTCAACACACCACCCGAACCTGGAAGCCCCAGCACAAAACACAAAACATTGCAAGCATCGATATTGAAAATACACATTCTAGCCAACATTCCAATTGGAGACTTTGGGTTTCAGGGTGGAGGCCGGCAAGCAACTTGCGAATCCTTTCCATCATGCGCACGTTGCGCTTGCCAATCGGGGTTTTGTGCCCCACTTTCAAACGCCATACCATCTTGTTTTAACGAACGGCAGGCCAGCAACATTGTGCCATGTTTTCACAGGGTGGAGAAGCTGCCCCCAATCCCCACAAGCGTCTGCGTTTCAAAGCCGCGCAAGTTTGGATTTACAGAACATCATGCAGTCGAGAGGGCGCGTTTCCAATTTTTTCAAACATGAGAATCCTTTCGTTACAATCGGTGGTGGGGGAGACCCCACACCCACCCAGTTTGCTTTCGACATCACACTGCCTGAGGGAGTTGCTTCCAAACCAGTCACTGAGAGCATTGTGTGCGCCGCTGGGAGGTGTGCTCGCGTACCCCGCAATCATCCAGGCTCTGTACCACTCGATCTGCGATAGTCGTCACTCCGGAAGAGAGACCCGAGGCATGTCCGGAGCGCAATGCGCCCCTACTCGAAGAAAGCATAACTGGGTCTGGCCCCACGTGCTAAAACAAGCCCGCTTAGCTGCTGTGGTCGCATCTGGGCTGGGGTTCACTTCATGTCAAGATGTGGAAAGGCATTTGAAGCGTTGATCGCCACGAAATGCCACGGCAAACTTTCTAACGGTATCAGGCGTGAAGCTCAAGGTGTTGTATTGAAAAAATGCGTGTTTGTACGTTGTCGTTTTGAGATGGGATCTGGTCAACATGTGATTGCAAGGGTGTGAATACTGAATGCTTTTGACCAATGTACGGGAGTTAGGGGTCAAGGTGTGATGGGAGTCGCGCTGAGACATGCTAAGACCGGTCGGTCTCCACGCCGGTTGGCAACTCACGCTTCACTCACGCCCAATCCTACCCTTATCCCAATCTTTCGTTCACCAGCTACTATCTTCCCACGTTTTCATGATCCACAGTCTCATCACCGGAATGGCAAGGTTTTTTCGTTGTTCTCGGTGCATATGGCATGCACTGCATGCACTCACAGCTGTTTGTCTAGGATGCCGTCAAAGAGGGCAAGCTGCTGTCAGAATTGCGTGATGCTTATTGACTCAGCAAGTGGGCATTGAGAAGATTCCTGCTTTGGGTTGCGTTTGAGGAAGCATCCTTACATCGTCCGCTACCGGGAAAGTTTCACAGAGAGTGGCTGGTGCGCACGGCAAGTTTCTTTGCAGTTGCTGAATGGCCTTAGCGAGTGCACAAGTTGGTTGGCAAGGGCCCGCTCGATGGTGTTGGTGCGTCTTAGTGACGTGGAGAGACCTTCACATCTTGTCACACCTGTGGACTTTGCATGGAAGCACACAGTTGGTTCGAGAAACTAGGTTTTCAAAACTGCAGGTGTGCCCAGTTGCAGCTTCGGTTGCTGATTCTGATTGAGTTTGACTGCGTGTCAGGCTGTGCATCCTCATGGACTATTGTGAAGGAGGTGATCTCACAGCGCGTATCGCGGAGGCTCTGCAGTGCTTTTCCTGGAGCTAACATGCTTCGTAGCTTCCCGTTTGCCTTAGGAGGGCCCATGGGAGGGCATTGTTTGCAGGACTGCGAATGAAACTCTTGTAACAGGCCTGGGCGGCCTTTTCGGGTTTGTAGCAAAACCCTTCTGCTCTGCTTCTGACAAATTTCAGAAGGTGGACCGAAGCTCGCGATACCACGCGCGGCATACGACAAGCCCCAAAACCCACTCATCCCTACTCTGTACTTTATCTGCACCAGCTTCCCACGAACAGGTTTCGTGTCTTGTTCTTCATGCTACTGTCACCCAGCGCAATTTCATGATTCATATGAGGCCAAAGGATGGAAGTGGGTTTTGAGGGTTTTGGCCTTTTTTGACTTGCTGCCATGTGGAAAGCCTCGATGAAATTTGCTCCGTTTTCAGTTCATGTTCGCCAGCTGTAAATTTGTTGCGACCATGCTCATGCACTTCGCATATGTGTTCACATACAGTTTCGCTTCTGTCTCGTTGTCTTGTTTCTGTTCCTTGGTTTTCTGGAGTCTTTTGGTGTGATTTTGTGTGCCAGTGGTTCTGAACCCTCACATCCACGCAAGACTGATTACCGAATCCCTCACGGCCACCTGAGACTGGACGTCAATTTTGAGTGGTCTGCATACGTCTTATCTGGACAAAGCAGGCCTCACGGTGTCCTTTTGCTTGCGAATATTACGGTAGCGTTCTGCTCTGGTCTACACATATGATCCGGCTCAATACCAAAAACTACTGAAAGACAAGGGTGATGTGAAAGCATGAAATGAACTAGTCCGTGAACAAGAACCGTTTAAAAAAATGAGAGCTCACATGGCTAATCCACTTCCTGCATCAAAGGTCAAAAGGCGTTCTGAGATTGATTGTGTACGAAAGGAAAAGTAAAGGCAAACCGCTCTTTCCCTCTCCCTTACATGTAATGAGCAAGACACAGGCTGTTGCATGTGACCGCCCAGCATAGAAACCGTGCCATCATGAGTCTTTCTACGTGACAAGAACTAGTAGATGCAGGCTTTTTAGGCGAAACACCTCTGGGGTTTGGGGCTCTTGCAGGGCGCGGCAACCGCGAAACCTGTTCTGGGAAGCTTGGAACCCCTCATATGGACCAATGACATGGTGCAACTAACTCAACTCAACAATGGTTCGATAGCTCACAGAATATATAATAAGATGAGAGAAGCATGCAAGACAAGGAAAAGGCCGCTCACCACTGAGTATCCTAGAATGGTATGGGCGGGCCGATTCGCCCACTGCTCCACAAAAAGGTTCGTGCACGGGTGGATTCGCGCACTAGACGGAGGATTCGTGCACCAGGATTCGCGCACTGGCCGACTAGCACACTGGGGCGGGGGATTCGCACACTCGCATGGCGGACTCGCGCACCGGCGGATTCTTGCACTGGCCTGGCGAGATGCCTAGGGTTTGGAGCGCTATTTCAACCAAACAGGTTAGAGGTTTCACGGCCGAAGGAGTTTATGAGTTGTGGGCTTTAAAGCTGAGCCTTAGGGTCATGGTGGAAAGGCCAGAACATATACAAGCAGTGTCCAGCCACGAGTCTGGCGCGCGAAGGACAGGGTTTGTGCGCCGGGCCAGTGCGTGAATCGGGTCCTGTGTGCAATCACATTGACATTGGTCTGTGTCAAGGGCTGGCGTGGCCCGCTGGCGTGGCTGGCCCATGGCCCGCTGGCCCGTGGCCTGGCCCGTGGCCTGGCCCGTGGCCTGGCCCGTGGCGTGGCCCGTGGCGTGGGCTTCTGGCATGGGCTTCTGGCGTGGGCCCGTATTGAATAAGGGGCTCGAAGTTTGAAAGGCTCTCCCGAAAAAGCGTTCAAGGTTGGCGCTTCGCTGCCAGGTTTTGGTTGCACAAACCAGATCCGTCGAAAGCTCAATGGCCTTCCAGTAGAGGCTGAAAGCCTTGGCCTAAGCCCCATCTCATTTGCTTTTAACCGGATGCAAGCTCCACATTGCTTCAGCAACGGCATTTTCCAGCATCCCCCCCACAGCCGTACTTTACCTTAAGCAGGGGACCCAGAAAGATCCTTCTCATTAGGCAGGAGGCGTTAACCAGGGTGGTGGTCACCATAGACTTCTTCTCCAAATAATGTAGAAGGTTTTGTCGATGAAGGTACTTGCGTGAGCAAGCTTGCTGCCACGCTCGTGTTGCAGGTTGTTCTCTCCGTGTTCTTGTGCAGAGTTTCCATCATTTGAAGTCATTTCTGGCATTTTCAAGTGCGAATGTTGCTGCAGTCGGACTAGTCAAACAGTTGCATGCTGATTTCTCAGTGCCACCTTATTCAACCTTCCCCACTGCTACTGCAGTTACATAATGTTGCGGGAACCCATTCTCCCGTTCGAGCCCCAAGCAAACAGAATGCATGTTTTGCCACCGAAGAACTTATCTAATTGATCTCGAGCTTTGAATAGCTTGCTCGTTGTTGCTCAAAGCCCTTTTGCGCGGAGAGAAACTTGGCTTAACGGCAGCCTCGAAGTTTGAAAGTTCGCCCGGAAAAGGTTTCACAGCTGGCGGGCCCTGCTGCCAGGTTTCGGCTGCCCACACCAAATCACTGTGTAAGGATCGACGCGTGCAAGGTCTACCCGGAATAAAAGTTTCGCGCTTGGCGGGGCCTTCTGACAGGCTTGCACTGGGCTGCACAAGCCTCGTCGGGCTCGAAGTTTCGAAGAGCTTTCAGGTAAAGGTTTCGCTGGGCGCCTTACTCGTCGGCCAGGGACTCGTAGAACTTTACGTCGTAAGTTATGTGGGTGTTGTTGTTGAAGCGAAGTCTTTTTCAGGTTTTCATTTACGATTGCGGGAAGCGATAAAGCCCAATGCTTCGTTGTTGTTTCAACCTTGTCTGTTGCATCATGTTGCAACAAACCCTTTCCCGAACCTAGCATACAGCCTGCAATTGGAAGGGTAGTGGTCTTGGGAGTGACCATGTGTATATGCAGTTCAATCTGCTGCATAGACTTTGCTTTCGCCTTCATGCGACAGCTCGGCATCACATCGGCTGATTCGTCGCTTTCCACGTTTCCGACAACAGTATTGGCAGTTGTGTCAGCTGGTGGTTCCTGGGCAGTACAAATTTAATCCGCGGCGGCTGCCAGGCCAAGCGAGGCAGAAAGCCTTTGTCCGAGGATCAGATATTGCGTTGGTCCCCTGGCATGTTCTGTGGGCTGTCAACACTCTTTCTAGAGTTCCATATTGGAGCATGTTCGGTTGTTGTTCTGGTCGACGTGCAGTAGAGAATCTACGAAAACAATTTCCTGTGGCTGCTTTTCGTCTCTGTGCTAGCACGGACGAGCCAGGTTTGTGCAGGCAATAATGGCTTTAGACTACATCCACAAGAAGCACGTTCTACATCGAGACCTGAAGCTCAGACCTCAACATCACGCAGAGACGGATCCTCTTCCTCAAAATGATATGCTTCGCCAAGGCCCTCAAATTTCTTTCTGTCGAAGAGCGGGACAGCCAATGGAGTTTGGGTGATGCTGCTTGGGCTCGTGAATTTGTCGCCGCTCTTGCTTTTGTGATCTGGCAGAGGAACTTGAAGATGGGCGACTTTGGAATTGCGAAAGTCAAGTCCTGAGTTACACTACGTTTGCCACTTGTAGGCTCGCAACACAGGCTGCTTCCATGCGCAGGTTCTTGCCTGCACCATAGCCGTTGCAAAGACGCAGATCGGAACGTCGGTCGCCTCACATCGGCTTGCTGCTGGGAGACGTCGTTGATCCTGGAGCATCTGCTTGTAAATCAAAGCCAAGGCCGTATTACTTGAGCCCAGAGCTATGTCAGGAGAAGCCCTGACCCCAATCATGTGTTGCACTTGGACGCTTGCATGGCGCATGGCCTCCCAGGGAATACAATTTCCCGTCAGACATTTGGGCCATGGGATGCATTTTGTATGAGTGCGGCACCTACTCTCGCTTTTGTTACATGTCTTTTGCAAGTTTCATTGACAGCATGCACTACTGTATGTTTGTTGCTACCATTGCAGCTTCAAAGGCTTTGTGCACGCAAAGTGCCTTTCGATGCGCCCAACATTCCGGGCCTTGTTCGAGAGATAGTCTGTGGCTGAGCGAGGTTTTGCTTGCTTGGTTTCTTCTTGGGTGCAACACAAACTCCCCGAGCTGGATTCGGGACCAGAGACCTGCAAGGGACAATTTGAGATCATCTGCAATCCGCAAATGCCCCAAGCGGTTTTCCAGCTGCCGATTTTCCGGCGAAATTCACGTCAACAAAAGCAGACCATAGCAGACCGGAGATAAACTAAAAACGGGGATTGGCGAAATATGAAGTTAATCAGTGTCTTGCGGCAGGATCGCAGGTGAACAGCAGGCCAGAACTTCGGACAGCCGCTGCAACCACAGCAGTGGGCAGCACGGCTCCCCCGGAGAGGTCCCTGGTGCGAAAGGTCTCGAGGCGTCAACGCTGGGTTTCTGGAGGGTCCTGGCGGACTTTAATGGCTGGCGGCCAGGCAGGGTAGGCATCTCCAGAAGAGAATGAGAATAATGAGAGTGCTCTCCAGATAATCTTTCCCGTTAAACGGGGGCAGCCCGCTAGCATCAAGGCATCAAGGCACGGAGTGACAGGCATAAATAGATCCAAAGCCGAGCCCGCGCAGAATTCCTCCGACCGACTCAGACAGCTGTTATAGCTTGGCCAGGTATGGTGGCTTCCTGAACTTGTTGACTTTCCAGGACATCTCGCTCTCCTGTTCTCCCACAAAGTCGGCCTCGCAGTGGAGCGGGGCGGATTGAAACGGTCCGGGTACCACGGTTGGCGAGAGCAACCTAGTCGACAAGTGGGTTGCCGACCTGGCCCTTGGGCACACTATCCGTATTGAGTCGTCGCTCTGCTGTCGACAACCTGGTCCAGCAGGCCAATCGGGTCGTCTCTCCTTTCCACACGGTCGTCCAGCAGCTCCACGTGTTCCTCCAGTTGGTAAACGAGGATGGAGTGGTCTGGGTCTCTCTCTCTCTCTCTCTCCATATCTCTCTTTTTCTTCTTTCTCTCGTTCTCTCTTTCTTTCTTTTTTTTTCTGGCTTTCTTTATCTTTATGCCGTTCGGGCCTTGCTGTAATTCCAAAAATGCCCGGCATGCTGCACTCATCACACTCTTTGAGAACCCCAAAAGGAATCTTCCCGAAGTCGCACAAAGTTTGAGGCCTTCAGGGCCTTGTGGGACATGATATGACATTGTCGGACGGGGTCTGGCTTCTGGGGTGCCTAGTGTGGTTTTTCAAAATCTTGAGTAGCTGGGATGTGTCTACATGAATCTTGGCATGCAGCTCGCCATCGGAGCACGGGCGAACGCTAAAGCAAGTTCCGTGTCTTCGGGTGGACTTGTTCTTGCAGCTTGCAGCTGAGGTAAGGGGAACAATCCCCAGCGTGTCTGTTCCCAAGAAGCTGCACACGTACTCAAACCCGTACTCAAACATAGGCCTCAAAAGGGCAAGCAACTTGGTTCAGGCCAGCTTCCTACTCGCCCTTTGTGAGGGAGCTTGTGAGCCAGATGCTGAACAGGACTGCAGGGATGACTGCGCAATGCAAGGGTACACCACCCTCAAGAATTCTCCTCAAATCAAGCCAAGTACCATGCCTGCGGGCTCTCACTAGGCTCGGAGTGTGGGACCAGCATGGATCCGGTGATGTTATCCTTGCTACGTGCCGGCGGTACTCGTAAATTACAAGACAGATCACGGTTGCTCGGCTCGGACCACCCCTGACTCCGTTTCTTGAGCATCTCTTGGCCAAGAGAACCGTGATCTCATCCCTCACCACATGCTGCATCTCAATCACAGTGCCCAAAGCGACATGTCGAGTTGTGGCTCAGTTCAGCGGAGGAACCCAGAGCGGCGACCAAGTCCAGAGGAGATCTTGGCAAAGTTGCTCCCCCAGACAATCCAGACATCAGTCGACATCAGCAGTCGGCGAATGGGTGAACTCATGTTAGCCTTCGACGGCCCACGAAGGCCACGGCTGCGAGAAATCATGCAGCTTATGCTCAATGAAGCTCAAGAGGCGGCCCAGGTCATCCTTCCGGATTTGATCCGTATCTGCAGCCTCAACTGAAGCATCATCTGCAGCATTATCTGTACTACGAATACTGCGATAAACGTTTCTCATGTTTGTCGATGCCGAGCCAGGCAGCGGACGAGCCTGGTGCTGTGGAGCCACATCCAGAGCCAACTTCCTCGAGTGTCCGGTGCACAGCCGCTGCGAAGCACCGTATAGCGCCCATCACAAAAAAGCATGGACATCTTAGTTGAATGGCTTCATAAGGCGCTCGGTTCCCAAGCTGGCAGCCAGATCCCGAGGAAGTTTATCAGTGCATGTTGCAGTACTTGTCGACATACTTTTATTCTGGAGAAGGTCCTGCATACAGAACCAACGACATGGTGGAGTACTACTCTGTGTCGCATGGAGCTATCTCCTCAAGAGCGGTAGCGCAGGCTTCAGGTTGTTGATGTGGGGCAGCTGCAAGGACTGGTTGCCCGCGACCGTCCTGCGGACCGATGGTGAGGGTCGCATCATCATCGACTTGAAGTCTGAAGCCGAGCTGTTCCCCACAGAATTCACGCAATTTCCTGCATCTCACAGTCTTAGCGCTTAATGTTGAAGAAATTGATGAAGCTGTCGAAGGCCCAACACGTGGCTTTCCAAGGAGGTCAGAGACGATGATAATCTTTCCACATGTTGCCACACATTGCGACACAATGGACTTGGCTTTTCTGCAGGTCCTCGGGACTAGAAGCAGTGTTACTGTTTCCGCCGCTTTCTGCCCTGCGTGACCAGCACTGCGATGCTGTTTTTTTTGAGGACCAAGTTGCCAAAGTTCGACGGCGACGCGATTGCCCTTTCCTCAAGTTCTGTCTGCAGAAGCAGCACCGGACTGCTAGAATGGCATGGGCAGGCCCCGGATCAAGGGGAGGGTCTCCTATGAGGCAGGGTACGCACGCTTTTGTCTGCGGCTTCGCCATCGTAGGGGTTACACACAGCGTGAGCCAGCGAACATGCTCTAGGGACATGGTTGTTGATCTTGGGAATTGACTGTCAGGACACCCTCCGTCGGGCACTCGGTGAAATTGAAGCATGGCCTGCGGCAACGTGTACTCCATGCTAGCTGTGAATCTTGCAGGTAGCTGGGCCTGAAAAGAATGGCTTCCGGGGTGAGAAGCTCAAGGCTTTTGCAGTCGATCCGTGAATGCCGCGTCACAACCGTATTGAAAGAGAATAGCATTGTTCGCATTAGCAGCTCCCTTCACTGGCCTTGCACAGCAAACAAGCAAGGTGCATTTCAATCTCCGCAGTTGGGGCCGGCAGCTTAGCTTGCAGCATCTGCGTTCAGAGAAAAAAAACCTTTTGAGCGACAGAGGCGAAGCCCTTCTTCAGGAGCCGTCGGCTCAAGGCACGTACATCAGTGATTTCTGGATGCCGTTGTGCAGCCAAGTGATGAGGGCATCGTCCAGGCCAGGCAGTCGGCCCGGTTCCAGGGGCGCCTCGCCTCTGCATCGCAGGAGGGTCTTGAAGTGTGCATCCGTGCATCTGTGTGCCCGGCATGGAATGTATCGTGATGTATCGTGTACTCATGTGTACTCAGTGTACTCAGCCATACGTGTCGTGATGTGTCACATGATGAACTTGAATCAACAAGCACTTCATGTCCCATGGCTGGGTGATGCTGTTGCGGGAAAGGAGCCCTGCCTTGGTGTTGTGCTGAGCCTCTCCGTTTCTGCCAGAAGTGAAGTCTGACACATGCCACCATGTCGTTGAGTCTGTTGGCAGCCGCAACTCAGCAGTCATGGCGTGTTTACATTGTAAAGCGACGCTTGCACACCGGCAGTCAGGCCGGCCTAAGCAAGCCCCTGCTCCTGCTCCTGCTCCTGCTCCTGCTCCTGCTCCTCCTGCCTGCTCCTGCTCCTGCTCCTCCTGCTGCTGGCTAAGTTAAGTAAGCCTCAACTCAGCAGTCATAGCGTGTTTCAGTTGTAAAGTGACGCTTGGACATAAGCGCTTGCACGCTGCCTCGGCAGTCAGGCCGGCCCAAGCAAGCCAAGCAATTTGCTGAGGGCCTCCACGAACGTCCTCCACGAACCTCCCTTGGAAGCCTATTATAGACCTCGGAGAGTTTTGGGTCCGGGCAAGAGCGGATCCATGTTGTGACTGCTGCTGCTGCTGCTGCTGCTGCTGATGCTGCTGCTGCTGCTGCTGCTGCTGCTGCTGCTGCTGCTGCTGCTGCTGCTGCTGCGGCTGCGGCTGCGGCTGCGGCTGCGGCTGCGGCTGCTACTGCTGCGCTCGCCCACCCGCACACCGCGGAGCCTGTGCTTTTGCGCAGTTACGCGAGGCTTGCAAAGTGAGGTTGGAAAATGGGGAAGGAGACCGGACCTTGCTCTTGCTTGGCCAGCCCGCTCGCACTCCTCTGAGGCCGCCGGTGGCATCGCTGGAATCGGAAGCCGCCCGGGATCTGGACTTGGCAGTCGCCCTGGGTCGCGAGCGGCCAGGGACCTGTGTGTGCTTCCATTTGTACCCATGACTTGTATGACTTGTCAACGTGTTTTTCGATGAGGCTTCGCCATCCCACAGAGCGCATGAAGCTCGGAATATGCGGGGCAAGAACCGAGCGTCTCTCTTTTGGTAGCACGGCAATCAAGCATCCCATGACCTGGTGACACCTGGTGGCTCCCAGGCCTAGCCCGCGTCACGGAGACGCGCGTGGCCAAGTCGTTGGCTGCCTCAGGTTTCCGGAGAATTTATGCTGATGCTCAAGGCCTTGTACAGGAAGGGTGACCTTGTCGACTACTGGTCAATTTCACATGGGGAATGGCGCATGGCCTCAGATCTCTAAAAAGAGCGTTTCTTTTCATGTTGTAGTTGGACGGTTTGGACAGTTTGTCGAACCAGGAGTTGAACAATCTTCAATCAACCTAGACAACCAACTTCTCCTCAGGCTGCCAGCAACCGTGGTGAACACCGATTTCGAAGGCATGACCCTGAGTCGTGCCAGTACGGCATCATTACATATCATCGTGTTGCCATCTCAACACGGTAGGCCACCCTCTTAAGGGGCAGCTGCAGGTCGCATTGTGATTGACCTCAAGCCGAATACCTGGCTGACAAAAGAGGCTCGCTTAAGACTCAAAACTTAAGGCTCGCTGCTCATCGCTGCTCGCTATCTTCTGCCATGTGCCAAGCGCCCAGCCTCATTGGGCGAGGACCAAGCCACGAAAGTGCGTCGAAGGACAGCGGGAGCTCCAGGCCCTGGTCTGCACTGCGCTTCCCTACTTCCCTCCACTAGCCTATAAAGCAAGTAAAAGAACATCCACAGTAACCACAAAGTTGAGTTATGTTGAGTCCGGGAGCCGGAGGTGTGCCTGCTGAGGGCGGCTCGCAGATTCGGCGCTCTCCGTCCGTAGCGTGCCCAGAAGGGCTCATCCTTGGGCCCACGAATCAACGCACCACGCCCAACTCCCTTTACTTCTCGTAACAAGCCGCCAAGTTGCAGGTTGCAACAAAACTGGCGGTTTTAGATGCTTTGGGGGTTGTATAGATTTCTCCTCCCCGGCAAAGGAGGAGCGCGGGAGAAGCAGCGTAGCGTATCGTAGTTAACCATCTTTCAAGGCTGACCACTTTGCTGCGCCGCTTCGGGCAGCATCTCCGAGGTGGCATATAGCGCCAGATGATGCCATGATGTTGCCTCACCTCTTCACGCGCGTGGACCTGTCCAAGGTGCATGCCCTCTCCGGGACGTGCTCGGACCCCAGGCATCCGGACAGTCGGAATGTGCCAGGTAGCACTCTCGTGGTATTCGAGCAGCATGACAGTAACCATCAAGCCAAGGCAATGTCACCTCGCACGTCGCTTAGTCACTTAAGCATGGGTTTGTCCTTTCTTTTTCGAAGTGTCCCTACTCATCGAAGACCAAGATCGTGTGCCCTCACCATCGTGGCGCGGCTTTGGTGAGCCAGCCATTCGGGTGGTATGCTCAGTGGTGAACGGCCGTCGTTCTGAGCCAGGCTAGATAAGATTAAGACTGTTTGGCATCTGGTCCAGGCACCAAGTCCCAGAAGGCGCGAGCCAACACCACGACGATCAGTGTGCCAATGGCCTGCTTGCCAACTTGGTAAAGTGTGGCCAGAAATCACAGAGCAGATGCCTTGCCTTTTCGTAGTTGTGGAACTGTAATTGTAAACGCTTGCGCGCGCCGCCTCGGCACGGGCCGGCCCCAGGACAGGAAAGGAGGAAAGAGGGCTCTGCAAAAAAAGGGGAGGAAGGGTCGTCATAGGGAGGGTAACGGGGTCAAGAATGTTTGTCCAGGCAGAGGGTGGGGGCTTGGGGGGGGGAAGGGGGGGGGGGGTGGGGGGGGGGGGGGTTGGGGGTGGGGGGGTTGGGGGTGGGGGGGGGGTAGGGGGGTGGGGGGGGGTTGGGGACCCTAGGGCGGGGACCAGTTGGGTCAGGGGAAGGAGGCCCGATCCGGGTCTGCTTGTTCCAGACGCTCAACATGACCTGCCAAGACTAGCCGGAGAGGCACACAACGACACCGAGATGCCCGCTTGCGCGCCCACCCGCCGTACGCCCGCACGCTCACGGGGACGCACGCCGCACGCCGGCAGGCAGACGCAGAGGCAGCAGGAGAGAAACAGAGCTGCAAGGATGCCAAATCGACAAACGCACCCGAAGCTCATCAGCAGGATGCGACAGCACGTAGACAGCACGTAAAGAGGGTACGCATCGATTGCACTCCCGGGGGACGTGTGCCGGGATTTGCTGCATTTGCTGCGCTTTGTAGACAAGTGATTTCCGAATGGTTAACAAGCGCCGATGCCCGCCAGGCCTGGAATGCCGCCTGCAGGCCAGCACTGGGCCAGCACAGGATCTTTAAGAGCTGCAAGCGCTGCTCTGTGATGCTCGGTGATTTGAGGAGGCGCTCACCTTGGCGACAGCCCACTCCTCCGTGCAGGAGGGAAGAATATCGCAGGTGGATATTTGCCGCCGTGAGTGTTCACTGTCTCACAGCTTCGGCAACTCTCAGAATTCTTGGGGCGATCCAAAGGTTCAAGGCCTCTGTAGCTTGATTCGTGCTTTATTCGTGGCAATATGTGGCATTTTCTCGGTGCCACATCATCGACACTCCGGACCATACCGTACCATACCTGCCCCTGCCCGAACAGTTCCAAGACATCACGATTGTGCGGATCAATGCTGCAATCTCATGCAGCTACCGTTGATGCGTTGATATGGTCTACTTGCTCTGTACTTGCTCTGTACAGTCCCAACCGACATGTGAGTCAAGTAGGTTGCGGCGGCCTGTCCTGATGGCTTTCATTTGCCCAATGCCAGGCTTCTGCTGGAATTCGTGGTTGTAAACATGCAACGCTTACCTTGTGACAGCCGGAGGGTTCCTGCACAAGCAGCAGCCGGAAAAGCATCTTTGCTGTCCGCCTGGACACACGAACGTGTTTAGGCCACACCTGTTCAGCCCGCGAAGTTCCGTTGCGGACTCCGTCGAGATGGCTTCGTGGTGGATGAGTTTTGATAGTCTTTCTGATGCTTGATAGTTCAAAGGTAGTTGCACCCAGTACTGATGCAGGATCGCTTCGATAGGTGCCGCGGCATTTGTGCAAAGTCAGAGATTGTACTAAGGCTTCTTGGTAGTGAAATGCAACAGTCCCTTAGCTGGGGAATGCGATTGCAGCGCAAGTCATGCGACGAAGACTTGTATATGCCTGACTTCTGAAGCCTTTTATGCATGAGCTCAGGCGAACAAAGCGAGTCATTTTTGCTTTCTTGCAGGTCGCACAATCCAGTTCCACGCTGGTTCTGTACCGTGTATTACAGTGTGAGAAAGCTCTGCTTATTTTTCAGAGGACAGTGATTGCAGAATCCTGGATGTAGAGCATTCTTCACATTTTTTGATGTTTCCGCCACGTGCACGGCTCATCGTGTCAGTGCGCGTTCGCACAGGATGGCTGCAATATTTCTTTAACCTTCACCCAACACGTGGATCGCCATGTTGCATGGACTTTGCCCTGAAAATACGTGCTCGCATGTTCTTACACTTTTTCTGTCTGCTATAGGTACAAGATCCAGGGAAAGCAGTTCGAGCTCATTGGCGTCGCCGACCCTTACCTTGACTGGCGGGGCTCTTGTGGGCCATCGGGCTTCAGTGAAGAGATTGGTCTTTCGAAGCTTCGGGGTGTCTTGAGGCCAAACCACCTCGGGCCAGTGGACCTAAAATCAAGCAATCTTTAAATCCTCCAAAAGCCGCCCTGAACCACTGCTGAATGTTCATCACTCGGATTATCTTCTTGGAAACCTGTCCGATGATGGAGGCCGCGAGTATCATTAGCCCGACCGTGGCTGTTGATTGAAAGCCTTGGCGCCAAAGATAGAGTGACATGTTCCGGAGCTGCTGGAAAAATTGACGCATCCGTGGCAATGTGCTGCCGGTGTAGCTTCAGATCTCCTATGTTCAACTTGGAAGACTGAATGCCCTCGCGCCAATGCTCTTGCAAGAGATTCTCAATCATATCCATGTCACTTTCAGGTGGCAAGGCAGTGGAGATGTGCACCTTGCGTAGCTCCCTTTCCACCCTCAAAATCTGGATGCAAGTTCGGCTCGAAGTCCAAGATTGGGATACAAGCGTGGCAGGACAACCACATCCATAGACCAATCTGCGGGGTTTTCGTTCTCTTGCATGTTGAAACCAAGGCTTTCCAAGTAGGGGGTCAGTTCATGCAAGGGACCCATAAGAACAGCGCAGCCACCTTTTCCAAGCAGCAACATATCATTGACAAGCGTCAACAGAGCGCGGCGATAGCCCATCCAGCCTGGATTCAGCCACTTCCAGCCTGGATTCAGCCACTGCCTTTGCGAAAGTTGCAGCATTGGGTATGACGATTGTGCTTGGCATCCACCAGGGCTTTGCCCAGACGGGCACGCTGCTAGCTCGATGCTAATGTTCTAACATTCCCGCAGCCTTCAGCTCAAGCTAGGTCTACCACGATACATGAGAAGCGGGGATTGTGCAAAGACAACTGTACCTCTACATGTAGAACCTTAATGGACTATTTGGGCATATTGGCAGCAGTCTTCGCCGCTGTGCCGGCCATGATCAAGTGTCCTCAAGCCTGTTTACACCGGGTATGTTGGAGGGTTAATGAGGTGAATGGGACTCTGTTAGAGGTTTATTGGGGGTATATCGGGTACACATAGTATACCCCTCCGACATAGCCCAATACTGCCTCACTGTACTCCCTACTGTACCTGATTTAATCCCCCAATCTAAAGCTTTGGGGTCTCTCGAGATCTGAGTCTCTGCTCTCCACGCCGGAGGGATCCGACTGTCTCCCGCACTCTGTTTCAGAAGAATTCTTGATGGCCAAGAGGCCTCACAGTCTTCAGGCAGGTATTGGTTACGGGGATGACCGGGGACAGCTTGCCATGGTTTCGGTGTGCCGGCCGCGGCAGCGCAACCACAGAGGTGCTCGGGCAGCTGCAGCGAAGATGGCTGAGCGCCTCGACGAGCAACATCTGTACTGCAGTACCTGTGCTTGAACTGAATAATTAGCCTCAAAACCATCGCAGTTCTTCGTTTCAATTTGGTACGACCCAGGGTAGTTTTATGGTTTGGTTTTGGAAGGCAGTGGCAGCTGTTTCTGTACCGTTCTTGGTTTTGAAGCATGTATGCCGATCCTTTCCCACTGATACAACAGGGAATTCCATTATTTTGGGATGTTGTGTTTTGTTGGGATGTTCTGTGTTTTTGATGTTAAGAAGCTTACTAAGCAGAGGACAGGGAAGGAAGGAGGGAGGGAAGGAAGGAAGGAAGAAAGGATGGAAACAAGCAACGAAGCAAAGGCAGGGAGGAAGGGAGGAAGGAAGGCAGGAAGGACATCAGATAACATATAACATATTATAGTATACTATACTAGAATATGTAGTATAGTATCATATAGACACACACACAGAGGCAGAACACCCTAACAGCAGGGACTGTAGGGATCGCTGTTAACCACGTGCCGAAACCGGCGCGTCGTATCCCCTCCTTGCGCCGGAAACAACGACGGGTCAGGAGCAGAGCTAGAGCCATAATCTGGAAAGCCAGGGCCGTCTCTTGGGGGTGAGGGAAACCTTTCAAGGGGTTTTCTCTGCAATACTAACATCGCAAAAAATACCAATATTACTTGGAATAATACAAATACAGATGATGCTGGCACTTTTCAAAATCTTAAGGCCACCTGAAAAATGCAAACAAGAAACGCTAAAGGAGTATCTGTGCCTACGCAAATACTCATGGGCTCGCTTCCATCTTCTCGTGCTGGTGCTCATTGAAGCTAAGCGTATGTTTTGGTACCTAGAATATCAACATCCAAAACTGCCACAACTACAGAAACATACATTGTTTATCCTGTATAGGGTTTGCCGTTCCAAAGAGTTGGGAGCGAGCACTCGACATTCCATACTTCCATACTTTGTTGGACGATAAAACAATACATACCAATTTAAAAACTATTTTTGTTGGGAGGCAGGAGCTAGATCTTCCCAAGCCGTGTGGCATACTGGGCATCACAAGTGTGGCAACTATGGAATAAGGATTGCTGGGATCTAAAACTTATGGCATCTTCTAAGGTGGGGTTGGGCCCTTTCCTCCGTTGAAGCTCTGGTACCCAGAACATTCAAATCCAAAAAAATATACACACAAATGTACATACCTATATTTTGTATAGGCTTTGGCATGCATTTTTTTAGATGGAGGGGGGGGGGTACTCCACTTTCCACACTTCTAACTTCGATGGGCCGTCACATGCTGCATTCCTCATTCCACAACTAAGTTCATATTTGTGCGAGAAAGAGACGAATGGGGTGGACCTTCGGAAGTCAGACATGCTCTTATAAGATAGTGATAAAATGACACGTAGAGATCCTTGTTCTGTCTGCATTTTACGGCCCTGTAATGCGTCTTACTCTCTAGTAGTAGTAGTATTTTGATTTTCATTACTATATTTTGAATGGTTGTGATTCTTGTTCTTATCATGATTGTTTTATTTTTGCTACTATTCTCGCTACTTCCTGGTGAGAGAACTGTCATGCTTGACGATTTGAACGAACACCGTCTCAGACCCCGGCAAGTAAGCAGGCAGGTTCTGGTAATTACATGCAGTTGAGAGCGGCGCATGGGATTTTGATGAACACACTTTGGCATCAGTAACTGAATTCAAAGTCTCCAAGGTCCCTGGACAGTGGCAGCACTACGGCAAGCAGCCGAGAGGTCCGGAACCAGTGCATGCGTCTTTCTCCGAGTGGTGACATGTCCGTTGCGCAGGACTCGCCAAGTGTGCGATGCTCAGAGCCAGAGCTGCACGGCAAGGACCAGCCCGGCCCCGAGCCGGTTGGGATAGTCTTGCAGTCCAAGATACGCTGCTGCTCCATGGAGCGGCCAGCTAGTAAGTTCTGAGCGTTACTGAACTCCGTGAGTGGCATGAGGGGCTTGGCTTTCTGGTTACATGTTGCAGCCCCAAACGGCGCTGCGGTTTGTGAAGGCATCACCAGAATACTGCCTGTAATTAGCAAATCAGATGGGAGAGATCGAGGTCCGCTGCAAGAGCTGCGGCGCTGGAGGTGCAGGTCGGCCAGCTTGTCAACGAGCCATTCGGCTGACAGGTGTACGTTGAAGTTTTGGCCCAATTGCCTGCAGCTTCAGATCTGACTTTAGGGAGTCCCTAGGATGAGCCTGCACATGTTATGATACGGATTGGCGACTCAGTGCTTGGATGCCTTGCATGTCCGGGATGGGCAGCTTGCCCAAAGACACGCCCGCACGCCCGCACGCCCGCACACCCGCACGCCCCCGCACCACGCACCCACGCACCCCCGCACTCCCGCACCCCCGCGCCCCCGCACCCACCCACACACCCCCGCACCCACCCACCCACCCACCCACCCACACACACACACACACACACACACACACGCACGCACGCACGCACGCACGCACGCACGCACGCACGCACGCACGCACCCACACACACACACACACACACACACACACAGACAGACACAGAGACACAGAGACACAGAGACACAGAGACACAGAGACACAGAGACACAGAGACACAGAGACACAGAGACACAGAGACACAGAGACACACACACACAGAGACACAGAGACACACACACACACACACACACAGAGACACACACACACAGAGACACACACACACACACACGCACACACACACACACACACACACACACACACCCACACACCCCCACACACCCACGCACACACACACACACACCCACCCACCCCACCCACCAGTACGAATTTAATATTGTAATTTCAAGGAATGAAATGACGCGTGAATTACAATATTATAATTGGGGCGGGCACAGTGAACAAGAACCACCATGCGTCCACCTCACAGATGAAGAGAGTTAGTTCATGAGTGAGCCTGCGAACGGGCAATTACTATATTATAATAAAGAATAAAATGATGCACGAAAGCCGAAATAATATAATGAACGCAGCATTTACACGATTTTAATGCGTACACGTGACAGTAAATTTAATATGAAACGAATGAATGAGTGAACGCATTAACATATAGTAAATTCGCTTCTCTTCCCTTAATATTGTATGCGTGTGTCATTCACTCCGTTCATTCACTTGTCCATAGAATTATAGTACATTTAATGTACTATTTTCCCCAGCATTTAATAGTAAATTGTAAGGGCTAGAAAAATAGTAATATTTTATGAGGCCCTTTTGTACGTATTATTTGGTATTTTGGAAATCTAAACATTTAGAAGTTACATCAGGTTCATTTTGTTTTCTTATTAATAGTTCTTGGTTATTATTCTTTGCTCTTATTATAATTCTATTTATCTTTACAGGATTTAATATTTCTTGTTGGACTGGAATTCACTTCTCATAGAATTATTTTCTTATATTTTATCATCTTTTATTTGGATTAATTTATAGTTTTCATATTTGGTCTAGAGATTTATTAAGAGAGTTCACTAAAAAATATGAAGTCTTATTAATAATCTTTTTTCTTCTTTTTGGGGGTTTTCTAGTTTCTGAAGCTCTATTATTTGTATCCTTCTTTTGGACATCTTTTCATTTATTATCTTGTCCAACTTTAGGGATGTGGCCTGGAGAAGCTTTCTATCTTCCAGATCCTTGTGAATTAACTTTTGCTAATACACTTCTTTTATCTAATGCTGCTATATCTTTAGGAAATGCTTTTATTAATTTAGAAATTTCATCACAATACATTATTTTCTTCACTTTGTGGTCATTCTATTTATCTTCTCTTTTTATTGGTTTGCAGATTAAAGAACTTCGTATTCTCGCATATTCAATTAATGATTCACTTTATAGTTGTCTTTTCTTTTTTCTTACAGCATTACATTTCTTTCATCTAATTCTTGGTATTTTACTTGTTTTTCTTATCTTCTTTTCTTGTACTGGTTTCGTTCGCCAATATTATAATTAAAGCGTGCATCACTACGTTCTTTACCTTATAATTACAATATTGTGCTCTTTTATTCACTAATGAAGAACAACCATTACCAAGATACTAATTGGGCTCGTTAACCACCCTATCTCCCATTAAAAGTAGTATCTTGACTGGTGATTGAATGGTGGATCATGGGCTGGGTGAAAAAGCCTTGTCCAAAAGGTAACAATGAACTGGATTACATGCGTCTGTTAAGTCATGATGGTGCTCTTTTACTATTATTCTGTGGGGCCCTTGTAATATAGTATAATTAAGTGAGCAAAGGGCCCCGTTCGCAGGCTCACTAATACTATTATTATCGTGTCCCGGGGATCGACGGTTAGCCCCTGTAAAATACTGGATGATGAAAGGGACGTGATGATAGCATATTAGTACCAAGAAAGGCTTTATCTTGTCCTAAAGGTTGTTCACGCACTCTTTTGCTCCCTTCATTTGTATTATTATGTACGTACGAAGAGAACAAAGTGAATTGTAATACAAATGAGCTCGCGAGTGCGTGATTTCAATGAACTTGTGAACGAAGTATTAGGGGGTTTTAAAGGGGCCCCATTATTAGTATTATTATTGCCTCTTTATAGACACCCCCACTTCGTTCATACAATTATAAACACACACACACACACAGACACACACACCCACACCCACACCCGCACCCACACCCACACCCACACCCACACGCACACGCACACGCGCACGCGCACGCGCACGCACACGCGCACGCACACGCACACGCATGCGCACGCGCATGCGCACGCGCACGCGCACGCGCACGCGCACGCGCGCGCATGCGCAAGTGCACGCGTACGCAGCACGCGCCCGCGCACGCGCATGCGCAGGAACAGCACGCGCACGGCGCATGCGCACGCGCACGCGCGCACGCGCACGCGCGCACGCGCACGCGCACGTGCACGCACACGCACACGCACACGCACGCCAACACAACACACCCCAACACAACAAACCCCAACACAACACACCCCAACACAACACACCCCAACACAACACACCCCAACACAACACACCCCCAACACAACACACCCCAACACAACACACGACAGCACACGACACATGACACACGACGCACGACACACGACACACGACACACGACAGCACACGACAGCACACGACACGCGACACACGACACACGACAGCACACGACACACGACAGCGCCCGACACACGACAGCACACGACACACGACACACGACAGCACACCACACACCACGCACCGCACACCGCACACCACACAACACACGCAACGCACGCACAACACACGCACAACACACACACACACACATGCACACTCACAGCCCACACAGCCCACACAGACACACAGCGCACACAGCGCACACAGCGCACACGGCACACAGCACACAGCACACAGCACACGGCACGCAACACACAGCACACAAAAACAGCACACAAAAAACAGCACACAAGAAACAGCACACAAAACACACCACACAACACACACACCACACAACACACCACACCACACACAGCCCGCACAGACACACAGCCCGCACAGACACACAGCGCACACGGCACACGGCACACGGCACACAGCGCACGGCACACGCTACACAACACACAGCACACAAAAAACAGCACACAAAAAACAGCACACAAGAAACAGCACACAAAACATACCACACAACAAACAGCACACAAAACACACCACACCACACACAACACCACACACCACACCACACACCACACCGCACACCACAGCGCACCACACAGCGCACCACACAGCGCACCACACAGCACACCACACAGCACACCACACAGCACACCACACAGCACACCACACAGCGCACACACACACACAGCGCACACAGCACACAAAGCACACACACACACACATACACACACACACACAGCACACAAAAACACACACAGCACACAAAAACACACACAGCACACAAAAACACACACAGCACACAAAAACAAACAAACACACGCACACACACACACACACACACACACACACACACACA